>CM061914.1:88510212-89110212 GCA_031002005.1 Vandiemenella viatica
TGGGAAATTTATAGGGGTACATGAAGCTACAAGTTTGAGAACCCCTGCTCAATACCAACCAATCACAGAAATCCTCATTTCTACCAATGGTATCTCATCCATTTTATGTATTGTGAATTTTTTCGGAATAAAGAAAAATCGTATTTCTGTATTATAAGTAGTCTATGGCTGAAAAGCGTCTTGGAAGGCTCTAAAACTGTTGGTCCTCTGGGCATTACCTGGGGAGTAGAAACGGAGAAAAAAATGCCCACACTTACTGGAGCCAGGTGGTGAGCGGTATTGTTTAGTGGTGTTTCCTATACTATTATTTTTGTCACGTATAAAGCACGATTAACATGCATGCTCCTAAGTGTTGATGAGAACACTTGTTCAGTAAGTTGATCGTTTAGTATTGTTCTTTTTTGTATACCATTATTATTTTTATACTGGTACCAGGAACTAGGAAAACTCTGCTAGGTTAGCTTTAGGAGGCCCCTGGACTGTACTTGGGATCTCTGAGCTTGGGGGCCCCAGTGCACAGCACCGCCTACCCCTCCGATAGCTACGCCTCTACCGGCCTTTATGACTTTAGTAGGAATATATAATTACTATTAGTAATTAATTATTTGTCCTATATCTATTTTTTTCTCCTCTGCAAGAAATGTTTATTTTCACAATATAACAGCGAGTGGTTATAAACTCTATTTAACTTTTAGTGTTTTGCGATTTTTTTTTCTAATAACTGCTTCTTTTTTCCATTTCAGTATCCTACATGTTGACTAGTTCGAGTCAACCACCAGATTTCACCCGGCAGCCTGCAAAAAGAAAGGGGACTCCAGAACCCCGAGATTCAAACGGAGAAACATTAACCATTCTAAATATTACATTTTTTTTAATTATGTTATTTGATGTGACCTAGAAATTGTTTTCATGTCAGAAAACTTTTTTTTCTGTTTCAGAGTCATCACAGTGGAGTTTTGATGCTACAGGGTCACCACAAGGCCTAACAATGCCATTGTCGAGCCTGACACCACTACCTCATCAGTGTTGATCCCGCCATCAGCAACAATGCCACCACTGACAGGTCTGCCAGAACACCGGAATCATAGAACTCGTAGAAAGTAGTAAGTATATCCATAAATTTACGTCATTTGCTTATACAGGGTGTTACAAAAAGGTACGGCCAAACTTTCAGGAAACATTCCTCATACAGAAACAAAGAATATATGTTATGTGGACATGTGTCCAGAAACGCTTACTTTCCATGTTAGAGCTCATTTTATTACTTCTCTTCAAATCACATTAAACATGGAATGGAAACACACAGCAACATAACGTACCAGCGTGACTTCAAACACTTTGTTACAGGAAATGTTCAAAATGTCCTCCGTTAGCGAGGATACATGCATCCACCCTCTGTCGCATGGAATCCCTGATGCGCTGATGCAGCCCTGGAGAATGGCGTATTGTATCACAGCCGTCCACAATACGAGCACGAAGAGTCTCTACATTTGGTACCGGGGTTGCGTAGACAAGGGCTTTCAAATGCCCCCATAAATGGAAGTCAAGAGGGTTGAGGTCAGGAGAGCGTGGGGGCCATGGAATTGGTCCGCCTCTACCAATCCATCGGCCAATGAATCTGTTGTTAAGAAGCGTATGAACACGTCGACTGAAATGTGCAGGAGCTCCATCGTGCATGAACCACATGTTGTGTCGTACTTGTAAATGCACATCTTCTAGCAGCACAGGTAGAGTATCCCGTATGAAATCATGATAACGTGCTCCATTGAGCGTAGGTTGGAAGAACGAAACTAAAATGAGCTCCAACATGGAAAGTAAGCGTTTCCGGACACATGTCCACATAACATATTTTCTTTGTTTGTGTGTGAGGAATGTTTTCCTGAAAGTTTGTCCGTACCTTTTTTTTAACACCCTGTATAATGTAATTTTTTCATGTTACTTCAATAGCATCATATCATTAGTTGCTTACATAATGAAACTTTGTTTATTATTTATTTTTCTTTTGTTCCAGTTTCTGTTCTACAGAGATCAGTCACACAGCACGTTGCTGCCAACAGGAACAAGCCTGCCCCACCACCATTAAGTTAAGAGCCCAGGCCTAGCTAGAATTTGAACCAAGGACCTATCATTTTTGCAGCAAGGCACCTTAAAATAAAGATTATTTAAAAGTTAAAATAGTACTAAAAATTCCTGGTACAGAAAAAAGGATGAATCAGAATGTTAAAACCCTTTCAAAAACACAAATTAACTAACCAGATTGATTATCATAGCTATCAATAACCTCAATAATAAATTATTTTTCTATTTATGCTTATGGTCTGAAAAGGTGTCAATGCTAGTGGCAAACTTTAAAACAAATTTAGTGAATACATGGTGTCTACAATCAGGGCCGGCGCTAGGAATTTTGGGCCCGGGGTAAAATGGTCTTTCTTTTTTTTTTTTTTTTTTTTTTAGCTCTACAAAATGGCCAGGCGATAATGGGCGTAGTCTTGGCTTCATGGCCTGAGGGCCCCTATAGTCAGTGATCGGGGCCCGGGTACTTTTGACCCGCTTACCCTCCCCTAACGCCAGCCCTGTCTACAATACTTTACAAAAGTATAAGTTACTGTATAACAATCACTGCAACAATATTCTAGACAAGTAATGGAACATTTTTGGTCCATCTCAATAGGCGATACGAATCTACAATTCGAAACAGATTCACACCACTTTCATATTCTGATGTCAATAAATGTATATAAATCCAAAAATATAAAACATTTATTTAAATATGCTTTGTCATCATGTAATAAAGATCAATTAAAAATCTTAATTAGTTTGACTAGATTTCCTATGTCCATAAAAACCATAAAGCTAATATATTGAATTAAATAGCAACAATATGTAAAGATATATAATAGGATTTATAATAAAATAAGCAGGTTAACATAAATACTCCCATACTAGTTGACAACCTAATATAAGGGTCTTAAGCAAATTGGCAACCAAACACATGGTAAATAAGGAAAAGTAAAGAAACTGTCACCACACAAACTGACATGACAGTGCAGATACAAAAAACATATATAGTCATCATTAACTAAATTTTCAAGTTTTAAAATCCTTTGGCAGCAGAACATGAAACGTTTATGGAGGAGTAACGGAGCAACTGACAATGTGTAATATTGATCAAGTGCCAAACGAATGGTAGATTTGCGGAAAAGGGGAGAATTTCAATTAACAAATGAGACAAAAACGAAACAACTTATGATCAGCTACAGATGACAGTAGATGATTATTTAAATATTTCACACACATTATCATAAAGAGCAATCATTTGTATATTTAACTGATATTAGGAGCCATTATATGTGAGTGATACTGGATAGTTGTGTGTGAAAGAGTGATGATCAGTGTTGGTCGTTGTTAGGTATAAAGTGGCAGACGTTATTGCAATGAAATTCTGGGGAAAATAAGAATCTCCTGCAAATGGCAAAGGCAATTTCACAACCTTTGTGCAAGTTAGAACCCTTCTCTTATGGTAGGGTAAGGCTATATAGTCACCTCGTCATTTGACTTGTTGAGACTTTTTTTTTTTTAATCTTCTGGCATGTACTTCCCTTCAAGATGTGAGCATTATGCAGTTGACTGACAACTATGAGTGCAACCAACACAAGCCACCACTGGCAGAAGACACCATAATTGTTTACAGGAATTAATGGATGTCTCTTCACATTCAACAGTTCAAGTTCAAGATGACACCCTTCATCTTCACCACTGTTGGTAAACAACCCACACACTGATAACACAGTGGAGAGTTTTATTTTTTAAGAATGATGTTTGTATTAAAACTTGAGATTTCATCCAGTAAAGCTTCCGAGATAATTCTACATTTTGTAAAAATGATTAACTACATGCATTTCAATCAGTTTCAGTAATTGTAAAGTTTAATGATTTCAACTTAATTAAATCAATTGTTTTTAAGAAATAACAAACCCCTTTTAAAACCAAGTTATTATCCAAATGAGTAACACAGATACCATCCTTGAGGATTACCTACCCTTTTACAGGAAATATCATGCTTGTTATAATGGTAACAAACCATAGACAGGCTAACAAGTAAGTTATGCCAATAAATTCATACATTAATAAATATGAAGCCCTTAATTACATGTGGCACTATAGTTAAAATTAAAAATGAATCAATAAAATCACGGCTATAAGTGGTAGTTACTCCATGCAATAAGGCTACCATACACAGACCTCGTGTTAAATTGAATTCACTATAAAACCTTTTAATTTTTTTTTTTTTTAATAAGTCCTCAGAGTTGTATTCATAATATATGATCCTGTAATAAAAATATTTTTTCCCCCTATTGCAACTGAGAAGAAGATTAAGGTTCATTTCCTTTCTCCCTCTTTGTTATTTTTAATTTGTATACCCCCTCCCACCCCTAACTTTCAAATAGCCATTTGACACAAAGCAATGAACTGTCATTAAAACTATGTTACCTCCCATACATTTCACAAACTAGAGGTGAAAAAGATCTAAACCCGAAATTTTCATAACTGTCCCCGTGTCAGTTTTTTTGTGTATCTGCATCATTCTGCCACCATCTGTTCCTTTCTCTTTCCTTATTTACATCTAATAACAAGCTTTTGTTTTCCATCAGACATAAAATAAATACATTGTTTGAATTAATCTCACAGCTATTAAGAGTAAAATACAGAAGATAATTTCAAATTTTGAGAGAATACAGACAACAACAAATTCACATAGATCTTTAAAAATTCTCACATATCAGTGCAAATTATAATGTAATATAAATTATCTATTAAACTTGATCTAACAAGTTGAATCAATGGATCAAGCACCATCATAATTTCTTGAGGCAGTTCTGTTCATTATATTCATGTAAGGAAATCCTGAAATGTTCTTCCATTTACATCTAAAAAAAACACAATTCACAAACAGAATGACAACACAAGCTGTGGTACAAGCTTCCATATTGACAAATTCACTTTCTGTATTTAGATTCTTAGCATCTTTAAATGTGTTGCTATTATACTATTGTAACATATTCACAAAAATTACATTAACAGTAATAATACCATAAATTCAACTAAATGATGAAAAATCATTCCAGTTTAAAAAAGCATTTTACATGATAGATTACCATGGATTGCATAGTGAAACAAGAGAAATTTTGGTATTACCATTCAATCCCAATTTTGGAAATTAAATTCACTTCCTTGTACATAACACTTGTTTTTAAGAGCAAAGATATTTAAATATATCTAACAATAAATGTCCATCAGTCTTACCTCAAAACATGTGAAACAATAACAAACATATTACATAACCACTAATGAATTTTCAATTTAACAGCAACAGGGTGAAACAGAAAAAAGCAATTTAATACTGCTCATTTTAGCCATTATTTTTTAAACAGTTTTAATGTATAACATACATTATGTGACAATATGATATTTTACAATCTGTTGTTAAATACAACACCCATTGATAGACAGTTAAAATGACAAAGTGTTTAAAGCTGAAGAACTTTTTTTTTAATTTATATTTTACACTGAGCCTGCTGCCTCAAAACATGTAACAACAGAAAAAAGTCCGGTTGACCATCAATGTACAATCAGATGACATTCACCAACACTAATTCTGTAACATACAGTGTCTAACACTAACTGTACTCAGTCAATTTTTTCTTTTGCTTTACGTAATACAGAAATCCAAGTCTTCACATTTCTAAGTGACATTACAACTGGGATCATCACAGGTAAAAAGAGAGGAATATACACTGCATACCTGCAACAAATAAAACAACTACACTCAATAAAATAACAGAACAATTTGCAACTAGTATAGATCTAGAACATAGAAATAAAACAACACTACAAACTATTATTTTACTGCTTAAATGCATTATGTCACATTCTGCATGAATAATTAGTTCACATCAAGTTCTGTGCTTCTGAATTAGTCAATAACTTCCACAATAACCAGCAGGAAGTGAAAAAAAAATAGAGTTGCAAATTAGACATTTTGGGTCCTAAATTTTTTTTTCAGAAATAACGAATACAGTTTCTTGATGATCAAAGTTAAATGTATCATTGCTGATGTCAAGACTTACATTAGTATGGCGTAAATATGAACATATGTATCACTGGATGAATTTAACCTTATTTTCCCCTAGCTGTCACAAATAACACTTTCCAGCAACTGTAGACAAAATACCTCAATTACAGGGGGGGGGGGGTATAGCATAGTACTATACAAATTCCATGAAACTACCAATGTTGATACCATTTTAAAATTTTTGTCACAGATCTACTGACAGGATGAGAAATATGCAATGTGTGATGTTTTTTCTTTTGTGTTTAAGGTAACTTTTGGCTTTTTAGCTCTCCATCATACTGAACATATGAACTGGGAAATCCAAGGAAATAGGAATAAGATTTCAGAGAAATGGAAAAGCAGAATAAAGCTGTCAAAAGCAGAATACTAATGAATGTGGATAGAACACGTAAATGAAAGGAAGTGATAAACATTGAGTTCCTTCTGTGTGCTCTAAATTGTATCAAGTAAACTTGAACTTGCACATTGCAAAACTTAGCATCATAAATTATGACACTTCCCAACCAACCAAACTGCAAGATCAACAGTAATTTCTGCCAAATTATTTTTACAGTACAGAGGCTACTTATTGGTGATTCAGAGAAGATAAATTTATAGCAACCAAAGAATACAGTACTTCTAGAAAATTTGTACTAAATCTAGTACAATTTAAAAATTACATATGAATTCAATCAGAGAAAGAGAAAATAAATCCATTATTTAATGCAGGACGACTGGAAAGGGGGGGAAAACAATTTTTCTAATGTATTTTTGGTAAGACGTCACTAATATGAGACAACACACAACAGACAAAGCAAGTCTAACACATTCATACAACAGCATTAACCTGTCTCATCATCATCTCAAGTGATTGAGGTATCAACAAAATGTTGTTTATTTGTTCAGTTTATCTTATTTTTTGTCACTTCATATTAGAAGTGATAAGTTTGTTTTTTCCACTCAAATACACAAGCAGTTTCTTGTTCAGTTATTATGATCTTAAAAAATTACATAATCTGTTACTAGATATTTGAGTCTGAAAAACTTTCCCCAAAAAAGAAAAATTATAATGGTCAAATTTTAAATCCTAAGTGCAAAGTACTTGTCATTGTCTTACAAAAATAAACAAACAAAACTGGTTTGTTACATTTTCAAAATTTTATCTTTATCACGTTTGTATGCCTCCAACTTGGCCTAAACTTGGAAGTTCAATACAGCTCCTGTTGACAAGACTAGAACCAAAACATTATTCTAATATGAGAAAAAGACAAATTAACAAGCAATGCAATTAACCAACTCAGTATAAGTAACTGCACTGTTTTCGACAAGACTTCATTACATGGATCAAAAAGTGCATGTATTTTTGATGAAGTGAAGGCAGAATCATATAGAAAACAGCAAAAATACTTACACAGAATGTACAGAAATTTTGAAGGTAAAACTTTTCTACAGCAGAACATGAAGTGGGACTTAGCAAAAGACTAGTCACTGCATGATGTGAGCTTACTGTGAAGCCAGATATTGTAGATAAGAGGAAATTTGAAAGGAACAATAGGGAAGAGGTGAGTTCTATTTCTGTATGTTCTGTATTCATGATTTTGCTGTTACTTCACCATCCTGCTGTCACCAGTGATAAACAGTGGTTTTTCTCTCTTTCCTAGATTATATCTCTCTATTATCATGAATTTAAAAAGGTGTAAAATAAATACTATCATTATCTATGCTACAATAACAATCACCAGCCTCATTTCTATATAACTTTATCTTAAAAGTAATCTAATTTTACAGTATTAGGTAATAAATCAATCACCAGCAAAAATACTCACTTTTGATCATCTGGGAAGTAAAGCAGCGATAGCAGTGACTGGTCAGTAAAAGCAGCCTCTGAACGCAGAAAAGCTTCACGAGCTGCTGCCAAACCACGAGTCAAGTTTCCTTGCGCCAACAACTTTGCACCCATCTCTAAACCCTCAACAGCCCCTGCCACTGCCTTTGCAACCTCCTCATTAATCACAATGTTTCCAATTTCCTCCAAAAGAGCTGAGAGTGACTGCAATGTGAGACGTGCAGACAGCAACTGTTCAAGGGCTCTAATCCTCATCAGTGCATCTACTTCCCACAGTCGCACAGCATATTGTGGCTCCGGCAGCATTGATGAACGAGGTAATGCATCCTGAAATAGGATATTATTCTTGACGGCAAAATTCCTAAATACACCAAGACATATTGTTTACCATGTGAAACATACATATTGCATACCATGAGGTTATGAAAGCATTTACAGCAACTGTGAGGCAAGACGAGATAAAATGTGTGTTACAATTATCAAATATCCGCAGTTTCTTTCTTTAGTATTCATACAGCATTACTGTTTGAACAATACTTTTATGCCTTCATGATTCCATGTATAATTGAAATTGCTCAGGAGATATGAAAAGCTAAAGAATGTTCTTAAATCATAACAAAATGTATGAAATTATTTTACACATGTTACATATCTTCACTTTCAATGTGAAGCAATCATAATTGGCTGTGCCAAGTAATAACCGCAATATTTATCAGTATGAGAAACACAGCAAGTAAAGAATTGTCACAATCTAAAAGTGTCCTTGAACACAGACTTTTCAATAACTGACAAAATCATTTTTATACTAAAAAATAATTTTGAATCATGCATTTCTCTTCTGACAGCTATTATACATCTTTTTCAGTTTATACTTCAAGGTTAGAAAAGTCAAAGCTGAAAACTGGAAGCATTTAGTTTCCAGGGACAGCAATCCGATCATGAATCAGTATCATTTATATTTGCATCTACAGCTGTTTCTTCAGTACACAAGTGTCAGGGTGGTTGTAATTGTCAGCATGTTATGTTATGATAAACTGTTATCAAACTATTTATGATAGATAATAATTAGAATCTGACCATTGTGATGAAATGTAAAATACGATACATTGCCTAAAATGTACTGTGTATCTCAGAAACTTCAGTACAACACTAACAGTAATTTTTTTCACTATTAAAAATATATTAAATAAAAATTATGTTCATACTTAATAAGGAGCAAATTCTTATAACATTTCATAAACATTTAGAGACATTGTTCATTTAAATCTTTGGGCCTCATTACTCGCTAAATCTGGTTCATCGGCAGTATTATAAGATCACATATATATGGAAGTAGCTACAAAATTATTTCACAGGTAAATATTCTAGTTGTAGAGAGAAATCTGCAACAAGTTCTATTAAATGAATAAACTACAAATACAAAATGATCCAGGAAACTGATCTGAGAAGGCCTGCAAAGGGAAGTGAATTGTATAGTTGCCAATCATCTACAACATTAAAATAAAGGATGCCAACAAGTAACCATACTGCCCTTTCACTACAAATCAGCACATAATCTACACTTAGTAAAGTAACTCAGTGGAACAATGGGTAAGGAATCTAACCAATAAGCTGGTTTGGTGAGCTTTTCAGTGCTGGAGGACTCCAAGGTTTGCCTTATCAGTAGTATCTTAGTTGCTGCGAAATATTATTGACCCCAATCTACAGATTATCAAATGCCAAAAGCATGGATGAACACCCCTGGTAGTAACTAGGCTGTTGTCACACTGAGTGACATGCCAGCATTCAGATTCTGAGGAACCTGTACCAACATGATTGGATATATCAGAGATCTGGAAGATCAACATTAAATGAAGTAACTTCGCTGCAATATTTTACCTTAACTACCTTCTCAAGATCAATAAACCTAAACACCTCACTGTCTCAGCATAAAATCCTGATTATAACTTTTCATTTAACACTCACCAAAGTTGAAGGGAGGAGGGCAGCAGCAACACAAAATAACACAAACAAAGCAAAAACAATATTTTGGTTGAAAATCTCTTTTTCAAGTTAACAGATAGGTGACCGGTCTTGTGCAAGACTTGTGTTCGACACAGCCACTCATAGAACACCATTCTATGAGTGGCTGCGTCGAACAGCCACCTATCTGTTAACTTGAAAAAGGGATTTTCACCCAAAATATTGTTTTTTCCGTGTTTGTGTGTTTTGTGTTGCTGCTGCCCATCTCCATTCAACTTTGGTGACTGTTAAATGAAAAGTTATAATCAGGATTTTATGCTGAGACAGTGAGGTGTTTAGGTTTATTGATCTTGAGAAGGTAGTTAAGGTAAAATATTGCAGCGAAGTTACTTCATTTAATGTTGATCTTCCAGATCTCTGATATATCCAATCATGTTGGTACAGGTTCCTCAGAATCTGAATGCTGGCATGTCACTCAGTGTGACAACAGCCTAGTTACTACCAGGGGTGTTCATCCATGCTTTTGGCATTTGATAATCTGTAGATTGGGGTCAATAATATTTCGCAGCAACTAAGATACTACTGATAAGGCAAACCTTGGAGTCCTCCAGCACTGAAAAGCTCACCAAACCAGCTTATTGGTTAGATTCCTTACCCATTGTTCCACTGAGTTACTTTACTAAGTGTAGATTATGTGCTGATTTGTAGTGAAAGAGGGCAGTATGGTTACTTGTTGGCATCCTTTATTTTAATGTTGTAGATGATTGGCAACTATACAATTCACTTCCCTTTGCAGGCCTTCTCAGATCAGTTTCCTGGATCATTTTGTATTTGTAGTTTATTCATTTAATAGAACTTGTTGCAGATTTCTCTCTACAACTAGAATATTTACCTGTGAAATAATTTTGTAGCTACTTCCATATATATGTGATCTTATAATACTGCCGATGAACCAGATTTAGCGAGTAATGAGGCCCAAAAGATTTAAATGAACAATGTTATAAGAATTTGCTCCTTATTAAGTATGAACATAATTTTTATTTAATATATTTTTAATAGTGAAAAAAATTACTGTTAGTGTTGTACTGAAGTTTCTGAGATACACAGTACATTTTAGGCAATGTATCGTATTTTACATTTCATCACAATGGTCAGATTCTAATTATTATCTATCATAAATAGTTTGATAACAGTTTCTATCATAACATAACATGCTGACAATTACAACCACCCTGACACTTGTGTACTGAAGAAACAGCTGTAGATGCAAATATAAATGATACTGATTCATGATCGGATTGCTGTCCCTGGAAACTAAATGCTTCCAGTTTTCAGCTTTGACTTTTCTAACCTTGAAGTATAAACTGAAAAAGATGTATAATAGCTGTCAGAAGAGAAATGCATGATTCAAAATTATTTTTTAGTATAAAAATGATTTTGTCAGTTATTGAAAAGTCTGTGTTCAAGGACACTTTTAGATTGTGACAATTCTTTACTTGCTGTGTTTCTCATACTGATAAATATTGCGGTTATTACTTGGCACAGCCAATTATGATTGCTTCACATTGAAAGTGAAGATATGTAACATGTGTAAAATAATTTCATACATTTTGTTATGATTTAAGAACATTCTTTAGCTTTTCATATCTCCTGAGCAATTTCAAATTATACATGGAATCATGAAGGCATAAAAGTATTGTTCAAACAGTAATGCTGTATGAATACTAAAGAAAGAAACTGCGGATATTTGATAATTGTAACACACATTTTATCTCGTCTTGCCTCACAGTTGCTGTAAATGCTTTCATAACCTCATGGTATGCAATATGTATGTTTCACATGGTAAACAATATGTCTTGGTGTATTTAGGAATTTTGCCGTCACAAGAATAATATCCTATTTCAGGATGCATTACCTCGTTCATCAATGCTGCCGGAGCCACAATATGCTGTGCGACTGTGGGAAGTAGATGCACTGATGAGGATTAGAGCCCTTGAACAGTTGCTGTCTGCACGTCTCACATTGCAGTCACTCTCAGCTCTTTTGGAGGAAATTGGAAACATTGTGATTAATGAGGAGGTTGCAAAGGCAGTGGCAGGGGCTGTTGAGGGTTTAGAGATGGGTGCAAAGTTGTTGGCGCAAGGAAACTTGACTCGTGGTTTGGCAGCAGCTCGTGAAGCTTTTCTGCGTTCAGAGGCTGCTTTTACTGACCAGTCACTGCTATCGCTGCTTTACTTCCCAGATGATCAAAAGTGAGTATTTTTGCTGGTGATTGATTTATTACCTAATACTGTAAAATTAGATTACTTTTAAGATAAAGTTATATAGAAATGAGGCTGGTGATTGTTATTGTAGCATAGATAATGATAGTATTTATTTACACATTTTAAATTCATGATAATAGAGAGATATAATCTAGGAAAGAGAGAAAAACCACTGTTTATCACTGGTGACAGCAGGATGGTGAAGTAACAGCAAAATCATGAATACAGAACATACAGAAATAGAACTCACCTCTTCCCTATTGTTCCTTTCAAATTTCCTCTTATCTACAATATCTGGCTTCACAGTAAGCTCACATCATGCAGTGACTAGTCTTTTGCTAAGTCCCACTTCATGTTCTGCTGTAGAAAAGTTTTACCTTCAAAATTTCTGTACATTCTGTGTAAGTATTTTTGCTGTTTCTATATGATTCTGCCTTCACTTCATCAAAAATACATGCACTTTTGATCCATGTAATGAAGTCTTGTCGAAAACAGTGCAGTTACTTATACTGAGTTGGTTAATTGCATTGCTTGTTAATTTGTCTTTTTCTCATATTAGAATAATGTTTTGGTTCTAGTCTTGTCAACAGGAGCTGTATTGAACTTCCAAGTTTAGGCCAAGTTGGAGGCATACAAACGTGATAAAGATAAAAATTTTGAAAATGTAACAAACCAGTTTTGTTTGTTTATTTTTGTAAGACAATGACAAGTACTTTGCACTTAGGATTTAAAATTTGACCATTATAATTTTTCTTTTTTGGGGAAAGTTTTTCAGACTCAAATATCTAGTAACAGATTATGTAATTTTTTAAGATCATAATAACTGAACAAGAAACTGCTTGTGTATTTGAGTGGAAAAAACAAACTTATCACTTCTAATATGAAGTGACAAAAAATAAGATAAACTGAACAAATAAACAACATTTTTGTTGATACCTCAATCACTTGAGATGATGATGAGACAGGTTAATGCTGTTGTATGAATGTGTTAGACTTGCTTTGTCTGTTGTGTGTTGTCTCATATTAGTGACGTCTTACCAAAAATACATTAGAAAAAATTGTTTTCCCCCCCTTTCCAGTCGTCCTGCATTAAATAATGGATTTATTTTCTCTTTCTCTGATTGAATTCATATGTAATTTTTAAATTGTACTAGATTTAGTACAAATTTTCTAGAAGTACTGTATTCTTTGGTTGCTATAAATTTATCTTCTCTGAATCACCAATAAGTAGCCTCTGTACTGTAAAAATAATTTGGCAGAAATTACTGTTGATCTTGCAGTTTGGTTGGTTGGGAAGTGTCATAATTTATGATGCTAAGTTTTGCAATGTGCAAGTTCAAGTTTACTTGATACAATTTAGAGCACACAGAAGGAACTCAATGTTTATCACTTCCTTTCATTTACGTGTTCTATCCACATTCATTAGTATTCTGCTTTTGACAGCTTTATTCTGCTTTTCCATTTCTCTGAAATCTTATTCCTATTTCCTTGGATTTCCCAGTTCATATGTTCAGTATGATGGAGAGCTAAAAAGCCAAAAGTTACCTTAAACACAAAAGAAAAAACATCACACATTGCATATTTCTCATCCTGTCAGTAGATCTGTGACAAAAATTTTAAAATGGTATCAACATTGGTAGTTTCATGGAATTTGTATAGTACTATGCTATACCCCCCCCCCCCCTGTAATTGAGGTATTTTGTCTACAGTTGCTGGAAAGTGTTATTTGTGACAGCTAGGGGAAAATAAGGTTAAATTCATCCAGTGATACATATGTTCATATTTACGCCATACTAATGTAAGTCTTGACATCAGCAATGATACATTTAACTTTGATCATCAAGAAACTGTATTCGTTATTTCTGAAAAAAAAAATTTTAGGACCCAAAATGTCTAATTTGCAACTCTATTTTTTTTTCACTTCTGCTGGTTATTGTGGAAGTTATTGACTAATTCAGAAGCACAGAACTTGATGTGAACTAATTATTCATGCAGAATGTGACATAATGCATTTAAGCAGTAAAATAATAGTTTGTAGTGTTGTTTTATTTCTATGTTCTAGATCTATACTAGTTGCAAATTGTTCTGTTATTTTATTGAGTGTAGTTGTTTTATTTGTTGCAGGTATGCAGTGTATATTCCTCTCTTTTTACCTGTGATGATCCCAGTTGTAATGTCACTTAGAAATGTGAAGACTTGGATTTCTGTATTACGTAAAGCAAAAGAAAAAATTGACTGAGTACAGTTAGTGTTAGACACTGTATGTTACAGAATTAGTGTTGGTGAATGTCATCTGATTGTACATTGATGGTCAACCGGACTTTTTTCTGTTGTTACATGTTTTGAGGCAGCAGGCTCAGTGTAAAATATAAATTAAAAAAAAAGTTCTTCAGCTTTAAACACTTTGTCATTTTAACTGTCTATCAATGGGTGTTGTATTTAACAACAGATTGTAAAATATCATATTGTCACATAATGTATGTTATACATTAAAACTGTTTAAAAAATAATGGCTAAAATGAGCAGTATTAAATTGCTTTTTTCTGTTTCACCCTGTTGCTGTTAAATTGAAAATTCATTAGTGGTTATGTAATATGTTTGTTATTGTTTCACATGTTTTGAGGTAAGACTGATGGACATTTATTGTTAGATATATTTAAATATCTTTGCTCTTAAAAACAAGTGTTATGTACAAGGAAGTGAATTTAATTTCCAAAATTGGGATTGAATGGTAATACCAAAATTTCTCTTGTTTCACTATGCAATCCATGGTAATCTATCATGTAAAATGCTTTTTTAAACTGGAATGATTTTTTCATCATTTAGTTGAATTTATGGTATTATTACTGTTAATGTAATTTTTGTGAATATGTTACAATAGTATAATAGCAACACATTTAAAGATGCTAAGAATCTAAATACAGAAAGTGAATTTGTCAATATGGAAGCTTGTACCACAGCTTGTGTTGTCATTCTGTTTGTGAATTGTGTTTTTTTTAGATGTAAATGGAAGAACATTTCAGGATTTCCTTACATGAATATAATGAACAGAACTGCCTCAAGAAATTATGATGGTGCTTGATCCATTGATTCAACTTGTTAGATCAAGTTTAATAGATAATTTATATTACATTATAATTTGCACTGATATGTGAGAATTTTTAAAGATCTATGTGAATTTGTTGTTGTCTGTATTCTCTCAAAATTTGAAATTATCTTCTGTATTTTACTCTTAATAGCTGTGAGATTAATTCAAACAATGTATTTATTTTATGTCTGATGGAAAACAAAAGCTTGTTATTAGATGTAAATAAGGAAAGAGAAAGGAACAGATGGTGGCAGAATGATGCAGATACACAAAAAAACTGACACGGGACAGTTATGAAAATTTCGGGTTTAGATCTTTTTCACCTCTAGTTTGTGAAATGTATGGGAGGTAACATAGTTTTAATGACAGTTCATTGCTTTGTGTCAAATGGCTATTTGAAAGTTAGGGGTGGGAGGGGGTATACAAATTAAAAATAACAAAGAGGGAGAAAGGAAATGAACCTTAATCTTCTTCTCAGTTGCAATAGGGGGAAAAAATATTTTTATTACAGGATCATATATTATGAATACAACTCTGAGGACTTATTAAAAAAAAAAAAAATTAAAAGGTTTTATAGTGAATTCAATTTAACACGAGGTCTGTGTATGGTAGCCTTATTGCATGGAGTAACTACCACTTATAGCCGTGATTTTATTGATTCATTTTTAATTTTAACTATAGTGCCACATGTAATTAAGGGCTTCATATTTATTAATGTATGAATTTATTGGCATAACTTACTTGTTAGCCTGTCTATGGTTTGTTACCATTATAACAAGCATGATATTTCCTGTAAAAGGGTAGGTAATCCTCAAGGATGGTATCTGTGTTACTCATTTGGATAATAACTTGGTTTTAAAAGGGGTTTGTTATTTCTTAAAAACAATTGATTTAATTAAGTTGAAATCATTAAACTTTACAATTACTGAAACTGATTGAAATGCATGTAGTTAATCATTTTTACAAAATGTAGAATTATCTCGGAAGCTTTACTGGATGAAATCTCAAGTTTTAATACAAACATCATTCTTAAAAAATAAAACTCTCCACTGTGTTATCAGTGTGTGGGTTGTTTACCAACAGTGGTGAAGATGAAGGGTGTCATCTTGAACTTGAACTGTTGAATGTGAAGAGACATCCATTAATTCCTGTAAACAATTATGGTGTCTTCTGCCAGTGGTGGCTTGTGTTGGTTGCACTCATAGTTGTCAGTCAACTGCATAATGCTCACATCTTGAAGGGAAGTACATGCCAGAAGATTAAAAAAAAAAAAGTCTCAACAAGTCAAATGACGAGGTGACTATATAGCCTTACCCTACCATAAGAGAAGGGTTCTAACTTGCACAAAGGTTGTGAAATTGCCTTTGCCATTTGCAGGAGATTCTTATTTTCCCCAGAATTTCATTGCAATAACGTCTGCCACTTTATACCTAACAACGACCAACACTGATCATCACTCTTTCACACACAACTATCCAGTATCACTCACATATAATGGCTCCTAATATCAGTTAAATATACAAATGATTGCTCTTTATGATAATGTGTGTGAAATATTTAAATAATCATCTACTGTCATCTGTAGCTGATCATAAGTTGTTTCGTTTTTGTCTCATTTGTTAATTGAAATTCTCCCCTTTTCCGCAAATCTACCATTCGTTTGGCACTTGATCAATATTACACATTGTCAGTTGCTCCGTTACTCCCTCCATAAACGTTTCATGTTCTGCTGCCAAAGGATTTTAAAACTTGAAAATTTAGTTAATGATGACTATATATGTTTTTTGTATCTGCACTGTCATGTCAGTTTGTGTGGTGACAGTTTCTTTACTTTTCCTTATTTACCATGTGTTTGGTTGCCAATTTGCTTAAGACCCTTATATTAGGTTGTCAACTAGTATGGGAGTATTTATGTTAACCTGCTTATTTTATTATAAATCCTATTATATATCTTTACATATTGTTGCTATTTAATTCAATATATTAGCTTTATGGTTTTTATGGACATAGGAAATCTAGTCAAACTAATTAAGATTTTTAATTGATCTTTATTACATGATGACAAAGCATATTTAAATAAATGTTTTTATATTTTGGATTTATATACATTTATTGACATCAGAATATGAAAGTGGTGTGAATCTGTTTCGAATTGTAGATTCGTATCGCCTATTGAGATGGACCAAAAATGTTCCATTACTTGTCTAGAATATTGTTGCAGTGATTGTTATACAGTAACTTATACTTTTGTAAAGTATTGTAGACAGGGCTGGCGTTAGGGGAGGGTAAGCGGGTCAAAAGTACCCGGGCCCCGATCACTGACTATAGGGGCCCTCAGGCCATGAAGCCAAGACTACGCCCATTATCGCCTGGCCATTTTGTAGAGCTAAAAAAAAAAAAAAAAAAAAAAAAGAAAGACCATTTTACCCCGGGCCCAAAATTCCTAGCGCCGGCCCTGATTGTAGACACCATGTATTCACTAAATTTTGTTTTAAAGTTTGCCACTAGCATTGACACCTTTTCAGACCATAAGCATAAATAGAAAAATAATTTATTATTGAGGTTATTGATAGCTATGATAATCAATCTGGTTAGTTAATTTGTGTTTTTGAAAAGGGTTTTAACATTCTGATTCATCCTTTTTTCTGTACCAGGAATTTTTAGTACTATTTTAACTTTTAAATAATCTTTATTTTAAGGTGCCTTGCTGCAAAAATGATAGGTCCTTGGTTCAAATTCTAGCTAGGCCTGGGCTCTTAACTTAATGGTGGTGGGGCAGGCTTGTTCCTGTTGGCAGCAACGTGCTGTGTGACTGATCTCTGTAGAACAGAAACTGGAACAAAAGAAAAATAACATAATAAACAAAGTTTCATTATGTAAGCAACTAATGATATGATGCTATTGAAGTAACATGAAAAAATTACATTATACAGGGTGTTAAAAAAAGGTACGGACAAACTTTCAGGAAACATTCCTCACACACAAACAAAGAAAATATGTTATGTGGACATGTGTCCGGAAACGCTTACTTTCCATGTTGGAGCTCATTTTAGTTTCGTTCTTCCACCTACGCTCAATGGAGCACGTTATCATGATTTCATACGGGATACTCTACCTGTGCTGCTAGAAGATGTGCATTTACAAGTACGACACAACATGTGGTTCATGCACGATGGAGCTCCTGCACATTTCAGTCGACGTGTTCATACGCTTCTTAACAACAGATTCATTGGCCGATGGATTGGTAGAGGCGGACCAATTCCATGGCCCCCACGCTCTCCTGACCTCAACCCTCTTGACTTCCATTTATGGGGGCATTTGAAAGCCCTTGTCTACGCAACCCCGGTACCAAATGTAGAGACTCTTCGTGCTCGTATTGTGGACGGCTGTGATACAATACGCCATTCTCCAGGGCTGCATCAGCGCATCAGGGATTCCATGCGACAGAGGGTGGATGCATGTATCCTCGCTAACGGAGGACATTTTGAACATTTCCTGTAACAAAGTGTTTGAAGTCACGCTGGTACGTTATGTTGCTGTGTGTTTCCATTCCATGTTTAATGTGATTTGAAGAGAAGTAATAAAATGAGCTCTAACATGGAAAGTAAGCGTTTCTGGACACATGTCCACATAACATATATTCTTTGTTTCTGTATGAGGAATGTTTCCTGAAAGTTTGGCCGTACCTTTTTGTAACACCCTGTATAAGCAAATGACGTAAATTTATGGATATACTTACTACTAGTTCTACGAGTTCTATGATTCCGGTGTTCTGGCAGACCTGTCAGTGGTGGCATTGTTGCTGATGGCGGGATCAACACTGATGAGGTAGTGGTGTCAGGCTCGACAATGGCATTGTTAGGCCTTGTGGTGACCCTGTAGCATCAAAACTCCACTGTGATGACTCTGAAACAGAAAAAAAAGTTTTCTGACATGAAAACAATTTCTAGGTCACATCAAATAACATAATTAAAAAAAATGTAATATTTAGAATGGTTAATGTTTCTCCGTTTGAATCTCGGGGTTCTGGAGTCCCCTTTCTTTTTGCAGGCTGCCGGGTGAAATCTGGTGGTTGACTCGAACTAGTCAACATGTAGGATACTGAAATGGAAAAAAGAAGCAGTTATTAGAAAAAAAAATCGCAAAACACTAAAAGTTAAATAGAGTTTATAACCACTCGCTGTTATATTGTGAAAATAAACATTTCTTGCAGAGGAGAAAAAATAGATATAGGACAAATAATTAATTACTAATAGTAATTATATATTCCTACTAAAGTCATAAAGGCCGGTAGAGGCGTAGCTATCGGAGGGGTAGGCGGTGCTGTGCACTGGGGCCCCCAAGCTCAGAGATCCCAAGTACAGTCCAGGGGCCTCCTAAAGCTAACCTAGCAGAGTTTTCCTAGTTCCTGGTACCAGTATAAAAATAATAATGGTATACAAAAAAGAACAATACTAAACGATCAACTTACTGAACAAGTGTTCTCATCAACACTTAGGAGCATGCATGTTAATCGTGCTTTATACGTGACAAAAATAATAGTATAGGAAACACCACTAAACAATACCGCTCACCACCTGGCTCCAGTAAGTGTGGGCATTTTTTTCTCCGTTTCTACTCCCCAGGTAATGCCCAGAGGACCAACAGTTTTAGAGCCTTCCAAGACGCTTTTCAGCCATAGACTACTTATAATACAGAAATACGATTTTTCTTTATTCCGAAAAAATTCACAATACATAAAATGGATGAGATACCATTGGTAGAAATGAGGATTTCTGTGATTGGTTGGTATTGAGCAGGGGTTCTCAAACTTGTAGCTTCATGTACCCCTATAAAATTTCCCAGGTAATGGTGAACCCCCTTAAAAATTGGATTTTCATATTTTATTTTATAAAAGTAATATAGTTATAAAGAGTAATATGTTATTTATTTGATTGATGGTAGTGGCGTAGCTATCGGAGGGATAGGCGGTGCAGTGCACCGGTGCCCCCCAAGCTCGGTGGGCCCCAAACGCAACTCGGGGAGCCCCCAAATCTCAGGGAGCCCCTGCCAGCAAACCTCACAAGAATTAGTAGAGCTAAAAAAAAAGGTCGTTCGTCCATCTGGCCTGAGGGCCCAGAATATTTTTATTTGCACGGGGCCCTTGTTAACCTAGCTACGCCACTGATTGATGGATTTGATTCTTGCAGCAGGTTGAGTCGATTTTAGGACCTTTTTGCTCATGTTGAATCTCAATTCACAATTGTCCGTGTTGCACGCTGGAGACAGCCATTCAGCCGCCAAAACGTAAATCTCGTCGCGTACCCCACTTTGAGAAACCCTGGCTTAGAGGAATGGAGGCTTGTGACTGGTTGTAAGGACTGGCTAATATTAGATGGATATCTTGATGTTGCATTATGAATGGGCGATTACGAGTTGTTACGATGCGTATCACACGCTGGCTGGAGATACAGTTGCTGACACACTGACGACACATTTGCATGAGAAATCTGGCCCAGCTCTAGAGCAGAAAGCCTTAGGTACTGCCATACACCCCTCCTTATCCTAAAAGGGGTAGGGAGCCGCCGGTCAAGTAGATGAACTGGACTTAGTGGAATGCTATGGTGCGATCGACGAAAATGTGATCCCCCTACAAAATCTTTTTTATAGTAGTCGCGGTCCGTGGTCCCTCAACGACAGTAGACCGCGCCTCTCCTCAAATGCCGACCTAGCTTGTCGACGGTGTAACAATGGATTAATACGAGTACATTGCATTGATAGTGTGAATTAGACGGGAATACACAGTCCAGGAGAGAAGAGCGTGCAGTCGTGCAAATACTTGGAATGATGACTCGAGACGAGCTGCGATTGGCCGTAATAGAGGCTGTGGCTGGAAAAGAAGTGAAATGCTGGCTTGTGATTAGTAATGGGGTCTAGACCTGTGGTACTTAACCTTTTTTCTTCCTGGGCCGCATAACTTTTGCTGCCATATCAAGATGGGTCGTAGTAACCTACAGTGCAATAAAACTCCACATTTAAAAGTAAACATTTATTTTAAAATCAATGGAACTGTTGACTATGATTCAAAAATTTGTTTATAATTTCTGATAAATCTGGCTTATAATTGCTAGGCTTCGTGCCACATGGAAAGGATTGGCGGGTTGAATAGTGCTGGTTTAGACCATTGCATGGCTTGCTGGCAGCTGTGGATGATGATGAGTGATTCCAGAATGTGAAGCGGTAGTTCCTGTGCGGTCCTGGAGATACAGACGTTATCTGACGACGTATTTGCTGTAGAGTCTGACGACAAACGACTGGTTGGGGGCCTAGTCCGTTAAACAGACAGCATAGAGCGCACGATCACGTTTCGCCGACCGCTCCCCACTCGAAGTCGCTAATAGAAATATGCAACACGGTACAGAGTCGCTTGGCCGGAGTCTCATCTCGAAGTGAGTGAGGGTTTTTTTTTCCCCCCTAAAAAAAGGTTTCATTCTTCTCAGGTAAAGCCTGGGAGATGGGCTGCTTGAAAGTCTTGGGGACCCTTTTCATCCGAATTAACGTAATTGAGTCGACCGTGGCCTTTGAAAGGAATCATTCCGGAATTCACCTGGGATGACTGCTGAAAACCGCAGCCAGGATGGCCGGACGGGATTTGACTCCAATCTTCCCGAATGTTAGATAGGAGGGCAAATTTGGTTTCCTCGTAACTCTGTCAAATAAGGGTAAGAAATGCAAGGTCTTATCTACCCACTGACTACGCTGGTCAGTGCAATCCTGATTTGTCATGCCACACAACGTTAGTCAAAAGAGGAACCTTTGATCCAAAGCGCCTCTTTGGGACAATGGGGCACTTCTGCCGTTTCTAAGCTCGAAGAGCCACTCGCTGCATGTATGTTGTATTTTTTTTTTTTTACTTATGGCTTTTCGCCTCGTCGACGGCTAAGGTCATTAGAGGCGGGATGGGGCTGGGGGACAAGGAACCGGAAGGAATTCGGTCATGGCCTTTTTGAAGGAAGTATCCCGGCATTCGCCTGGAGTGATTTGGGGAAACCACGGAAAACCCAACGTATTAACCTGTCGTCACTACTAGTGGGTGAATATGGAAGGAGGCAGTGGCGGATCCAGGATTTTGGTTTGGGAGGGGCTTGAGCGGACTTTGGTTTGGGGGGGGGGGTTTGGCTTCAGTGGATTTTGGTTTTGGGGGAAGCTTGAGTCGGGTAAAGGTAGGTAGTCTTTATAGTCTCCTAGGACCTCGAATCCGACACTTTGGGGGGGGGGGACTTGAGCCCCCTGGCCCCCCTCCCCCTGGTTCCGCCCTTGGAAGGAGGGGTGGTGAGAGGAAGAGGGTGTGTGTCAACTCGTTTCATACCACCGGGAGTTAGAATGATTAATAATTTTTCCCACGGCTGGCAATAAACCGGCGAATATCATCTCCTCACATTTTAATGTAACTGTGCGTTCGTCTGAGAAGAATCAAGGAGAAAAGCTATCATAAGAACGTGCAAATATACACCTTTTTGAAAAGTCAACAAATTTGAAGAAAAAGTTAACAGTTTTGTGGGTATTTTCTGAAATGGAATGGTCGGTGTGTAAGACTCCTCGACAGAGCGTCATAAGACCCACAAAATAAACTGTTGGCATCTTAGAGAGTTTTATGGAAAGACGGTAAACAAATCTCACCCGTGCATTGAAATGCTAAAGGCTGTAGATGAACTAGGAAAGTAAAATTTGCGCTACATTACGGTACAGCTACCAATACAGCTGTGATCCGAGCATCAGCTGGCCACTTACTTCTGCTCAACGGTAGTTAGAGTCATAGAGGAAGGAAGATATGGAGACGACGCAAGGGACCTTCACCACGCACTGGAGTGAAACCGGGTAGAGAGAGATGGGGTGGGGAGGCCACCATATTGGGCGGCCATAGAAACACGGGGAATAGGCACAAAAACCTCAAGGGAATCATACGACAACCTTGGCACCGCAATTCGATGATGGATGACAGATCAGAAATGAAGAATAATTTTTTTTTTGATATCCTGCTTAGTTCTCAAGATATAGTCTCAAAAGTGACGAGTTTCGGGTTAAAATTCAGAAGAAACATTTCCCCAAGGTCAAATTTGAGACTAGTTTTTATATAAGGTTACATAGATTTAGCGTTATTTCGTCTCCATATCTTCCTTCCTCCTTGGTTACAATCCTAAGAGTAAAACTTTATTTTGGAAATGTTTGAGTAATGTTGGTGAGTGATTTTTAAACATAACTGTAACTACTACAATGAGGGCTAAAAAATGATATTGTTATTAATCTCCTGTTTGATATTGGTTTATAATGTGCCTATTATTTATCAACCTCCAACTGAGCAATAAATATCTAAACAATCTAATTTAACTAAAATTCCCGTGTTTTTGTTTTATTAATTTTGTGTAAACTACTAAATTCAACAAACACACATACAACGGATATATGTGGCAGCTTTCTTCTTGACATTTCGTTTAAATAGGAGTCCACACGCAACGACTTGTCTGTGCAAATATGTGCACAAATAAGACGGTTACAGACTAGTCTTAGTGTGCTGACGGCGTACTGCGGTTTGAGAGCAAGGGCATAAATGTCTGTACCAATCACAGATATGTCACATGTGGACGCTCCAGTTCAAACATCACCACAAATCTTATAAAATTTGCCTGGTTCTTGCGCATATCTATTAGATTACCGTTTAACTTTGGAAGACCTTTGTCAATATGCACGTGAGCTTCTAGTGGCGTGTAATGGCAGGATTCTTCGAATGTGCCTTTCAGTTGGTACCGCAACTTCCCTAATATCCTAAACTTGCCCCCTGAGAATACCACCTATTTCCAAGTCATGAAAAGTTTCTAACCGGCACCCATTTCTCATCAGATGTGTTGTATCCTCATACTCGACAACCTTGAGAAATGCTAGTATGCGCGTGACATAAAAGCATTCTAAAGTCGATGGAAGAAGCATGTGAATCTCAGACGGGATTGTGTTGAAGAGCAGACAGCGACGTTTCTTACGTACAGCAGTTAGAGGACATCAGTTTGTGGGATGACCCTCGAATGCTAGCTTATGCTTTTATTTGTATCGACAGGGGCCGGCCCGTGTGGAAGTTGACGATATGCGGGCCTGTCAGACCGCATCTTGATGTGCTCCCAGTTGACCCTCTTTCGCAAATTGAGGGAGCGTCTCACTTGACTGTGTCTCAAGTTCGCGTAAATGGAATCGCGTCTTCTGGGCCAATCCTCAGAAACGCCTCATCAATGTTTGCAACCTGATTACTTAAGCTCCAGATGGGGAATTCACTCTTCTTATTTTACCCATAGGAACTACCGTTTCTCATTGCTTTCTGCCCACTATATTGTCCTTGGCAGTTCTTTTTTTAATTACAGTAGGGTAGCCCTCTTCACCTGTATCTCGGGCCCGTGACTATATCCTGTTCACTCAGAACTGGCGGCTCAAGGTGATGTTCCTGGAGCCCCACTCCTCACCTCACCACCATTCCTTCCTACCTCTCTGAGCATGTAAGTGTTAACACAGCTGAGTGGGGATAGCACAGACTGACTTTGAGACGCCTCTGTTAACTGAACGGGTTATAAGTGGAGGGAGAATCTGTGGAGATAGAGCTCCTTATTCCTTTTCTAGGATTCAGCGCTAGAAGGAGCGTTGACATGGTCAGCGTCACGCCTCTGTCGGTTATCCCTAAAGAGCTTCCTATGCATTACATATTGGGAAACTGACCGTTTTTGACGTTCAGGTTTTAAGAAAGATCTTTGGCTCCGTCGAGGGTTAAATTCCTTCCGTCCAACCGATAGACAGTCGCTCTATCGACCGACGCACGCGGCAGACTCCTCCTTTCTTTTATCTTACAACTAGCTGAGTCCGGTCTGTATGGGGTTGATTTACCACAACAGTACTTATAGTCTTCTAGTGAGATACATGTGTACCAAGTTTTATCTAATTCGTTCCAGCCGTCACCGGAACGTAACAAAAAATCGACTCATTCCCACCCTCCCCAGAGGGGGTGGGCTAGAGTCGATTTGTCCATACAGTATTTTTATTCGTCCAATGAGAAAATAGTGTACTATTACTCCGCGATTCACTAAAAGTGTGTGGCGGTGGTTGCATTGCACCTATCCGGGAAGGTAATGGTTTGGAAGGGATATGGAGCGATCTGGGGAAACCGTGGAAAACCCAGATCAGGATGGCCGGAGTACTTTATCGGAAGCTACTCCTGTAGGATTTTATGTTTAGTCTCCCGGTAAATCCTTTCTATTTCACTCCCTAATCACTCGTGGAAAAAATGAGTACATAAATGAATCGGTTCTGGCCCTGATTTCTCTTATCTTATTTTCGCGGCCATTCAGGGATATGAATGTTGCTGGTAGCAATATTTGTTTGCTGTCATTCCGAAATACGTCAGTCGAGAATTTTTCAGTTAGCTTCTGTCGAGAGCAACTCCTTCGGTGCTCCAGGTCTTCCCAACCTAACTCCTTCAACATCGCACTTACGCTTTCCCTCCAACTACATATACCTGTCACGCAGGGGCGCCGGCTTTTTGAAAACCTTGTGGGTGCTCATGCTCCTTTGATAACTCCTTAAAAAAAAAAAAAAAAAAATTATAAACAGGAAGTCGCAGGAACCAGCAAGTCTTACATAATCGTGAAAATCTCATCTAATTCGGTTTAGTATATTTCTAGTTATAAGTGAACAGGAAGGCAGAACAGGACAAAGATCTTGCATTTTCTAAATTTATTCCATATCAAAAACTTACTAAATTTCATTAAAATTGGTTCAGTCTTTTACAGTGATTGAGGAAATAACTTACATATTTTCAAATTATAATATCAGTTGTTAGGTACTAAGGATTTTTGTACTGCTAGAAAAATTCAGAATTTTGCTATTGCATTTGATTTCTGTTCGCAACGATCGCTATCGAGAATGCAGTGGCGGGTGCAGCTAGTAGTTAATATGGAGGTACGGAGAAGAAGGGGAAAAAAGAGAGTACAAAATGCTGGGTTGAACAATAATGAATGGATACCTATTATAACGATAAAAACATAAAAATGAAACGATTGCGCAATGTGTAACACAATTTTTACTAGCACGAGATATTTATTAGTATCTACTTAACGTACAAGATTATACTACAAATTGTAAGACCAACAAATCAAAATTAATAATTCTAAGAATGAAAATTTTATAATCTATATAATGATATAATTTGTTGCCAACAGCTTTATTTATAAATGTATCAATGATTTCTTGAAGTTCCAAATTATCCGCTATTTCTCGGTTTACCTGCACTACCATGTGATCATTCAGTCTTTGCTTAGTACTCCTTAAATAAGTGTTTATTCTTCGTAATGCTGCTGGAGCCAGGAGTTTAACTCGGGAAAATCCTGTGATCACGGCTTCAAAAATCGAATGCAATTTGATTGTTCTCCTCGTGGCCTCTTTTGGTTTATGAAGAATTGAAATCATTTTTACGAAGGTGGTTCTAGCTGTTTTTATACCTTCAAGTTTTTTTCATGTATAAGATGCAGTGTGAACGTGGCCTTTTAAACCATTCTAAAGCACTTTGAGTGAATTCCTTAATAGACTCATCATCTCTTGATGATTTTATCAACGCAGAAACGCTACGAGACATGTTTATTTTACAGATTTGGCAAAACACTTTATGTCTATCTACATCATATAATAGCCATCGAAAAATTGTTTGCCTCTTAGTTTAAAAATTTCAGCTTCTCTTCAATTGAATTTACAGAAATAACATTTTCCTGGATGGATTTGTTGAACTTTACTTAGCTGAGAATTGGTAGTGGACGGTTCTTCAGGTTTTGGTAATTTACGATTTCGAACGAAGAATTTATCCGTTGAAACTAATAATTTTCCGAAATAAACTCGATAACAAAACTCGCGGTGGACTCTGAAAGCACGTGCTTTATTTACCAGCTCGAATGATTGACTTGTTTGTGTGCCTGCTCTTCACAAATCACTTACCGCACACTAGATGGTTTTAAGTATGGCCTAACGTATTTTTTACTTTCTCCTTGGGCATGACACGCATTCGCCCACGCACGCATGGTAAGCAAGCGCGACCTCGTTCAGACGTTTTGCATTGCAAGTGGCGTGTGAGATAGGTAAAACAGGTATTAATCAAAGCCGATTACTTGTTGGTTTTGATGTCTATGTTCAAGGGTGCTCCGCACCCACTATTTCCCTCTCATGGGTGCTAGAGCCCCCGAGCATCCACAGAGTCGGCGCCCCTGCTGTCACGAATCGGGCGGCTCTTCTTTGGACCATCTCTAATGCCTCCATTAATCCCTTTTGATGGGGATCCCATACAGAGCAACAATATTCTAAGTGAGGCCGCACTAGTGACTTGTATGCAATCGATTTAACTTCCGGAGTGCATTGTTTTAAATTACTCCGCCATACGAGTAATCGAAGCATACGATTTGCTTTCCCAATTACATTCTCGATATGCTCATTCCACGACAAATTATTACGAATTGTTATCCATAGGTATTTAGCGGAATCTATCGTTCTAAGGACAGTGCCATTAATTGGATATTCAAAGGTAAATGGTGTCACCTTTTTTCTTACACGCATGACTTGGCACTTTTTAGCGTTTAACTCCAACTGCCAATCTTTACGCCACGCAATTATTTTCATAATACAGTGGACCCCCGATAATCCGGCCCCTGTCTAATCCGGCGCCCTCTGTAATCCGACATGACTTTGAATTATGTTTGACAATCTTCGCTAATGTAGATCACGCAGGTTTGAACAGGTCACAACTCGTACGCGCCACCGCTATTGTGCTCGACGCGTATGCATTGTTTTACTTAGTTTGAATTTGACTACTAGTGATAGCGGTACGGCCTAGCGTGCGTTCATTGTTTACTATTTATTCATTGTGTATTAGGTATAGTACCTAGTAATGTCGTCACAAACCCAGAAGCGAAAGCACAAAACGTTGACAATTAAAGAAAAATGTGATATTTTAGATCGCTTAAATCGCAATGAAACTTTCAGTAGTTTAGCAAGTGAATACGGCGTAGGCCGATCTACAATTTATGACATTAAAAAAAACCACGAGAAGATTAAGAAGTTCGTGTCAACTACTGACTGCGGGCCAGGCAAGAGACAGACACTCAAGAAAGCTGAACATCCAGAAGTGGAAGAAGCTTTTTACATGTGGTTTCTTCAGGAAAGAAATAGGCATGCACCAATTTCGGGACCCATGTTGGCCATGAAAGCTAAGTTTTTTTATAAGGAAATAACAAAAAAAGATGATTTTGTGGCCAGCAAAGGATGGCTAGAACGTTTTAAAAGTCGTCATGGCATACGTTTAATGACTATTACAGGAGAGAAACTTTCTAACGATGCCACCTGCATAGAGCCCTTTAAATTAAGATTTTTGCAAAAGGTGAACGATTTAAATCTTGACCCGTCACAGGTGTACAATGCAGACGAATCAGGGCTTTTTTGGCGTGTGATGCCTAACAAAACTTTCGTTTCTTGTAACGAAAAATCCGTACCTGGACGAAAAGTGAGTAAAGAGCATGTAACCATACTACCATGTGCTAATGCTGCAGGTACACACGCGCTTAAGATGGTGGTCATTGGGAAATCTAATAAACCAAGGGCATTCAAAAACATTGATTTACCTGTACACTATTACGGACAAAAAAGTGCATGGATGACAAAAGACCTTTTCAAAAAGTGGTTTGATGAATGCTTCGTACCTGAAGTTAGAAAATGGTTAAAAGATCATAATTTTCCTCAAAAAGCGTTGTTGCTTCTTGATAACGCTCCCGGTCATCCGTCTGAAGAAGAACTGACAACTGAGGATAAATGCATCACTGCGATGTTTCTTCCGCCAAATTGCACTGCACTGATTCAACCAATGGACCAGAACATCATTCAGTTTGTTAAGCAAGACTATAAAAAAACCTACTTCTGAGAGCCGTATCAAAAGACCAACCAATAGAAAAAACTTTAAAAGAATTTAATATGAAAGACTTGGTTTTTGCTCTTAGTCAGTCGTGGAGTGCGTTACCGTCATCAACTATTAAATCGTCTTGGAAAAAGTTATGGCCAGATATAGTCACCACTCCTAGCAACGATCCACAAATCAGTGTAACTTCGGAAGTTATAGAACAAGTCGCTACTGAAACACAGATAAGTCCGGAAGATTTGGAAATCTGGTGCCGTGGAATGGATAAAGAAGAAAATGTTTTTCATGAAATGTCTAACGAAGATATTATAAAAGAGGTTTCTAATTATACAACAAACAATCAGGAAGATAACGACGACGTGATTGCAACTGCTCCACAAGTCACAGAACAAGACGCAGTTAACGCTTTTGAGCTAGGTTTACAATGGGCTGAAGAGAATGGTACATCCTACAACGAACTTTTACTTTTGAGAAGACTGAGGGACAAAGCTCTGATCTCGCGTTATAACAACCTTAAACAAAAAAAAATTGATGAATATTTCAAAGCTTCATAATTTGATATATTCACTACATGATTTTGATTAATAATTCTTGATTATTTTGGTAGATATGTATGTGCATTTATGCTTAATTTTATAATAAAACGTAAGCTCTCAATTGTTATTTAATTTACTAAATTCGACTTACATAAATTAAGTATGATTTGTACTTCAAAGTACATATGTACATACAGTATAACATATAGATTCTTATCATTGGATATGTAATTTGTCGGATTACAAGGTACTCTTTTGTAAAAAATTCCGGACTATAGCGGTCTTAGGCAGTTGCTCTATAATCCGACAAACTCGATAGTCCGACACTGCCCTGCATAATGTTTGTCGGATTACCGGAGGTCCACTGTATCGTCTTGTAACAAAGCGCAGTCGTCCTGGGTTGTGATTTCACGATAAATAATAGCATCATCGGCAAATAATCTTTTCATCCCCCTTATTATGTCGTACAAATCATTAATGTATATGAGAAACAACAGAGGCCCTATCACGCTTCCTTGAGGAACCCCGGACCTCACTTCAGTAAGTGATGAACGCTCACCGTCGAGAACTACACTGTGTTCTGCCCTCCAGAAAGTCTGCAACCCAGTCGCATATTTAATTTTTTTTTTTGATTTGGGTTTAAAAGCTCACCTTCATCCAAAAACCGCATGACATTTGAATAGATGATGTGTTCTAAAATCCTGCAAAATATTGAGGTTAGCGAGATCGGCCTATAATTTTGAGGATCATTAACATTCGCATTTTTAAACACTGGACTTACGATGGCGGTCTTCCATTAGTTTCTATAAAATCATTCAAATCGTCCGCACATGGTGCTGGAACAAAAATGCACATACACTTTAATTTTATACGAGCGATGTAAATAGTCTGTTTCTGCAGCTGTTACGATGAGTAAGTGAACTATGAACACGTATGTTCCACAAGAAACATTTATTCAGCTTTGTTACTTGTAGGCATTAAACCAACAGGGATTATGTGCTGATTGCGAGAACATTTTAACAATGATACCATAATACTTGAGAAAAAATTGTGTGAAAATTGAGCAGTGTTCTCAAAAATATTTACGCATGTAGCAACATATTGAAAATTATGCCGGAGAATGTTCCAAAAGTTCAAAGATTGCATATCGCTTGAACAGTTCAGCAATGATGTACTTACGAAGTGTAATAGTGACGTAAGTTCTTCAGTGAAGGTAAGGAAGTAATTTCTAACCGCACTTACACATGTAGTACGAGAATGAACATTATGTTCAAGACCTTAAACACGATGTTCTTCAATTAGCTGCAGCATCTACGATAAGTCATGAAAGTGTGCATTAAGAAGTAATTGAGCTTACACGAATTCAGTTGAGGGTAAGTATCAAGACATTTGCAACTAAATTTTTTTTTCAGATGCTTTTGGATAGCTTAACTTCAGAATGAGTCTCATGTTTACGCTCATTCTTACCGTTTTATGAATCTTATCCGTTGTTGTATTAAAACTAACAGAAAATGGCTAGATCGTTTGTTGAAAGGCATTCGAAGTAATAGTTACGGTGATGGCCACATCTGGTTTCTACTGGCAGTGTAATGACGACCTTGTTATTTGATGCTATAGAAATTGTGTACGCTGATTTCCTTTCTGAATGACGGATCACCATAAGTAAAACTAATGTGAACTATTGGGCAAGTTTATAGTATAACGTTTTATATTTTTTTGCAGCTCTCCTTTTACACAGATGTAATTATTTTTCAGTTAAGTATATTTATTCACATTAAAATATTTGGTCCAATGTTCATTATTGTAAATATATATGTGTGATAAACCGTGGGAATTCGTTAGGTAATTTTACCTGGCCTGGGAAGTTCTCTGCTTTCTGTATTTTTAAGACAAATTTCGTCTTGCATAATATGAAGGCGAAGTCAGAGGGTAAGTGAAAGAGAAGGAGAGAGAGAAAGGTTACTGTAATCATTTGAGTTTTGTGTTAGTCGCTTTAGAGAATGTATTTGACACTGTCAGTTTCTCACGGTTCCTCTCACAAATATATTCACATTAACTTAATTTGTGTATGTGAAGAAATATATTTCAGTGAAAAAAAAAAAAAAAAAAGGTTGAATGCGTATCGAGTTGAACTCTGTATCTTCACGCCGCCTGACCCGTGTAATTACCGCCACACTATGTACCCGTTGTTTTTAGATCTTTCCTTCTTCGAAAGTGATTGGGCGGCATGATTTTTGAACCTTGATATTCTCTAAAAACAAGGAGTGTCAACGTGTAAATGTGTATTAATCACGACATGTTTCACGTCCCAGAGGTCCTTCCTCAGCAGGGATCCATGAATCAAATAAATAAATAATTCTCTTCGAAAGACTCGGTTTTGTGTGGTTCTCAGCCACTACATTGAAACTGATTGAAATCGGTTGGCCAGAGATCGCTACGTCCCCTTATAAGAAGGGGAGGTGACATTGACTCACGCAATTTGTTCTGTACTGCGGATGAGTATACAGTAAGTCATTAAGGAATATTGTACGTCTACTTGCGACTACTAACCTCACAGCAAAGGCCTCAATGATGGTTCTTACAGGCATTTTACATCAACGCTTCATTTCAAATTCCATTGTTGAGCCAGAACTCCTCATTTTTAAATAACTGTAGGCATACGATTTTCTGTGCAGATTCTTCAAGTTCGATGTCTATCAAGAAAAGCTACAAACACTAGATTAGTTAAAGGATGCCATTATTGGTGTGGGGAGTCAAATCGAATATGTTGGGGACAGAATCTCGAAACTTGCGTGTCATGAGAAAGGCCTTCTTAAAGTATTGTTATTTTCGCACTTACAGATCTATAATGGCGTATTATATTCTTTCCTTTTATGTAATTACTTAAAGATCAATACTCTTCATTTCTTAAACATGCTATTAAATCTTTACAGGTCTTAATTAGTTGTATTTTTAGTACAAAGTTTTACATTTTTATATAGCTTGATTTTTTTACGTAGTTAAATCTTACCACTAAAATTATTGGCAATCTCATCCGTGTGGACTTAAGTTTAGAAAATATTAGTTTGTGCCGCTGCTCAGGTATGCTACTAAATCTACACTCCAGTAGAGGTAGCTGCCTGGGGAAGGTGTTTGGAACGGGTGAAGCTTATCAATGTGATGACGAACACAATCACAAAATTTCGTATTTAGCTGCAAGTTTTCGGATCTAACCGTAATTAGATTTAGGTCTTATTTTAAAGTCATTTATTTTAGAGCTTTAGACGCTAACTTTACTATAAGAATTCTGGAGAGACGGGAGTAATTCAAATATGGGAGTGACGTTTACCTAGCAGGTGTCGACAATAGTGGTAATTTTTGTAAGAAGGAGTTAAGCGTTTCAGTTTATTGTTTCTGGTTTTCTTCCAGCTTGTCGATATAAATAAACTTCGAAGATTATAGGCTTATCGTTTCACTTAATCATATCAATAAAGTACGTTTCACAGTATCGATATACATAAAAATATCTGAAACAGAAGACTGTTCAGCAAAATTGGACAATTCGTAAACGTTAGGAATCCGAAATTTCATATCGTTCCAACTTCACAGAGATTGTGTTAAAGACACACTGATATTGCATATTTTTTTAATGCTCATCAAAGCAAGGAGTGGATGGCGGAGGGGAGACCAACTGACAGGAAGCATTTTGGCCGTTGCCTTTTGAAGGAACCAGTTCTGTAAACCATAGAAAACCGAAATCTGGACAAGGCCAATCGCTGCCAATCTATTAAGCTAGCTTTTCGGTCGCTTTTCACATATGTAGTAATTCTGCTGCCTCGTTATGTGTCTGTCTGTGTAATAACTAATAAGTTGTAATTTCACTGTACTCTGACAAATTAGTGGAGACTACAGTCTGATGAAACGCGGAAGTTCGACGATTTATTGAAACTAAATTCATATGTATGTTACAGAATTATTATTTGTACTGAAGTTGTTTCCTGCTGCATCCAAATAATTTCTGAAACTAGGAGGTTCCTCAGCTCTTACTTCTTTCCAAATTGGCAGTTTCGGAAAGCATCAAAAATTTGTTGGTACTGCATTTTGTATTTGTGTATATTGTAACTTATTAAGGTTTGGGCAGAATGTTGGTTAGTTTTTTATTATTATTATTAATTTTTATTTGGCTTTAAGCGCCTAGGCACTATACAACCAACATACATTTGTACATACATATATAAACATCTTACATTTAGGTAAGAGACCAAGACTTGACATGATTAGTAAAATATAAACGATAGAACTAGGTAAACTGATTAATCAGAAAGGAACATTTTTGTTTATCCCCTAAAGGGGTTTGACACATTATGTTTAAATACAATTGCTCACACATAATTACAAATGTTACAGTGAAATATACAGATATATAAATTATTGTTAGTTCCTTATAGTTGTTGTTGTTTTTTTTTTTTTTGACATTACAATGATTAAAATCCTTACATTTAACTAGTTTTTCACATCTAAATTTTTATATTAGTTGACTTTACAAAATTACTTAGCAACTTGTATATGGTCACGTTGTTACCGTGCAATAGACAGCTAATGCTTGTTGGGAGAGGTATTCCATAGTTGACGAGTTGTTTTATAAATCTTTGTCGTTGTTGTTTATATTTAGGGCATGAAAATACTACGTGATTAATATCCCCTATTTCTGCTCTATCGCAATCACAAATATCAGTATTTAGGATGTGTATCCGATGTAAATGATGGGGGAATAAACCATGGTTAAAGCGCATTCTAATTATAGTGGAAATGACGCCTCTATGATCCGGAAAGTTGAAGAACCATGGGCGGGATGGTATTCGGGGTTGAATCGATCCATAATGATGTCCCTTCCTGCTTTTGCTGGAGTCCCATTCAGTTTGCCATTTGTTCAGAGCCTTTGTTTTTATTTTGAATAGGTAGTCAGTGTACGGAAGCTGGATATCTAAGGTGTCTCCTATTCTAGCGGCTGTCTTTGCCATTTGATCCACTGTTTCGATATCCGGAACCCCTGCATGTGCTTTTAGCCAAAGGAAGTTTATGGATTTATTTCTTCTGGACAATTCTAGATATGTCTCCACAATCTTAACTATAAATTGATTGGTTTTCTTGCCCAGAAATTTTCTTTGGATGGAGTTCAGTACGCTAAGCGAGTCAGAGATTATTACTCGTCTCAGTCAATGTCAAGCTGTGCTCAAGTGCTCTTAATATAGCGATGGCTTCTGCCGTATAAATGGATGTATTCGATGGTAATTTATACTTTTCTTGATACTTGGTCCTCGGGCAATAAAAGGCGCAGCCTACTCCATCCCCTGAGTCTATTTTGGATCCGTCCGAATATATAAAAAACGAATAATTCCAATTGTCCTCCAGGTATTTCCTTACTGCTTGTTTGTAGGTGACATGTTGGTTGGTCTCAGGAGTTATGTAATATATTGGTATCTGTACCATGCTAGTGCTGGAATAATACTCATATGGGGGAAATATCTTCGTTGGAATAATTCTGTCTGCCAATTTTTCCCACTCTCTGTAACTGTGGAGGACTTCAGCCAGTCTATGACGCTCTGTGATGTATCCATGGTTATACAAAGCTTTGCATTTCGAGATAATTGGATGATTCCTGTATGCTAGCCTTTCCAGAATATATTTACTAGCCAGCCAGTTTCGTCTGATATTCAGGGGCATCTCCCGAGCTTCAATCAGTAGGGCGTTAGTGGGAGTCGATCTCATGGCTCCCAGACAGGTTCGTATACAGCTGTATTGGAGTTTGTCCAGCATGGAAAGGGTTCGAGTATTTGCGTTGCTGCATAGAATTCTTCCATAATCTATTTTAGATCGAATTAAGGCTCTGTATATTGTTAAGAGGGTGTTGTGATTTGCACCCCACCATACCCGTGTTACGCTTCGTATAATGTTCAGAGCTGGGTTACAGGAATTAACTATTTGAGTAATGTGGGGAATCCAACTGAGTCTGGAGTCCAGCACTAGACCCAGGAAGCGAACACTGGATTTAACTGTAAATGAGTAGATTCCTATTCTGACTGTTCTGATTTCGTTAAGATCTAATCGATTTCTGGTGAATATTATCACTGAGGACTTTTCAGTTGAGATTTGTAGCCCATTCCGTTTAAACCATTTGTCCATGTTCATCATCGTAATTGTTAGGTTGGATAACGCTTCCTCCATTGTAGCCGCCATACAATATATACAAATGTCATCCGCATATTGGAGAATTCGGGTGTTTGGATTAACTACTATTTCCAGATCCCATGCGTATAGAATATATAATAGTGGACTCAGAATAGCCCCTTGAGGTAGTCCTGTATAGAGTTTTCTTGGTCCTATGGTATGATCCCTGTATCGTATGAAGATTGTTCTTTCCCCCAACAGGGTGTTAATGCCATACACTAGCCTCTCTGGAAGCCCCAATCTTTTTAATTTTTCCATTAGGATAGGGATTTGCACATGATCATAAGCCGAACAAATGTCTAAAAACAAAGAGACCGTGCAATTTTTTCTTTTAAAAGGATCAGTGATATCCGTTGTCAAAATAGTTAAATTATCTATTGTCCCTCTCCCTTTGCGAAATCCAAATTGTGATTGAGGGAGTAAATCGTTCGCCTCTAACCACCATTCCAGGCGGTTCTTAATCATTCTCTCTAGAGTCTTCCCTACGCACGATGATAAAGCTCTTGGCCTATACGAAGTCTGTAGTAGTGGATTTTTTCCAGGTTTTAAGACCGGTAAAATCACCTGTGTTGTCCAATCCTCCATTAACTCATTTTTTGTCCATGTTTCATTCAAAATATGGAGAAGTAAATCTCTGGCTTCTGACGGCAAATTTGTAAACATTGGATAATGGATATTATCAATTCCCGAGGATGTGTTCTGGTTTGTTGATAAGGCTTTTTCTAGTTCTATTCTAGAGAAAGGGGTCATCATTGGATGAGAGTCTTCCTCTTCCGATTCAGGTATGATCATCGGAGATGTAATGCATGAGGATGGTGTTATCCTATCTGCAAATTCTTCCAACCAGACCGGGTCAGCTTCTACAGGTAGATTTGAGTTTAATTTTTTTAATGCTCTGATTTTCTTCCAAACGTCTGAAATGCTTGTATCCTTATTTATGCCGTTGCAGTATTTAATCCATTCCTCTTTCTTCCGCCGTTTTAGAAATTTTTTTGTCTGAGCATCCACCCGCTTATATTCCAAATAACTTTCGAGCGTCTGTACTTTACGATAACTACTCAGGGCCAACCTACGTTTTGCTACTGTTTTGGAGCATTCTGAATCCCACCAGAACACTTTGTATTTTTTGCAATTTTCAGTAGGAATCGACTTCATCGCCGCCCTATTTATAATTGATATCAGAGCGTCGTAAGAATCCTTTACAGATAGATTAGGATTAAGATTGGCTAATTCCTCTGAGATGACCTTTCTGTACGTAGACCACGAGGCTTCCTGGATACGCCAGGGACTACTGGCATGATATCTAGTTCGCGGGTTTAATTCCATTCCTATTGTTATGTAAATTGGGAAATGATCCGATCCCAATGTATATCTTTTTGTTTCCCATTTATCTACCGCGTGGAAATTTGGTGAGGCTATAGAAATGTCTACCGATGTTGGGCGTCTGTAGGGAGTCGGAATTAGTGTGGGTGAGCCATCATTTAAAATGACTAGATTATAGTCTTCTATAGAATTTAATAATGATCTTCCGTCTGCGTCCGATGTGTCATTGCCCCAAGCAGTATGGTGGGCGTTAAAATCACCACAGATCAGAAACGGGGTACGAAGTGACGCCCACAATTGGTTCCATTCGTTACAGCTGACCCTCACATGTGGTGGTTTATATAGTGATAATATGGTGTAGGCACCCGTAGGTGTTACTTTTTCCGCGGCTACAGCCTGTACTTCTTTTACGCCCCATTTTATCTGTATTTGTTGGAAAGAAATGTTTTCCTTTATTAAGAGTGCCGCGCCTCCCTTTCCGTCAGTTCTATCTTCCCTGATGATGTTATATCCCCTGAAATGGATAGGGACATGTGGCTTAAACCAGGTTTCACTGATAGCTGCTACTGTTACGTTGTTGCCGAGCAATTCCTTAGATAGGATGTCTTTATTGGCAATAGCAGATCGAGCGTTCCATTGCATAAGTTTTAACGCCATAGGAAGTAGAGAGAGTATTCGGTTCTTTAGTTGATTCCTGCTAGGTTGGTAAGAAGGTGACGAATTGGGTCGAGTTGGGAGGTATCAGATGGAGCTGCTTGACATTCTTGAATCATGTTCAGGATAATTTGCAATATCTTCTCTATGAGTGCTACTTTTTCGGGTAAGGGGGACTTTTCCTTATACTGGGGTTGGGGAGGGTAAGGATTCTGTGTGATAGGTGTTATTGGTATATGATGGGGTACATACATTCTTTGGTAAACAGGAGGGTAATTGGAATTTTGTGCTTTTGGGATTGCTGGCCTTTGCTTGTTGCGGCCGACGGTAGTAGTAGTATATATCGGTTGGTTTGGAGAGAGCACTTTACTTTGGTGACGAGACTCTTGATTTTGTTGGATAGGGAACATAGGACAGTTTTGGAAAGCATTTGTTGAGGCTAAACTAGGTGGCTGCACTGCAATTGGAGAGAGCGGGGGGAATTGCTTTTCGTCGTAATAGAGCGGTGCGGCGCTGGCTGCCTGCGAATATGTCTGACGATGGGTGGGATACCAATTCGGCATGGGAGAGGCTTTATTATGGGCCGCTGCCTCACGTGCTTTTTGTTGTTGAACAATTACAGGACATATTCTGTCATTGGATAAATGAGGACCGTGACAATGCACACATTGTGGACCAGCTGTGCTGGCACACGTCTCCCAGGTATGTGGGCCTCCGCACTTATTGCAGCGGGGAGCGCTGCGGCATTGAGTTATACGATGGCCAAATCGTAAACAATTATCACAGACGAGAATTTGTGGGACATAAGGTTCGACTGGGCAACGTGCTCCAAAGATTGCTATGTGGTCCGGAAGGGATTGTGATCTAAAGGTGATCATGCATATTGGTATCGGTATTCTATCATTATTTTGGTATGAGTTCTTCTTGGTAAACCGTTTAACTGCGATAACTGGGTAAGGGCTTTCTATCGCCTGTAGGATTTCTTCTTCTGACAGGGAGGTGTCTACGTCCCTGATAATACCTTGTTTGTTTATCAAAAAATTTGGAATGAATGCTTCTAAGTTTTTGTCCTTGAAAACTGTAGATTGAACCAACAAGTTAGCAGAGGCCGCTGAATTGGTTTCGATTTTTAACCTATTTCTCCCGGCCGCTACGATATTGATGATGTCATGCTTCTGTGCTGGGCTATGTGTATAAAGAAGTTTCCCTATTGACATGGGGTGAAGTCTGCCAATATTTTTATCCACACTTTCCACAAAGACTAAGTATGGACCCGTGTCTGTGCGGCTATATCGGTTATTCTTACTTCTGTCTTTATTGGAATTTAAGTTGGGGCTTGGCAACTGGGGGACACTATTTTGGTTAGTAGAGTTCCGATTGTTCGATACTATACTTTGAATTCCTTCACAATCCGCGGGAATGCTTGTGATATCCATGCCCGTACCCTCGTTTGATGTGGTTTGGGTTGGATCACGGCTATCATATTGATGATCTAATTCTGCGGCTGAAGTAGTTGGGTAGAACACCACTGATGACATGGTAGCTAACTCCTGGGGCACACTCACTGGATTGTTTACTGTTTCAGTAGACATTTCCTCGTTCGGTAGCTCAGTAGGGTTTCCCTCTATGCGAGAACGTTTAGCAGTTCTTTCTTCCGAATTTACATTGTTCAACACTGCGATCGAGGGGCAACTTGCAGAAGCAGCGTCGTTACCTGGGAAGTTGAGCGGCTGAAGATGAGATGGGCTGTGGCTGGATTCCTTGTTGGAAGTGCATCATCGGCGGGGCTGAAGAGGCTGTTTCTGGAAAATAACACGGCTGCAGTGCCGCGTTGATTATTTGCCCCGTGTCTGGAGGCTCTTCCATGTTAGGGCACGGCCCAGGCTCTCAGTGGATGCTAAGTATTGAAGCCTAGTTTTGTATAACTTTAGGCAATTCAAATTTTATACACACTTCACTACACTGACGGACTGTAAGTTCACTTGACTGTTTACGAGACTGACTAAGCTCCGGAACACGGAAGTGATCGCTATGAGCGCATCAGCTAGACTGGTTGGTTAGTTAAATCTCGGCAAGTTAAAGGGTAGTATTACTAATTTATTCTAAGATAAATTCAGGCTCTCAAGATTATGGCTATGAAGCCTTGTCTTACATCGCCTAATGTATTTGTAATACATTGTTACAGTTTCTCAAAACCATGAATACTAAAACTAGCTAGAATAATGTGTAATGAAGGTAGAGTGTCGTTTATAATGTTATGCAATATGTAGAGACGACTGTGCTTTGTTTTTTCTCTATTCGCAGTTTGAGGAAGTTTGAAAAATTTGTAGCAATTGCTTTCGCAATTTAATTCAATTCAGTTCAATTAATATCAATGTGTAACCAATGGATCAACAAACAAGTGGAATTCTTTGTTTAATATGTTTATTTTCAGGAGGATTTTCTTTAACAATTTACCAACAGATTTATGTATAGATTATAAGGAATTGCCTAGGAAACCAAGATACTGAAGCAAATGGTCAATATAGATGAGTTTTAAGCTGTTGTGTTAGTAATGTGATGGAGTCGTAAGTAGCTGAAGGTGGAATAAGAAGGCGTGGAAGGAAAAGCAGAGTGTGGAATCAACGATGATCGAAAGGGCTTAACCAATCTAAACGTCCATGCCTCGAGTACGGGCACAGGCTTATGGCGCATATGACCCTCCATACCACTTGCCGAATTAAAATTTTGCTTTAAAACTTCACAGTAATCGACACGAGGAACACAACAGGCTGTACCGTTCTTTTTTCAAATGAACGGTAAAGGTTTTCTTGCACTTCTGTAAAGTATGTAGCGTAAGTGAAGGCTTTGCGCCATATTGAAACAATGTTCTCATCACAATTTAAACTAATATCAACTAGTACTCACAAATCTTTCACAGTGCCGTTATAGTAAGTTAAATTCTGTATAAAATAAAGTACTTCATTAAACGGTCCGATCAGTACTCCATATAGTGTAAATAATAGTTTGGGGGCTGCAGTTACAGAAAGGAGCCAACAGATACACCAATTTAACAGTATAAAAATGAAACGTCCACTGATCGAAAATATTGGTTGAAACTGTTCTTCTCTGTCGTGTTACTGTTTTAGGTAACAGCGGTGTATTGGATAATTGTATCATGTACTCTAGGAGTCTCCATGGTTCGCATTCCTCATAAAACAGTAGATCCAGTTTATCTAAATACCGTATATTTTTAATTTTTTTAAATATATATATATATATATATATATATATATATATATATACAGCCAGTACTGAACACGAACGAGATTTGTTAGATATTGGAGCGTTTATCATAAGGATGGAATTTGTAACTTGTGTTCTGTACGATAATTGTATTTTGGTTTCGAGATGTGTAGTTTGTGAGGCAGAGATCTGCTTCCGTCCCAGTATTCGCTTAGGTCAGTAGTCGGCCAACTTTAAAAGTTAAAGAGCCAATTTCACCACTAAAGGAGTCGGAAAAAATGTATAAGAGCCATAGTTATAGTTTAATAAGAAATTTTTGATAAAATTTATTAAATAATCAATACACCATCATACATACGACTGTTTAAATAATAGTTCTACAATCATAAATAAATCACATGTAAATAGAAAGCATTTTAACTAGTGAGATCATTGCACTTGCATTTCCTTAGAAACTTTTATAATATTACGTGCGTAACTTGTTGTTTTTAATTTCGAACATGAATCCAAGTTCTCATCAGTTATTTGGTTTCTGAATTTATTTTTAATAAGATTTATGTTGGAAAACGTTTGTTCACACTGGTGAGGCCAAGTCTTTAGATCTCATCGACGTTGCTACTACTGCTACTACTATTATTGTCGGTAAAGATCTATGAAAAAAAATATATTACGAAAGATCCACCCTAACGTCCTCAAAGAGTCGCATACGGCTCTGGAGCCGTGGTTTGTCGACCCCTGGCTTAGGGTATTGCGGAAAATCACCTAAAAACCGCAATCGGATGGCCGGTACGCGATATCGAGGTCTCTGACCCTTCCCGTGGCAGTGTGGTGGCGCCATACTGGCAGGGTTAGGTTAGACTAGGGTTACCAGACGTCCCCGTTTGCCGGGGACAGTCCCAGTATTTAGTTCTGTGTCACCGGACAGATTTCGTCCCTGCAATGTCCCCGGATTTTTACTGTTGCCCTCAGAATTCTTTTAATCAAGCGAGAGTTTTTTAAAAGCCCTGATTTGATACATAAAGCAAGAGATATGAAGCGTACTTCTTTCCTTGTACGTGGCCTAGGATACTGCGTCTTGAACACAACAGCTTTGGAAAATCAAGTTCCTTGATGTGTGCAACATGACTGTCTGTGATCCTCATTTAAAATACAAAATATAAGCAATATGTTGCTTTTACGTCAACCCAACCTTTAATCATGTAACTTATAAAAGTACAACGCGTAATGCCGAAAGCGTCCCCGGATTTTGGTGAAAAAGTTGTGAAGCGTCCCCGGATTTGGAGAAAAAATTCTGGTAACCCTAGGTTAGACGACTTTATATTAGATTGATTCCGCAGCCGACACAAACCGGTAGTTCTTTGTACAGCTGAGCACAAAATCAGGCAGCAATAGATGTCTAGTGTGGTTGTGCCGTAAAGCCTTTCGACTAACACATTCTGTTTAATAATTTCTAAGACCACCCACTATAAACATTTATCAAAAAATAAATAAATAAATTTCGTGTGCCAGAGACATTGCTTTGGGTCATTCACACTTTTTCTGTCTATTTTTCCTGAGTATTTTTTTCCGAGCATTTTTTTGATGTTTCATTCGCACTAGAGTGCGTTTGCACAGTAAATAGCAACTTTGTACAATTTAATTTCGTAAACAAATAAAAGTTATCAAAAAGTTAAAACACACTTCGGTAGATTATAGAATATTGCAAAGGCCTTAGTCTGTTTTTTATGTTGCGAGCGTTCATATCGGAGACTAAATTGGACAAGATTATCTGATAACCGTTCTTACAATCGAAAGGATGCGAGAGATATCAGCAAAATAAAATTTTTATTTGGAACAAATAAAAACTATTTTACTATATAGATATTTACAGATAATATGCTGCAGATGATTATTATAAATATTAATTTATATTACTATTTATTACTGTTATTATGATTCTACTTCCAATGTATTTAGTGAATTTGAATCATATACTTGTGTAATCAAAGCTGAAATGGGAATTGTATGTTTCACTTTTAATATGATTCACTGTTTAACATTAGGTTAAGTGTAGCTGCTTGCATCGAAATATCGTTAAGTGTGCATGCGTACTTAACGCGTAACGCCAATAAGGTTTTGCCTAACGTACTCAAAGAAATTTTACTTCAATAAAAAAAAAACTGTTTTAATGCACGAGTAGAATTACTGACACATTTAAAAGTATCTTCAAGCGGGAACACCAATTGATTCCTATTCTGCAGCGAAAAAAGAATTATTTTGAGTGCCGCTCATTCCATGTACTTGTAGCATGACTGCTTTTTGTCGGAGGATTTGAAAACTGCCGGTCAAATATGAATCGAGCTAAGCGTAATTAGGTCTTTTTATTTTTTTTTTTTTATTTTTTTTTTTTTTTTTTTTTTAACTATTATGGATTAGGTTCGCTTGGAGCAACAATCAGTGCTTAATATATTTTGGTGTTACATGGCGAATTCTGATCCATACTCTTTCTGCGCTGCACCGCGTTGCCTCTCATGCTGTTAGTGCAATCGTTCATCTTGTAATAGCCTAATTTAGAAACGATGAAGTTTTTTATCTAGAGATTTTAAATTATTTGGAGTTTGCGATTACTAATCTTTCACTGAAGTGAAACTTCTTTGTGCACGCCAGGGAAAAAATCGTTAACGTCTAAAATAGTAATGATAGTAATAAATGGTAATATAAATTAATATTAATAACAATAATAATCATCATCAACGTGCTATATATAAATATCTATATTATAAAATATTTTTTATATGTTCCAAACAAAAAAAGTTACTTTGCTGATGTCTCCCGCACTCTGTCAGATGATGCAATACTCTATAATCTATGGAAGTGTGCTTTAACTTTTTGATAGTTTTCATTTATTTACAAGTAGACGTTACACTTCTTGCGTACATACACACTGATACACATTGATGTTTTTTATTATTAATAAAACACTTCATTGATAGAAATAATTGATCATTTATTACAGATATTGAACGTAACAAAAATACGTCATAAAGATTACACAAAACTGATATGTTAGTTCTTCTGCGGATAGACAGTTCAGTCGACTTGAAATCCTATCTCAGGTCATTATGGGGAATAGCAGGATTGCTATGGAACACATGCCGTTGTGGAGTCGGCAATCCGGATGAGACGGATTGCTGGAGAGGCGTGGGGATGCGTCCTATGGAGGAAGGAAAAGAGCGCAGGCGAAATACCGCTAAATCTGCGAAGCCTCCTGTAAACACTCGCTCCTACTGCGCATGCGCGGCGGCCATAACAGATTTCCCAAAACATTGCGGAGTTTGCTCTGTATTTGCTGCTGTGAATATTTCATTTTCTAATATTTCAAAGTTTTTTTTATAATGCCAGCTTGTGCTGCATACGATTGCACAAACAGACCAGATAGGAAACAACCTGGAATAATTCTGCCTGAAAATATTTCGAAATATTACAGTCGGCGATAGTGCCACAATAATTATTTTCAAAAGAAATATTCAGAATTAAAATAAAGTAAGAATCATTACAATCATTCACAAATAGTTTTAAAACTATTTTAGATAACATTCGAATCATATGTTTTCAGAAAGGAATATAACAAATGTGCATTGATTGCAGATGACATAATGCTATATAAAAAAATCAAAACGATAGAGGATTGTAAACAGTTGCAGCATGATCTGGACAGGACATCTAGTTGGGTTGGTAAACATGGGATGAAGATAAATGCAAAGAAGAATCAGCTTATTAGATACACAAATAAAAAAACAAAAGGTTAATTATGAATATAGGTGGGGAAAGAATTGCTTGCTGAAGACTTGAAATGTAAATATCTTGGCATTACATTTGATAACAAACTTAACTGGGCAGGACACATTGGACAGGTGGTAGGAAAAGATTTCAAAATTCTGCACTTGTTGGAGAGAGTGACGAGAGGATGTATGAGAGAAGTAAAGGAATTGGGTTACAAAACTTTGGTCAGATCATTGCTCGAATATGGTAGTGTAGTAGGGGACCCTCATTTTACACATCAAATTCAGGAGTTGGAGAGAGTGCAAAAAAGGGCTGCTAGATTTTTTTCTGGAAATTATCGCAGAATGCAATCGGTGACGGATATGATAAAGGAGCTGGAATGAGATTCATTGAAAGACAGGAGGAGAATGAGGAGGGTCATGGGAGTGTACAGGGCGTATGCTGGCGATGAGGCATGGAAAGATATTGGAGTAGGTATGAAAAGTAGTGCATGGAAGGGGAAAGATGACCATGACCACAAGCTGGCACTCGATTTTAGGCACAAGGGTGTGGGAAGATTCTCTTTTGTAGGTAAGGGTGTCAGGGATTGGAATGAGTTATCAAGAGAAATGATGAATAATTTACCGAAAACGTTGAATGAGTTTAAAGATAAAATTTGTAGAGGGCAAATGTAGGTGGGCGCAGGATAGGGGGAAGATGGGGGTGTAAGGAAATTGCCACTAGAGCCTGTGCTCAATTGCAATTAAATTAAATAAAAAATAAATATAATCTGAATTTTTATCAAATAAACTTCAGTGAAGAAAATCATGCACGTACATACATGGAATTATTTGGAAGGATGGTCCGATGAGCGGTGAAAAGTCATTGTTACGTTAAAAACTCTTTTACTGAATGATCTTAAACAAAAGTTAAGTAGTTTAGTAGTTTTAGTAGTTGAGTATGGCGTGAGGACATAAGAAACTGTTGATATTTACGGATCCGTCAGATTAGGGCTTTAAAGTTGGCAGTTCACTCGGTGTTATACAGAACAGTAGGTTTGAATGGACTTGCACGTGGTTTCGATCTTTCATTTATCATCGAGAGAAAATGAACTGGGCTCCTTACCTCTGCATCGAATCCTGTGCATCTCCTACGAGGGTGTACGACGGAACTACGAGTTACCGTAAATATATCAACGATATACTAAAACGATTGATCATGTAGAACAAGTGGAATATACTGAAAAATGAACGCTGTCAGGGCCTCTACTACTATTGTAACATATTCATAAATAAAATGAGGATAATTATTGAGTTATCCACATGGGGCTGCAATACATCCAAAATCGCTTTCGTCAGGGTCGCATCACCGTTAATAAAGTAGTAATGAAAAGAAAATTTCATTTCTAGTTAGAAACTGGGAACGAAATATCAGTCAGTATTTAACTCGTCTAAAGGATGATTATATATCAAGCCTATCACATTTTTCCATCCCTTCAAGATCTTACCTTAAGAATGGAAGTGAGCGCTCCCTTCTAACTGACAAGGGACAACTTTGACCTCCAACGCTAGGAACCGCACGAAAACATTCTTAGAATAACAAGCGATCATAAACAAAACAGTGGTGTGTCATTTCCATGCAAAATACACTATACTTATTACTACTTATTCTACTTCAAGTAACATTTTAATAGAGAGTAACAAGATATCAATACCATATGAAGCAAATTATACGTAATTCAATGACGCCAGTGTATCATTACATTTTCAATCAATACTGCCAAAAACTCCCTGTTTAAAGTACTTAATACAGGGAAAAACACGCTTATACAGCAGTACCACACACCTGATTGTGCTTATATTAGTCCTCAAAGTGCAGATGCGGGATTTCGATGAAGTTGTTAAAACAAAGTGGAAGAGAACAATGTGCACACCTCACTAAAGCCACGTTATCACATCCCAAATCACTTTCGCATTCACGCAGTCCAGTATCAAAAGCCACAATAATTATATTTTCGAATGATGATGTTGGGATGTCAATGTTATAACCTGACTTTCGCCAAGCATGTAGGCTTATTCGTAGGTGCAGCAAATTGACTGTAAATCACAGAGTGAAGTTTCATGATAAAATAACGATCTTGTATCTTCACTTGTGGTTTGGCACATTGTAGTCTTACAAAATCAGTAACCCTTCTGATGTAGAGCTTATACTGCCGAAAGAAGTAAACATCAAGGGGTTGGTACTAGCAGACGAGTGCGGAGTTCTGCATGGAAATGACACACACCACTGTTTTGTTTATGATCGCTTGTTATTCTAAGCATGTTTTCGTGCGGTTAAGAGAGTTCGAGGTCAAAGGTGTCCTTTGTGAGTAACATTCTGAAACTTTTATTACTGAGGGGATAGATGCAACCATCTCAGCCAGCTTGCAAATACGAATTTGGATAATCGTCTAACATCATGGTTGCTTCATTACTCGCGTTGTTGAGCTCGCACAAAACATATTTCAACTGGAGCATAAAATCGCACCTTGACGTCCTCAGCGATTTATTCTTGGCGTCATGACAGCAGGAAACTGAATGAGTTTGCAAGCGCAGTTCTGCAGTGGCCAATGAGAAGTGGCTTCTAGTGTGTGCTGCGCATTCCCGGTTGTAACTGTACACCGGCGGAACTCAGTGGTATCACCTCTCGTTGACCGTGTCGGGGCCGCTCCACTCGCTGTAAACTGCATGTTGCAAGACGTCAGGACAGTTGCAACCTTAACTTTGCTTCTTCTTCTTTACCACCTTTTCTAAACATTTTAGGATCGGCTCCCTTTGTTGAATTTTACTCTTCGTTGGCCTTGTCAAATAGGGAGCAATGGTTTTACGACCGCATGCCCTAGCTGACGCCAACCTGCTGCCGGAGAAATGAAATGTTGCCATCAGTCTGTGAGACAAGTACCTGTGTTCACCGTATGATAAGGGTATTTTATAATATAATTGATAAAATTGCGATGGAGCAGCCGTTCCGCTGGCAATCTCCCTACACCCCCTCTCTTTCCCCTGCCAACCTACTTTTACCCTCTACTAATTTTTATTTTAAATTTTTTCAGTGTTTCTGGTAAGTTATTCATCACTTCTCTTGGCAATTTATTCCAGTCCCTCACTCCCTTTCCTATGAAAGAAACTTCTCCCACACCCTTATGCCTGAAATCAAGTGCCAGCTTGTGGGGATGGTCAACCTTACCCTTCCAAGCACCTCTCTTAATTTTCCCACCATGCTTCATCACCAGTATAGGCTTTGTACACTCCCATGACTCTCTTCACCCTCCTATCCTCCAATGAATCCCACTCCAGCTCCTTTATCATATTAGTTACCGGTTGTGTTCTGCAGTAATTTCCAGAGACAAACCTGGCAGCCCTCCTCTGCACACCCTCAAACTCCTGTATTTGATACCCAAAATGTGGATCCCAAACTACACCACCATATTCCAGCAGTGGTCTGACCAAAGTCTTGTACCCTAATTCCCTTACTTCTCTAGTGCATCCCCTCATCATTCTTTCCAACAGGTGAAGGATTTTGAACCCTTTCCCTACCACCTGTCCAATGTGTCCTGCCCAGTTAAGTTTGCTATCAAATGTAATGCCAAGGTATTTACATTTCGAGTCTTCAATAAGTAGCTCCTTCCCCACTTTATAATCGTAATCAATCTTTAGCTTTTTAAGTGTGTACCTAATAAGTTGACTCTTCTTTGCATTTATCTTCATCCCATGTTGACTCACCCAGCTAGTTATCCTATCTAGATCAGCCTTGCAGATGTTTACAGTCTTCTATTCTTTTGATCCTTTTATATAACAATCTAATCTGTGATAGTAAACCATTAACACAATCATTCATTAGAATAACGAATAACAATGGTCCCAATACACTACCCTGTGGGATTCCCATGTTCACTTCTACTTCTATTGATATTGCATTTCCTACCCTAACTTTTTGCTTTCTACCTTTTATGAATTCTTCCACCTAGCAAATCACCTGTTTATCAGCGCCAATAGTTTTTACCTTATTTAGCACCATTTTATGACTCTCTCTGTCAAAGGCCTTTGAAAGATCTAGTGCTACACTATCAACTTGACCTTCCCTGTCCACTTCATCAGAAATATATTGCATATATCAGTATTTGAAACATTCCACTCTATTCCAACTGAAAAGATAAAAATTGAAATCATTTTTCACGATTTATTAAATTTTAATCAAATAACAAACATCACAAAAATCAACAAATGTCCAAAAAATATATTTTAGTGATAATAATGTTAGCGTAATTTTTTTTCAATTATCTTATTGATTACCTTCGTCAAGAGATTACCGCTTGTACCCCTTGAACCAATCTCACGTAGCAATAGGGGTACGCGAACCATTAATTGGGAACCACTGACGTAGATGGGTTCGGAAGAACGCCTAAAAATCGATGTCTTCGAATCATCTGAAAAATTTGATTCATTGAACAATTTTTTCGATTGACTCATTTTACAGACAGCTATGTCGCGAATACATCTTTAAATTTACTTCAGAACTATTTGAGTTAGAAGATGCGGAATGAGAAACTTCACAAAACGCGACGATGGTTTGGTATTCCTGCTGCGTTCAAAATTGAAGAATTGATAAAATATGAAGGAGACTTTTTTAAGATCTCTTCTTTCAATTAATATATAACAAAATAAACACAAAATTATTTTTCTACGTAGCTCCCACTAGTGCCACCGCTATCGCAGCTTTTTTTTTTATTTTTATTTTTATTTTTTACTTATGGCTTAACGCCTCGTCGACATCTAGGTCATTAGAGGCGGGATAGGACTGGGTACAAGGAACGGGAAGGAATTCGGCCAAGGCCTTTAGAAGGAAGCATCCCGGCATTCGATTGGAGTGACCTGGGGAAACCATGGAAAACCCAAATCTGGATGCCCGGACGGGGATTCGAACCGCCATCCTCGCGAATGTGAGGCCAGAACACTTTATTTATAAGTATTTGTTGGACATGTACGGATCCAGTCACGCTCGCAGTCTTACCCGCATTTTTTCGTCACTGTAAATTTCTTTAGACGTAAATTATTCTTGAGTGATTGAGACGTGGTGACAGTAGTGGGCTATGTTGGGGAATGATCGCAAGCTGTCCAATGCAGTGCTTCCATTTCCCTTGCACAGCAGTTAGTTTAGGACAGAATCCTCCAGATGCACAACGCTACCGTTTAGAATTTTTCGTCTTGTTGACACCCCCTTCACTTACTCTAGACGCTACAATAATTTCACGAACAGTTTTCTTGTTTCGTCTTAAATTTCCAGTCTTGACGAGATCCGTGAATGTTAGAAATCTTCAAAATAGATCTTACGTCACTTGTGCACTTGAGGCTTCATTATCGAACTGTCTACGCAATCTATGCAAAATTTCTACTGGTTCGACATTTACTTGTACTACAATAATGCTTTGCGTAATACACATAAGAAACTTCTTATTACATATCTGAATAAATAGTAAAACAAACATATGTATAAACAAGCAGGGCCGGTGGTAGGGAGGGGAGGGGCGGGGGGTAAGCGGGTCGAATGAACCCCGGGGCCACTAGCTCATGGGGGGCCCGATCACCGGCTGTAGGGGCCCCCCAGGCCAATAATCCGCTCATTGTTGTCAGGCCAGTTGTAGACCTAACAAAAAAAAGTCGCCCTTCTGGCCTGAGAATGGCCCCAACCGATAATCGATGAGTTTACCACGGGGCCCAACCGGTTACGTTACTGCTAAGAAAGCTTACCCGGGGCCCGAGAATCCTAGCGCCGGCCCAGTAAACAAGCGTGTAGTACTAAGCGTTCCAACGTTATCGGCACATAAATCCTATTGGTTCAGGTCTCAAGTAAATCTATTGATTGATATGATACCTGGTCCTATAACATTCATAATTATTACGCGACGTCGACATTTTGTGGTCACACATTTGCACAATTTGCAAAAAGCAAGCATTCGCTGTTAGCCTAAATAGCCAGTGGACGGATCAGACACATACGTCACAAGTACCAAGTGGAAACTCGGTCACAAATCTCTTACGACATAATACAGTAATTTCGCGGCGTTATTCATAATGACGCTTAGCAAATTGCGTGAATCCTGCTGATTCAGGGATTACATCAATCGATCTCCTTCCACCCCTTAAGAATACTATAACATAACAAAGTTGAAAAAAAAAAAAATAAGTGTTTCACCGATTCGCGATTTTCATTTTAGTGAATATCTTTAAAGTTGAAGCTTCAAGGAATTTCTCGAAATTTCGTAGACATTACGAAGAAAATTGCTAAAGTAGATGGCTTAAAATTTATAATATAAAACTCAAAGTTTAACTTAGTGTAGATACCCTACCGCTGGAAGTAAATTTAGTGGAAAATTTAGCACATATTAATGCTAATTTGACTGGCAGACCATCACACCCACATTTTGTGGAGAAAGTGAAATGGTGAAGACGCCTTAAAATGTGGAAATCGAAATTCTGGCCACTGTAGAACATGGTATGGTAAAAATGGCAATTGACCTATTATAACTCTATAATGTGACAAGCTGCTCTTAATTTGCGGCATTTGTATCATCTTTTTCCTTTCATCAGGGACTTAGGTAGAAATAGTACTAAAACAATTGTATAGAGATTGGTATCGCTATCTTTTTATCCTTGTTCCAGCATTAGTGGTCCAAGATAGTTACTAAGCCAGATGTGTGAACGGTAACGCTCGGGCCTGGCACTTTGGAGGACGCGGGTTCAAATCTCGCCCGGCACATCCAGACTTTGATTTTCTTAAGTTTGATGAAATCACTCCAGATGAATTACGGGATGGTTGCCGCAAAACGTTCACGTTCCTTGTTCCGTATCCTTTTCCAGATCTAATGAACTTGATAAAACATAAAGCAAAAAACAAAAATACCGAGACTGTGATGACAATTTCTCAACTAGAGCAAGTTTTTTGTAGTACATATGAGAATGGAGGCAAGGAAAGAGAGGATGCGTTTCTTGTACTTAAAGATCATTATTGGGAAGACCTCGGGCGTTTGTTTGGCATCTTTGTGGACAATTTCAGTCGTCTCGTAACGCGGCTATACCCTAACTAACTCTAATACAGATGTGATTGATCAGACACCGACCCACCGAGCCATCAGACACGGTTACGTCAACAGGAAATTAGTATATCACTCTGTACAAAGTAGCTGCTACCTAGAACTAACAGTATTGACTGTGCCACAGTTACAACTGACGCGGAAGAATGTACTTCTAGCGGTAAAATATCTTCGCTACTGTCTCGGTATCTTAATCCTTCACCATTATCTCGAACGGGAAACAGTTACCAAGATTTAACGAATACAGGATGCCAACTACACTGAAGAGCCAAAGAAACTGGTATAAGCATGCGTATGCAATCACAGAGATATGTAAACACTCAGAGTACGACGCTGTGGTTGGCAACACCTATATAAGACAATAGCTATCTGGCGCAGGCGTTAGATCGGTTACTGCTGCTACAATGGCAGGTTATCTCGATTTAAGTGAGTTTGAACGTGGTGTTATAGTCGGCGCACGAGAGATGGGACACAGCATCTCCGAGGTAGCGATAAGCCGGTGATTTTCGCGTACCACCATTTCACGATTGCACCGTGAATATCGGGAATCCGGTAAAACATCAAATCTCCGACAACGCTGCGGCCGGAAAAAAACCCTGCAAGAACGGGAACAATGACGACTGAAGAGAATTATTAAAAGTGACAGAAGTGCAACCCTTCCGTAAATTGCTGCAAATTTCAAAGCTGCGCCATCAACAAATGTCAGCGTGCGAACCATTCAACGAAACATCATCGATATGGGCTTTGGAGCCGAAGGCCCACTCTTGTATCCTTGCTGAACGCACGACACAAAGCTGGGCCCGTCAACACCGACATTGGACTGTTGGTTATTGGAAACATGTTGCCTGGTCTGACGAGTCTCGTTTCGAATTGTATCGTGTACGGGTATGGAGACAACTTTATGACTTCATGGATCCTGAATGACAGCAGGGGTTTGTTCAAGCTGGTGGAGGATCTGTAATGGTGTGGGGCGAGTGCAGTTGGAGTGACATGGGACCCCTGATACGTCTAGATACGACTCCGTCAGGTGACACGTACGTACGCACCCTGGCTGGTCACCTGCATCCATTCGTGTCCATTGTGCATTCCGACGGACTTCAGCAATTCCGGTAGGACAATGCGACATCACACACGTCCAGAATTGTTACAGAGTGGATCCAGGAACACTCTTCTGAGTTTAAACTCCTCCACTGGCCACCAAATTTCCCAGACATGAACATTATTGAGCACATCTGGGATGCATTGCAACGTGCCACTCAAAAGAGATCTCCATTCCCTCGTACTCTTACGGCAGGATGCATGGTGTCTTCCCTCCAGCACTACTTCAGACATTAGTCGAGTCCATGCCACGTCGTGTTCCGGCACTTCTGCGTGTTAGGCAGGTCTATCAACTTCTTTGGCCCTTCAGTGTAGTTTAAGTAGTGAATAAGGCATGCAGTTTAGCATGGTGTCTGACTATAAAACGAAATTAAAAAATGACTGGTGGGCTGGGAGGATTACCACCGGAGCGTTAGCTCCATCGCATTTAAATTATTAATAATAATAACTACAGAGTGTTGATTACGCACTTCACATACTCAAAGCAGTAATTGCTAGAGGTCTTGTAACGCAGAAGTTGAAACTTCGGCTAGCCAAACAGAGATGAAACATTATTTTGACCCAGAAAGTGGCGAAGTCGTGAGATTAGTGAGCCAAAAAACAAAGCCTAGCATGAACGAGGTAAATCGATTAGCTGCAGACAGTTCGATAAGTAGTGGAGTGGCTAGTATAATAAAGCAGATAGCCTTTGAAACGGAAATCATATGCGGAAATTGGCGACAGGCTAATGAAAGGCACGTGATGAAAATAACGCGTGTGATTGGAGGTACGGAACAAGAAGAAATATCGTGAGTGTATAGCTGAGCTGGTGTTTCCGTGCAAGTGTCGGTAGTCAGGATAAGGAGATCTGCAGCCTTTGTAAGCGTTTAACAAAAAGGTGCCACGAGGAGTTGGAGCTGGATGTGAACAATCGTTAATTAGTTAGGGAAGATAAGTGTATAATGTTTACGAGAATTGTACTGAAGTGAGGGAACTGTTTGAAATTTCAAACTGCAATCTATAAAGAATCGAAGTCCTTTGTTTGAATACACTGATCTGCTGGGTAGCGGGTAATGCAAATTAAACTTCAATAAACCGTGTATTTAATGCATCTGTTTGTATAATTTCGAATCATTGCATGCTTCTAAATATTGCATGATGAACAATTGCCATTATGAATAGAAAATCTTCCCCTTGATAAATGATGTTGCCGTAAAGAGTTTCAAAGTTGTTGTTACTGTGACTATTTAAAGGCGGCAATTATTGCTAGCTTATAGATCCTTTTAAGAGAACTACTCCTAAGTTGCACTGAAGTTATTCTCAATCATAATGGATGGCGGCCTGTTTGGTCTTTATTGCGAACTAATTCCAACAGTTTCAAAACCTTGTTAGAATGATGAGGAATCCCTCAGTAAACTAACGTTGGTAGTGGGTAATTGAGAGGGTGCCAGTGCTGGCGCGTTCTAGTTGTAGGGCGAAGACAAGATGCTCAAGTGTCCATCATAATCGCAAGAAGATTAATTTCATCAGTTTTTGATGCAATTTCAGCTACAACGATGCCAGCTATTTAAAACCAAATACCAACAAGATGCAAGCAACGAGCGTAGTGTGTGAACGGTTAACGTTCTGGCCTCGCATTCGGGAGGGCACCGGTTCGAATCCTCGTCCGGTAATTTAGATTTGGGTTTTTCATGGTTTCCCCAAATTACTCCAGGCGAATTCCGGGATGCTTCCTTCAAAGGCCATGGTCGAATTCCTTCCCGTTCCTCGTCCCTGTCCCTGTCCCAGTATCCCACCTCTAATAACCTCGACGTCGATGAGGCGTTAAACCATAGATACAAAAAAAAAAAAAAAACCAAGCATCCGTTTCTTGCCTTAAGAACAGGAAATATAAAACCGAGTGAAACATTACCTGGTGATGCAACTGACTGCAATACTGTACGGCAAAGACATCTTGAACCGTACCGTCGTCTAGAAACTGCACTGTTTAATTACTGATGATAATCACTGGGAGTAACACAATTAGAAAGTTGACGACTAAAATATTGATTGCCAAACAACAAACACTGGGATACTTAGTGTGTTGGCAGCATAATTCGTCAACCCAGCGTGGTACGTCTTTAAAAACGTGAAGCAAGTGGACAAAACCGTGCAGATCGTGCTCTAGTACACAAATTATACTGATTAGTCAAAAAAATTCCTCCGCACTTCAGAAGGAAAACAGTAGCCGAAGAGGAAGGAGGAAAACAGGAAAGTGGTCACTGTCTCCCAATACAATCACCCAGCGGCGCGTATATTAAAAATCAGAAACAGCTTTCGAGGACAAGGAGCTTGGAAGAAACGCTGAGGGAAGGCGGAACGCACAAACTGAGAACAGGCTTACTTACAGCTGAAGTTCAAGCTACTGAAAAAATAGTGTTGTGATAGGGGTTCGGTAAATTTCATGATGGTAGCAATACAAAGGTGTTAAAACAATCTGCGGGAGCGAGCTTTTGGAACCCGATACGGATTTTTTTTAACTTATTGCTTTACGCCTCATCGACATCGAGGTCATTAGAGGCGGTATGGGACTGGGGACATGGAACTGGGGGGATTCTACGATAACCTTGGCTCCACAATTTGATAGTCAATTCTTTCGTAACCCGAAATTGAAAGTAAATATTAAAATTTTTTGACATCTCGCTTAGTTCTCGAGGTATCGTTTTTCAAAAGTTGACGTGGTTAGGTTGAAATGCGGCCTGGACCAGAAAAAAAATTTGTTCTCGAGATATTGTACGTCAAAAGTGATGAGGTTGGGGCGAGATCCGGCCTGGACCAGAAAATAAATTCACTAAACCACTATATCTACACGGTACAGATGCACTATAGGTGTTTTATTTTCTTCCTATTTATTGTTAATAGCTTGAAATACATCCTGGACCAGAATAAACGTCAGCAAAAGCACAAGAAACTATACCTATAACTGATTTTTGGCATGCTATATATCGAAAACCAAGCGAGATACATAAAAAAATTATTCTTCATTTTCGATTTGTTTCGCTGAGTTCTATAAGAATTCATCATCGGATTGTGGCGCCACGGTTATGATAGAACTGCCGGAACTCTGCCATGGCCTTTTGAAGGAAGCATCCCGGCATTCGCCTGGAGTGATTTGGGGAAACCATGGAAAATCGTAATCTGGATGTCTGGACGGGATTCGAACTGGCGTCCTACCGAATGCGAGGCCAGAGCGTTAACCGCTCACCCACTACGCTCGGTTAACGGATGTAAATATAATGCAGTGGGCAATGCGAAATAATTTCAAGAAGTTTTGCTGTGTTTCGCAGAGTGTGCGGTTGCCGCGGAGGCGTGGTGGGGGAGGGGACGGCTTTATATACGGGCGGGCCGCGGCGGCGTCGCGACAGCAGCCACCATGAGGTTCCCACTGCGAGGTCTGCTGGCGCACTGGCGCTCTCTGGTGCTGGTCGTGTGGCCCCTGGCGCTACTGCCGCTCGCCATCTCGCAGCGTCCGGTGAGTGGCTACTCGGCTAGAGCACGTGCGATTCACCGGCTCAGTCACCAGTGATTATAATTGAGTGTTGTGTTCGTCTTTTGGTGTGTTTACTGTGATATATTCATCACATGCATAAGTCATCTAGACCGTTGCAAACATTTTTAGGAGCCTGATTAATTTTTTTAATATTTTTTTTTTTTTTTTTTTTTTTTTTTTTTTTTTTTTTTTTTTAAAAAGGGAACTGTGTGCTAAGCTTTTGTTTGTGTCGTCTGTGTACTTGATAAAGTAATAAAAAAAAAGTGTAATTCTGTTTCATGTGAATGTTTCAAATTACGTTAATATACTTAGGAGTCTGTACGAGCCTGTGAAATCGTTGACAGAGATTGCGAATTTCATTTAATTTTGTCTGTAAAAGAAAAAATATGCGCGAATAACTATTGTTTCTCAAAAATAGTATAACAATAACTACTTTGTCAGAAAGATATCACCTTTTAGTATATTCCTTGGCTGTTTCCAAGCTTTCGTAATTCTGTAAAGCTATTTTCTCTATTTTGGACTTAACACTTGGTCAGTAAGCCTGTAAGTCTACATCAATCTGTATGTGTTTATCTGTGTGTCTGTGAGCGAGAAAAACAAATAGTTTTTTTTTTTCCGTGATGTGAGAACTCGGCAACCAACAAATTTTGCATTTAAATGTCCAATTATCGAGTCTAGACCTGATTAATCTGACATTTATCTTCCTGTTTCAAAACTCCTTTTCGATCTGTCTTCTTGTGAACCTTTGATTTAGCACATCTAGTGGAGAAAGAGGAATTTATGAGCAACTATGAAGGTTTATTTGTCTCTTACTTCACGATTGAATTACTATTATCACTCCATATTGTCTATTAGTGGCAGACGATATGACAGTTTTTAGGCAGAACTATAGCTTGAGCTGAATGTTTTTCAGATAGGTAAATTCTCGTATTTGTTGACAATTCTTTTTTTATTTTCGCCTAGTCAAATTCGAGGTCATTAGAAGAGGGTAGTATTGGGGCAAGGAACGGGAAGGAATTCGACCATCATATTTCGAAGGAACCTTCACGGCATTTGCTGACGTTGCTTGAGGAAACTAAGGAAAAGTCAAATCTGGATGGAAGGATGGGGATTCGAACCCGTATCTTCCGCAATGTGAGGTCAGAGCGTTACACGACCACTGTCAATAATTTGTTTATTATTATTCCTCGAAGAATGCTACATCTTCGCTCCTTAATGTCCTTCTGTGTTCATTAGTGATTCTGATTAGTTTTTATTGTAGTTATGTCAGATACAACGATAACTCTGTTCAACTCAAACTTTACTCTTTTGCTCTTCTTCTGCGGCGTTGCTGGCATAGTAAACAAAACGCGTGACTATTGAAGCCTAATGATCTTTTCTTGTCTTACCTCCGCGTCTTGGTTGGTATTTGGATCTGTCCTTTATAAACACCAATACGCCGTATAAGTTATTGAAATATGAAATGGTATTTACGAATCAAACCGAGCCCGGTGGGTGAGTGCTGAGTGATAATACCCCAGCCTGATCAAATTCCGGAGAACTGAATTTCAAATTCTCGTCCGGCCTTCCAGTTTCGATTTTCCATGTTTTCCCAAATTCCAGAGTGGTTCCTTCAAAAAGGCATTGCCGAAAAAAGAGAAATTGATGGATTAATATATTGGGTGACTAAAAAATAGCTTAGGGGTAAAATAGACTGACCAACACTAGTACACCATACAGAAAGTGTTATTGCATCCAAAAATGTCGATTTTTTCCGATTTTTCGTTTTCTTAAGGCTAACAAAAAATCGCAAAAAATCGTAATTAAGAATTAGAAAAATTAGCACTATCAATCTTTTTTAAATAAATAAAAAAATCTCTAGCATATTATTTTAGAAATAACTGATGAAATACCACTAACATCTAATGGCACTTCCTTTTAAGCTATGGCTGATACGCAATGAAAAATTAAATAAAGTTGAGAATTTTTATCTTCCAACTTTTAGTGGCAGGAAGAACACAAAGAAAACTTCGTTTTAGAAATGATCTTTTATTACTGATTTTGAACTTTTAAAACTATATCCCTTCATAAATAAAAATACACAGAATTTCATTTCGAACATTTATAGTGTTAGTTACTTAACGTGTCTGTAAATTATGAGTCAATAGCTTAGTAGTGGCTTTCATGTCTTAATGTACAATAGGATGGATTATTACAACAGCAGCTTTGAACCAACCTAGCAACTAGGACAGTTTTGTATTCATGAAACCAAACAATACGCTTTCCTTTTTACTGAACAGAGTATCATATTTCTCAGAATATTTTATTCAGATGCTGAATGGGCAAAAAAGCTTTGCCTACATTACGGTTATTACGAATACTGATTTTGAAGGTGATTAGATTAGGTTAAATAAATTCGCTTTAAGCCTATGTCAGAGTAATATCGTACAGATACAGAGTAATATATGCTGAATGTATTACTGCATATATCGTACTTGTTTGGACTTTCGAGCAGTAATATTAGCAGATGTCCTGGACCAGAATCACAAGTCACATTCAGTACCTTAACATCGAATTCATTCTGTGAAGTGTGAATCAACGCTTGGTTTAATGACTGGTACGAATTTGATGAAACTTTGTACACTTGACTCACTGAACGGCTGAGAATATTGTTGGCGTAAATCAACCACAATATACTCCTTCTAACGTATACCGCAGGTTAATCGACGTTTTACGTTAATTCTGTAAATTGTTGGTGCGAATTTGATGAAACTTGGTACACATGAACATCATCTTTTCTAGGTAGAGTGCTAGTAAAACGACGTTTAGTTTAATTCCGAAATGGCTCGTGCTAATTTCATGAAACTTGATACATATTGTGTATTTGTCAGCGGAAAAATAAAAATGGTGCAGGGTCAAATTAACTCCGGGTGATTAGGTTTGCTTTAATTCCGAAAAAGGATTGTGCGAATTTTATAAAACTTGGCACATTTGTTTCTCATTGGGTGAATAAAAAATAGCTTAGGGGTAAACTAGACTGAGCAACACTAGAATGCACCATACACAAAGTGTTATTGTGTCAAAAAATGTAGATTTTTTAAGATTTTTCGTTTTCTTAAGGCAAACAAAAAAAATCGCAGTTACATAGCCCTCTTTCTAGAGTTAATGACACGTAGTTAGTGGGAGAAAATAATTATGAGTGCTGTGTTTCTGTAGAAAATAGCAAGGCTTATGAGTGGAATATTGCAACTGAATACTCTTACGAGAGTATTTAAATAGGATTTTGTTTTGAAAGGAAATGAAAAGTAGCTTATATGTAAGAACTGGACACCATCTGAACTTAGTAGAGCTGTCAGAAATAAATAACCAAACGAAAATGTCTGATTATCTCTTGTCCCGTTAATTTCGTCATTCGATACTTCTGTGTGCGGTCAGTGTTCTACCTCCAAAATACTGTGCTTTCTTATGATAAACTTACAATTTATGTTTTAAACGTTTAATGGTGAAGTTTCTTCATTGGTACACTGTGATAAACCCACCAGTTTCTGTATAAATTCAGTTTCAGTTACTTTGCCCAAATAGAAAAAGAGACAATGACATCCTCCAAAGCACATTTAAATTCTCATAAGGACAAACATTCGTGTAGATCGTTTTTGAAGCAAGAATTTAATGCTGATGTTAAAATAACCATCGAATGTTCCCAAGCATTTTACAGTTTCGTCGCCAAAACAAAAAGAAACGGAAGCCTTAAAATTTCATCTTATACGTTAGTCATTTTCGATGTCACTGCCTTGTAATTTCGTTTTTCATCAGTCTTCACAGCGAGATTGTTTTATTGCTTGCGAAACAGATCCCTTGTCAAATTTACAAAACTTTTTTAATGGTGCCTATCCTTTCATTTAATAGAAGCATTAAATAGGAAGGAAGTAATATAAAATGCACTTAACACTTGCTTTGCTCAACGTTATAGATAGAACGGTTCACTGATGATGGAGCTTGCCCAGGTATCCTCCTTTTTCGTCCTTGGAGCGGATTTTTATCACTTGTGGTACCTCACTTCGGTTCGAAACAATACTCAAAACCACTGAAAGACCTTCACCAGAAAACATTGTCTCTCACTGCCGTGGCAACAGATCTCCAGTTTGACCTCGATACATTTCGGCTGCAGTTGGACTCTGAGGGACACATGACAATTGGGTACCAAGGTCAGCTAACGCGAAGTTCTACGCAGCAATAGCAAATCGGGCGATATCATCTGATCCATCCGGAACAACAGTATACATGCATTCTACGTGGGGCTGCAATGTAACTCGCTCGTCAAAGCGAAATGGATGGCGGTGGTTCGATCAAAGACGAAGCCGCTGATGTTTCTTCCAAGCTGAGCGTCGCAGTTACACTCAGCCTACTGTCCAATGGTACTCATTGATCACGCCAGCTACTCTATAGTACGTAGTTCGGCGAGAGGGAACACTGAGGTATACATACGGCAGTTCTACCATGAGAGCCTCAGGGCTCTTCAGCAGGGGAGCGTCCATAAACCACGTTGCTCCATTTTGGCCTACTGTGCCCCCCCCCCCCCCCCACGTTGTACGTAGCCTTTTTTTCACTATTTGTTCCAGATGACATTTTGTACTGTTTTCACTTATCAGACAATCGTAAATTACATACAGAGATAATTGAATGACGGAAATATTGACATGATGTTGTGTGTTCTGTACCTCATTTTAACTGACAAATGAATGGAAAGCTACGTGTTTGGTTCGGAATTCCCCCCCCCCCCTCACTTAGCCCAGCGTAGCTTTCCAGCCAACCCGGCCCCCCCCCCCAACCAAACCGCGTAGTTTAACAACGCTCCCTAGGGAGTGGCTGCCACGCAAATTGATTGTTGTAGTGGTGCTAATGGAGTGATTTTTCTTCAGAAGGCATAGTCAATTGTCTCACTTTCTCGCAAAATAAGATATCTGTACTTCAAATAACACTGTAAGAAAATGCAAACTTAAGATATTTTTTTTTTTTGAAAAAATGATTTTTGAGCAATGTCCATATGCTACAGACGAGTCAACTATTTTAAAATATTGTGACTGTCCATTTGGATGAACGAGCATTCACGGAAAAATTACTGTTAGGATTTTGATGGAGACTCGAATAACATGCAGATCATGATCCCAGAGTTTGTTCTTGACAGTATATTCTCTTTATTTTAAAATATATATGTCCAAAGTGCCATCGAAATCGGATAAAAACTGTGGGCTTGTATAAAAATTAAGGGTGTAAAGTGGTAAAGGGAGTGGGTCTTAATGAAATTTATATGGAACCACTCTAAAGGTATACCCCATCCACTAAAAAATTTCATTAAAATCCGTTCAAAATTGGCGAAGATTTCGCTGAACATACAGACAAAGAAAAAAAAAAAAATATAAATTGGTAACCTCTTCTTTTTTTGAAGTCGATTAAAAATAGGATCGGATGAAATAGGAGAAGTAAGTGTATTCTACTACTTGGGAAGAAAATTTACAAGCGATGGTTGAAGCAGCAATGATGTTAAATGTAGAATAGCACTAGCAAAAAAAGCCTTCATGAAAAAGAGAAATCTTTTAGTTTCAAATATTGATCTGCGACTTAGAAAGAGATTTTTAAAACTCTATGTGTGGAGCACAGCACTTTATGGTAGCGAAGCATGGACTTCAAGAGTACCAGAAAGAAAGAAATTGAAGCATTTGAAGTGTGGTGCTACAGTGCTGAAAATTAAGTGGTCAGACAAAGTACGAAATGGACGAGTTTTGGAAATGATGGGTGAGAAAAGAAGTTTGTGGAAGAAGCTTACAGAAAAAAGAAGCAGGCTGGTAGGTCATATTTTGAGACATGCTGGATTGGTTAATTTGTTAGTGGAGGGAACAGTCGAAGGTAAGAACTGCAGATGAAGACAGAGATTAGAATATATTAAGCAGATAATTGAGGACGTGGGCTATAAGGGAATGAAGGGATGAAGAGGTTAGCATAAGATAGGAAGGGATGGAGGATTGCAACAAATCAGTCAAAAAACTGATGACAGCAAAAAAAACAACAAAAAAAACAAAAAAAAAAAAACACCCTGCTTATTTTAACGCACGATTGTATCTACCTGTGTGTGTATCCATTTCAATTGCATAAAGATTAGTGTCAAAGCATGTGCCGTTATAATGAATATTGTTAAGCTAGTAATTAGTTGAAAATACTATTGCATATACCAGCTGGCTGTATAGCCTATAAGGCTACAGGCCATTACAAATACAATATTAGTTGAAAATATTATTGCTTATACCAGCTGGCTGTATAACTGATAAGGCTAAAACATTAAAATAAAATAAATAAATGCGAAATTTTGCAATGTATCAAAAGTCGTTCAAGTCCTTCCTGAACGTGTATGCCACAGACTGATTCGTGTATACAGACATGTATAGAACCAGGTTAATACATCGAAATGTGCCAGCAACGCTGGTTACGAATTGGTCGTAGCCACGTGCGGTTCTTCTGCGTTGAGGCTTACAGCTGTGCAGATTTCGGAACGAGAGAAAGTGGCTACAGTTACATAGAAAGTATACATCGATACTGCGGTTTCCTGAGCCATTCACCGGTAGCTTAGAAGGTATGGATAAACACTTTCAGAGTGTCTTTTTAAGCACCGGATAAAATTAAATTCTGTTGATAGCGAGCCATTTTGCGGATCGTCTTCTTTCTTTAGAGAAATCAAAGCACTAGTTCAAATTTTCTATTATAAAATTTCCGTTTTGTGGTCATATTAAGACATTATTTAGATTTGAAATATTTTCTTGTAGACTCAATAATTCGAGTACTAATGCTTAAGATTATTCCAAATTTATTGTTTAGCCGACCATCGCAAAGGGATCACGAAGAAGGCGTTTATTCCTCTGTAATATAAATTCTATTTATACCTCTGGTGAAAGCAGTAATCAGTGCCTAACATATCCAAATTACATTCCTAAAGTTCTTGAGTATTTGCTGTGCAGAAGCCATGCTTTATTATTTTTGGTGTAAATCTTGGTAAAATCTCATATTTTCTGTTCGTTCTTATAAAAGTTTCTGAACATTTAGCACAGCATTAATAATATTTATACCTTGCTGAACATTGTTTATATTTAACTATACTAAATTTGGTATCATCAATACGTGCTACAAGAAATAACTTCCAAACAATCGGACAAACTGAAGCTCCGGCTAATTGATAATAGTGAGGTATCACTGTTGATGACAGCGGTTTGAATCAATGTTCTTCGTCACGTCCACGTTTTATGTAACAATACAACATTCCCTTATCGCATTAATAGTCGGTGTGAATTATGGCGTTGAAGAAATTTCTTACACCTATAAAGAACAGCAAGGATGTCATAGACGTGGCTGCTAGACTCTTAACAGATATCCCTGTAGAGGTAATGCTCTCATATTTTGACATATAATGCGAAAAAATTCACTGGAACCATCCGTTATTATAACAATTGGAGAATAAGCAGGCTTGACACCATTGAAGTCGACTCCAGCATGAAGCTATGTCAATTGAAGGAAGCAATAAACGAAGTATGATAGTGAGGCGTGACCCGTAAGCTGTCCAAGAATCTGGGTTGAGTGAAACGGTAAATTCAATTCAATAGACCATTCAGCACTCGATTGTTAAAAAATATAGCTTGTTGTGAAGTACTCGAGGGTTTTTCTGAGACCTCACATACGAGTCTTAGTTAACCGATGATAAGGGGGTAAGGTGGGCATTTACTTCCTCTGTGAGATTTGTGTTTCTGTGTATACGAATAGATGACTATGAGTTGTGTGTGTTAAATCTAATGTATTCTGCATAGCAATAAAGATGGGAGAGGTTGAAATCCGGTAAGTGCAGTTGGAGGATTCTTTTGGAAAAGAACCAAGGTTTATGGTTCCCAGGCTTCGGGCGCTTGTTATAACTGAGACTTTGCTTCATAATTTGGTCGTAGGGAACTGTGTACCTTAGCCTTGACTACCTGGTTGGTCAAACAGACTTACGGCGTAATAAATAAGGCAAATGATTTGCGGGGATTTATGAATTTGGTATATGCGAAATGTTAAATATAAAACTGTGATAGTTTCACGGATGGATAGAGAAATTCTAAATGTTCTGTTTTGTATTACCCCACTCCCCCCTTTTTACCCCGTAAATTAGTCTCATTTTTCGCCACAGGTGTCAGTGTTTGCAATGTGGCATCCTACGGTCCGGGGAAAGAATTTTGCATTCTCGAATTTCATCAGACTTGTCCAACTTCACCTTCGGACAAGATTTCTGAATGATCCACCTAACAACAATTTCATTTGTAGATGTTATGAACAGTTTAATGAAGATTGATGTCTGTGCGAATCAAAGGCAGTGGATATCTTTCCGTGTTGTTTCCGAACGTGGACCGGATCAGAAAAACTTCTCAACGCAGCGCTAGGAAATCGACTACACAAGTTAGCAGTGAACTGGACACACCGCAAATCCGTAGCCCACAGTTTGGAAGGTGTAATGAAAGCGCCTAACAATGATGACGATGCACCTAATTTCCGTCTAGAGGATATTGGTTTGATAAACACCTCAATATGTGAAAATGATGGTGAGATGAGGGGTACATGGATCACAATCTCTTTTAAGTGTAAGAAATTTTGGAATAGGAGTAATCAGTTGTTGGATGAGTGGTTGACAGATCCGTGGTTAAAGGGGTCTCGTTGGAGATCGAAATGCTCCCGCTTCGAATCAGAACTCGGCTCAGATTTTCAAAGGCACAACTTTTTGTGTCATGTGAATTACGACACAGCCCTTCCGTGGTTCGAATTACATGTTAAATTATAGATCCCTTGTGCCCTGTAGGATTACCAGCTTAGGTTGAGATAGGCTATGACAGGAACGGAGTGCGCAGCCAATGGGAATCCTGTCATAAACTCTTTAAGACCACATGCACCATTATCTAGTTGTTGTACACTAATCAGCCAAAACATTATGACCAACTACCTACTACCGAAACAAACCCGCTCATGTGATAGCAGCGTTACCTGACGAGAAATGACTGCTAGTCAGACACACGTACGGTGCATGTAGTACCAATGATTTGGGAAGGTGCGCGATCTATCTGAGTTTGACCGGGGTTAAATTGTGATGGGTCGGAGGCTCTGCCTGAGAATTTCGGAAACTGCACAACTTGTTGGGTGTTCGAGGAGTGCTGTGGTGAGTGTCTTCAACAAGTGGTGAAACTAAGATGAAACCACGTCTAAACGTTGAGGGGTTGGGCTGCCACCCCTCATTACAGATGTCGGATGTCGTAAGCTGGGCAGACTGGTAAAACAGGACAGGCGGCGAACTGTGGCGGAACTGACATCAAACTTTAATGCTGAGCAGAGTACAAGTGTGTCTGAACACACAGTGCACCGTACATTCCTAACGATGAGCATCCGCAGCCGAGAACCCATGCATGTGCCAATGTTAACACCACGACATCGTACGACTGTAATGGGCATGTGACGATCGTCACTGGACGCTGGCGTTGCATGGTCTGATGAATCCCGATACCTTCATCATGCCGATGGGAGTGTGAAAATCCGTCGTTTTCCAGGGGAACAGTTACTTGACACCTATACTGCGGGATGGAGACAAGCTGGCGGCGGCTCAATTATGCTATGGGGAAAATTCATGTGAGCATCCATGGATCCAGTGGAGCTCGTGGAAGGCATCTATCTGAGTTTGACCGGGGTTAAATTGTGATGGCTCGGAGGCTCTGCCTGAGAATTTCGGAAACTGCACAACTTGTTGGGTGTTCGAGGAGTGCTGTGGTCTGCAACCAGTATATGTATCGTATACTGGTTGCAGACCACGTACACCCCTTCACGACGACCATGTTTCCCGACGGCAGTGGCATTTTTCAACAAGATAATGCGCCATGTCACAAGGCCAGGAGTGTGATGGAGGGGTTCGGGGAACACAGTGGCGAGTTGCAATTGATGGGCTGACCCACCAACTCGCCAGATCTGAACCCGTGGGATGTGATTTTACGTGGCGTCAGAGCTCACCGCCCCCCTCCGCGGAATTTACTGGAATTAGATAACTTGTTTATGCCAACTCCCTCCAGCGACCTACCAAGGCCTCATTGCTTCCATTAAAAGAGGCGTCGCCGCTGTTATCTGTGCCCAAGGCATACATACCCCAAATCACTCCAGGCAAATTCCGGGATGGTTCCTTCAAAATATCATGGCTGAATTCCTTCCTGTTCCTTGCTCCAGTCCATTTCCACCTCTAATGATCTCGACGTCGATGTGGACGAAGCGTAAAGCAAGAAATAAAAATAATAATAAATAAATAAAAAATCATCAGTATAACATAGGCCACCCAGTTGACGTTTACCGTTTAGGCCTTCTAGTTTGCAGTAGGGATGTAACGGATATCCGCATCCGCATCCGCAAGTGCGGAACTTTCGCATGAAATCCTACATCCGCTTTCGCATCCGCATCCGCAATTTTTAATGCGGATGTATTGCGGATGTTTTGTTTACATTGCAATATATATTATTCTTTTTTCTTTATTCAAGATTATGCCCATCGTCGCATAGCTAAAAAAAAGTGGATTTTTTCTGACGATCTTGCAACAAAAGTAACAATAAACTAAACGGCGTTATTACCTAAGTGACGAATTTACAAGTTTGAACTTGCATGTAAAGTAAAGGTCGGGCCACAATAGACCGCGCCGAGCCAGCACTGTCATCGACCGACACTTTTCTTATCGTGGTTGCTCACTCGATTGAAGTGAGTTCATAAGACACCGCACCGTTCGTCGACCGACATTGGTTTGGTTTAATATGTGACGGTGTGGGTCAGTGTCGGGATGGTCGATATGGAAGAGTTCAGAAAGCGTTACTGATTGCTTTAGAAAACTGTCCTTTTTTTTTCAGCGTCACTTTAGGTTCATCATATGTTCGTAAAATGTAGGTAAAGTCTTTGTGTGTTCGCATTAACAAATCAAAGCTATGCCAGACGTGAAGGTCGATTTTAAGGCCTGTAAAAATTGCATCTGAGACCTGGATTTTCGAACCGCGAACCTGCCATACCCGAATCATACGTCGCAAACATGTGAATTGAGAAGTACTGAAATATATGTATTCAATCATATAAAAGTACATTTGTGTTATGGGATAGGAAAAATAAATTATATAGAAAAAAAACGTCGATTTTACTATGTTTAAATATTTATTTGTTATTACATCCAGATTTGTCTCTTGACTCAAATAGATACGGCATACGATTGGGGTAACTGAAAGTCCCTTGTTTAAATCCCTGTCTCAGCTGTAATTTTCATGCGTCTTAAAATTGACATTCACTTTTGGCAAAGCTTTGATTTGTTAATGCTGAGATGCTGGGACGCTCCGTGATTTGAATTTCGCGTTAATCTGTAGGTCTCCTTTTAAAAAAGTGACAACGATAGGAGTTCTGTGCGGCTCATAAAAAACTCTGTGACTGGAATTTTTAGATCACATGAAATTATTATTATTTTACAGAATCTTTGCAGTCTGTTTTCAATTAAAATGTATAATAATCTTATTACTTTCTGTTAAAAAAATATAGAGCGAATCGAAAGGAACCTGTAACGGCTTTCGCTGACCATCAAGAGTTCTTTTACCGAAAGTCGGATCTCTTAGTTCCTACAAGTTGTACTGTGAATGCGCCACTAGATTGGTAAGAAGGTTGGTGGCGATCACGAAACTGAGCGTGGCGAGTAGGCGGTAACGGCCTGGCCTCGCATTCGGGAGGACGCCGGTTCGAATCCCCGTCCGGAATCCATATTTCGGTTTTCCATGACTACCCCACATCACTCCAGGCGAATGCCTCCTTTAAAAGACCGAATTCCTTCCCGTTCCTAGCCCCGATCTTTACACGCCTCTAAGCGAGCTCGGAGATGCGCGGTGACGTGGCCTTGTGCTTGACGCTTGATTTAGTTTAGGTGCGAACTCCGCAAAGTTCATATGACAAAGATTGATTTTTAGACACGTGATTAGTTTTGTAAATAATTTAATTCAATTTTGAAATCATCGAATACTTTTTTTTTTGTTGAAACAAATAAATCAATGTGGCATTATTATATGGCAATAGAATTTACTTATGAAAAAAAAAGATTGATTTAAATTTATTTTTGATAAAATATTAAAATCTATAAGTTATAAATTTATTTTCAACATCCGCTTCCGCAAAACATCCGCATCCGCGGATGTCAAGCACTGAACATCCGCATCCGCACCGCATCCGCACCGCATCCGCAAAGATGACATCCGCAACAACCCTAGTTTGCAGCCTTCTGGTAAAATTGTTAATTTACCAAATGAAATATAGGTGAGAAATAGTTCACTCACTTGTGACAGTGGTCTAAGTTATTTCTTTTTAAAATTGTGGTCGAACATATGCCCCCGTGAGAATTTTCCTACACACCTTCTTTCCAATTTCATTTTCTTAAATAAGTCACAGCGAACGTTTTGGAGAGGGAAACATGAGTACAATCAATTTTTGTTTATAGCTTTAACTGTCGTTTACGGTGAAGTCATTAGAGGCGAAAAAGGGCTGGTCGCCAGGAACGGGAAGAAGTTCGGCAATGGGCATTCGGCTGGAGTGATTTAGGGAAACCATGGAAGACCGAAACCTGGATGGCTGGATGTGGATTCGAACCTGTGTCCTCCTGAATGAGAGGACAAATCTATACAATCCCTTTTTATTCACAGATAGCAAGCCGCAAGGACACTGTACTAATGCCAAAAAAATCTGGTTTAAGATGTCACCAGGAACTGATGCTAATCACAACACAACACTTGATGTGTAAGTCAATTTCATATTAAACTTTTTGCGTTTGTCCCCAGAAAGTTGACATTGCTGTAAATAGCGTGACATTGGACGCTAATACAAACAATGCTGCAATGATCTTGATCGCACGCCGTCACGTGCAGCAAATCGCGTACAGCTGCTTCCGCTGTCAAACACTCGTGGTGCCAGAAATAGCGATCGAAGAGTACTATGTTCTCGTACGATTTTGAGGATCAAGAGAAAGAGCGATGTAAGAACATTATGATTGCAGTCTGGTATAGCCAACAAATTTTTTGTTAGTAATATTAGGACTTCCTGCAATTTTATTTATGCAAAGCTAGTTAGGGAATAAAAAGGACGATGAAGTTTCCATTCGTCCTACTGTAGATTCATAGTTTCTAACAATAATATTACAGTTCATAATCTATTTATTTGTTTTTCATAATTACAAGAAAGCCAAAAAATTTCTACAAATTAAATTCTGTATTATACAGTATTCTTAGATCTAGTGTAACAACAGAAAATTAAACTTTTTTTTGCGAAAAAGATGTCCATTTCATTTTTAATGGTTTTCCAAAATCACTCCAGTCGAATGCCGGGTTGCTTCCCTCAAAAGGCCATGGCCGAATTCCTTCCCGTTCCTTGTCCACAGTCCTTTCCCGCCTCTAATGATCTCGAAGTCGACGACGCGTAAAACCATGAGAAAAAAAACAAAACATTTTGCTTTTAAGTTGGAAAGCAATTTTAGTCGACTAAACACAAAAAAGAAAAGTTTAAAACTGTATCCAGCTTGAAAATGTCAGTGCCATACTTTGTTCATAGCGTCCTCAAGATCGAGTGAATACCTTCTGTTTCTTAGTTGCTTGCATCACTACAAAGTTTATAATATCAAAGAGGTTTTAAAGGTAGAAGTAAAAAATCGATCAGTGGAAGAAAGTAGATAGATAGATATGTTCACTTTGATCCCATATGAGAATACTCTCTGGGATGTGGAACAGTACATACACTTATTTTTAATGTCAATATTACTATATAATTGATAATATTATTATATATTGACAAGTTAGCTACAACCCATTAGTATAACCAATATCTCCTGTAATCTACACATACAATCCCGAGTTAATTAATACTTATTATGTGGAACAGTGTATACACTTGTTACCAGCATCTAATAACCAGTTATTTTCTTACCAACCCGTTACCATGATAAGTTTCACTGTAATTTGCGACTACATATTATAATATGATATATCATGTAAGTTGCTATTTATGTGAATCAGTACACACACCTATTAACAATATCAATTATATTATCAACAACTCATAAGCTGTCAATTACTTACAAACCTATTAGTATGATAATTTTTCACAGCAATTTTTGAGTGCATGCTATCCCATGTTAGTTACTATATATGAGTGAAATTTTGTAAACAGTGTAATTACTTCATTTGCCAAAAGTTTCAACAGAAAGAAGAAGAAGAAGAAAAAAAAAACATATGTCATTTTAGTAATTGTGGACAACTTTGTCACCTTCCCCTTCCATACACCATATATAGGCTACTATTTTATCAGTCATTCTTAGTTACCAAATTCCAAGAAGAAAATTCTTTCACAGAGTAAAATGGGTTGTGAAGCAGAAACTCTTTCAGTTTGGACTTAAAGTAGTTGGGTTTTTGTAGATAACATTTAATTTCTGTTGGTAAGACATTGAATAAGGAAGCTCCATTAAATGTTAACCCTTTCTGTACAATTGACAGTGATTTGTAATCCTTGTGAATATTATATTTATTCTTAGTATTATGGCTATGTATGTCAGCATTAAGATTGAAGTGTTCAGGATTTTCCACTACAAATGGTAGTGGACACCGGAAGACAAGGGAAAGCCCTCGCAGAGGATGAAAGAAGTATGGGCACAAAGAAGGTTGAAGACAATAAGGCGTAGATGTAATTTATTTATCGTACCCTTTAAAATGGTTATTCGAAGAAAGTAAAATAAAAATGGTTCAGTTACCCTAGTGCAGTTATCCCATGGAAATTAATTTAATGAAATAAAAAGCCTACGATTTACTTTCTTTCTTTTCTCTTGCAGAACTATACAGGACACAGCATCAACCATATCTTTGTCACATCTTTATTTGAGATCTCTGTCATTGTTGGTCTACATTTTTTTTTTTTGGAGAAAAGTCTTCATCTCGATCTCAGGCAACTTAAGAAATTTGAATGTATTTATCTTTTCCCCGGTAATTGAATGGTTAAACGTCGTTGTCGATATTTTAAAACTCGAGTCACTGGGCACAAATCTGTGGCGGCAGCAAACAGATTAACTCCTCGTTTAGAACCAGACACCCTCGCGATCGGTTCAAATCTCCGTCCGGCCATCCAGTTTTCGCTATTCTATGGTTCTAAAAAATTATTCCAGGTGAATGCAGGAATGGTTCCTTCAAACACGCCATGGTCGAATTTCGCCCCCGTTCCTTTGCCCATCATCCCCTATCCCCCCTTAAATGACCATGACTTTGACGGGACGTAAAGCCAAAATTTTAAAAAAAAACACCTCCCAGGGTTGGTTAAAACCCACTACATGTGTAGCCTGAGTAGAACACAATAGCTCTCCACGGAATACCCAGCATTTCCGCAATCTGAATAACTACGATGATTAACCAGATGGGCACGCGTCACAGCATTTGTCCTCCAAAACACAAGGCAACAACGGTTGCACGCTCCTCTGTCAACCATCTGTCGACTGGGTGCTCTGGGCAATGTTCTGTCTTTTTCTACTTTACATTCCAGTTATCAATGTTTGCCTCAATTCTGAGTTAGGAATTACTCCCTCAATGCCAAGTACCGACGTAAGGAACATCGAGATTCACTTGTCTTTGAGTTACGTACGTTCATTCTATGAAGGCAAGCCGTGAATGTCCTTCGGAAATAGGAAACAACGTTGTCGGTCGTGTGTGCTACTAGGGGTATCTTGTCTGATAGGTTTACAGTCCCGCTATGAACCTATTTATTTTACAGCATTTCTCACAATTACTGCAAGAAAATATTGAGATGGTTTCTACAATTTTGCCTGTGCCGAAGTTCCTTTGGAAGAATTTTTCAAAGATCCTATTCCAGGACAATCGAATGTAAAAGCTTCCATAATTAAAGTCCAAAATGACAGTCGTTATTAGTAAAGTATACTGGACAGCTTCGTAAGTCCTAGTGTAACTTTTATGAGCTCAATTCTTATCCATAAACGACTTCAACAGAACTAGATTGGGAATGCTGAAGAAATAATATTTTTTTATGAGTATTCAAGAGCACTGAAGATAATACACTTAGTTGGAATGATAATATTAGTGCTTATTTTTGTTGAAAGTAAGACGGAATGCTAGTACTGATGCAGCTTTTGAAGAAATGAACTTTAGTTAGAGAATATCTTTCTAATGTTGCTCATAATGAACTACTACATTATTCTCTTTAAGTTGTCACTTTTTTCTGCTTGATATTGTCTGTACCGTAGTCTTTCTACGTAATCTTCTATTTTCTAATATCTCTCAAATTTTCTACGTCTTTTGTCACTGTTTCCTTTTTACAATTATCGATCGATTCAAACTGGCCCAGTTCCTTTCCTTTATTTTTTATTACTCTTGTATCAAGTCTGAAAGAAAGGATGAAAATTAACTCCTGTATCTGAGCAGGTAGTTGTGAATAATTAAAGGGTTAATGGTGGAGTTCCAACCCCCCTTGCGCTGACCGAGCTGGGCGGTGTAACGGTTAGCGTTCTCGCCTCGCATTCGGGAGGACGGCGGTTCGAATCCCCGTCCGGGCATCCAGATTTGGGTTTTCCATGGTTTCCCCAAATCACTCCAGGCAAATGCCGGGATGCTTCCTTCAAAAGGCCATGGCCGAATTCCTTCCCATTCCTTGCTCCCATCCTTGCCCCCCATCCTTGCCCCCCATCATTTCCCGTCTCTAAAGACATCGATGTTAAAAAGAGACGTAAAGCAGTTAAAAAAAAACTGCTGTTTTTAGGCGGTTTTCCACAGCTATCAAGCTGAATACAGGGATGGTACCCAATTTACGCCTCATAAACTACATATTTTACAAATAAAAAATACACTTATCACACACAGAACATCGTTACAGTTTCACAGACAGGTGGCATCATTTCATTTCCCCCAGTAGAACGTCGTACGACTAGCATTTGGTATAAAATGCTTGGTATCAGCAAGTGCATAAACCGAAAGCTCCAAATTTAACCCTACCAACGATTAGTAAATCTCACCAACGAGAGCCGACCTCATAACGTTTGGAAAAAGTTGTGAAAAAGAAGGTGGAGACTAGTGTTGCAAATTGAAAAAAAAAAAATGTTTTTTTTCAGATTTGTGAAAAAAACATGAAAAAAACCTAGCACCCTGGTTTTTTTTCTAAATTTGTTTTTTTTTTCTAAATTTGTTTTTTTTTCTTCAGAAAACAATATATTTGATAAATTATAGTTTTATTTACGGAAGTTACATTTTACATGTGTGTTTTAAATCTTATTAAATCATATAATGTCTTACATAATGATTCATAAATGTATCTATATAGGTAACATAACTTTTATCCAACCTCTTGGTCAGTACCACATTCACTAGTATCAGTACTACCAACACTAGTGCGGTCGGAGTCGGAATTTTCTGTTTCTTCTTCTGTCTCCTCTATATCCATAACTTCAGAAGTAGTTACATTTTCCTTCTACTGGTTGTTCTTGTATTGTACACAAAAGATTTTGAGATTGCAATTTTAAATTGTGAGCAAAGTACGCACTGTGCATAAAGTCTGCGCCGATAGTTCCATATTACGGTCTTTTAAGTTTGAATTTAAATCTATTATCATACAAAATAGGAGCTTTATTTCTTTTCAATCGTTGGTTTATGCCAACGTTTGCAAGGAAATGATTCATAATAACTGACAATTTAATGACTCAGTATCACTATACGCTGCGAGTTTAACAAGTATACGAATATATGGAAAGCACAATAAGTAAAAAAAAGAGGCAAAAGACCGTTGATAAATTTAAAATTCCTAATTTTTTGAAAAGATCCGTAGGTCTACAGATAAATTTGTAGGGCTGGCAGCACTAGTTCAAATAGTGAGTATCAAAAGAAATAACTGGGATTCCTTCTCGTGCAACCAAGCCTATTCGGGAAATCCCCGTTCGTAAAAGAATACTTCAGTCAATGTTGCCAATATTTTTTGTACTGAACCAGAAAAATATAGTAAATTTAAAAATTAAGATAAGTACTTAGTATAAACTCTAAAACAGTCATATTAAACGAAAATGCCTTAAAAAGTACGAAATTTAGTGGTTTTTTCACAGTTTTTTTTCATGTTTTTTTTTCAAGTTAGAAAAAAACCGTTTTTTTTTTTACAACACTAGTGGAGACAGAGCTCCGAATTTCCCTCCGTTATATCAAGTAGAGTGCTAATTGCCTTTTCTATTGAAACTTATAACACTACGGTTCAAACATTAGATCACAGTAATGAACTGAATTAAAAGGGGGATGGTGATAGTGTTACATTTTATTATGATGGAATTTCATTCGATTTTGGTACTGTTGTGGTAACAACAATAAATGCAAGTAGTGATCATGCTGCAGCAATTACTACTGACGACATTGGGAAGAAGAGAAAGCGAGACACCGAGGAAAGGATTAACCTAGAAGTAGAGGATTTAAATAAAAATACACTCAGATAATATATTCCACAACAAATTTATTGTTAAATTTGTAAATCTAGTTACAAGCAAAGTTCATGTACATGTGTTACAATAAATTGTACTCAATAAATATATTGTACAAAGAAAATGGGTTTAATTCTTTAAGCAGTCTACAATTCCATTTTTTTCAAATAAAATTTTTCAATTCTTTCGTTCCAAACATGTCCTAATATAGTCCACATTGCTGCATACAATAACTGGAGTTTTTAGTAAAATATAATCACTTTCAAATTTTACAGATGTGTTAGTTGAAATGCCAGAAAAAATAGTTTTCAGTAGTTCTAAACTGCCAGGATCAAAGTTTGGATCGTCCATTACAATCGGTCTCCTCTTTACACATTCTTGTAATCCAAAAGACACAAACTTGTTATTTTTGTTACACCAGCCTGTGTTAATCGTGGCAGCAGATACCATAGACACAAATGTGCTCTTGAAACAGTTAGGTTCACCAGTTAAATTAATACAATTTTTCTTTCCATTACTTCTCTTCAAAACATTACACAAGTTAATAGCATCATAATCATCATTGAACTGATATTCTAACAAGTCAAATATAATTTGTTGTGACATTTGTTCAGAATAGTAGTAACTATCAAAATCTGAACACTAACTTTGAAAATATACTTTTTCAGCGCTATGAATAGATTTATATAAAGATTTTAAAAACATTTTAGAAATTTTCAATTCCATAATCTTATTACAATTGTTATAAACATTTTGATTTAAATTTACAAGTTTAATATTACTTAACCATTCATCATTGTGGGTTATTGAACTTATGGGAACAGTAACTATATTAGAAATTAATTGCAGTATCTCCTCGGTTGAATACTTTATTTTTTTATGTCCTTCCCAGTTTTCTGTAATTTTCGTAGATAATTTTGAGAATTGAAGATCACATTCCGAATCGATTGATTCATTACAGTTTTCTGTTTGTCTGTATCGCAAAACATTTTGATTCCCTCTTTTTGTGTTTCCACCAGTGTTGTCTGTCTATTGACCGGATCGTTTTTGTCGGATAGAATTGCATTACCATGAAAAAAGGTTGTTCCTCGTCTGTCCACGAAAATGCAGTCTTCTGATTGTCTTTTGTTAAAGAAATACTGCAAGATATTTTTTCTTCCTCTGTCATTTGGTCTTGAAATAATAGAGATGAATTTAGATTTTCCCAGTCTATTAAAGACGTGTTTTCGGAAGAGATATTTACACCATCCGTTGTATCTGTTGCAAGTGTGGATGACATGGCAGAGTTCCCTTCCTGTTCCGAATTTTTTCAAGGATAATGAAGATGAATCTATGTTTTCTACTTTTGATATATTGTCTAAGAAAGTTTGTAAACACTTTAAGATTACTTTTGTACTAGTCTTGTGAGAAGACAGAATGTGTCAAATCGCAGTCTGTGAATTCAGTACACAAGTATTCAAGGATTTGCTCTGTTCGTTCTGTTCCCATATGTTCTTTATATGTGATAATATGGTATTTTGAATAGAATCAACTTAGGAGATTTTAGTAAAGTGTTTATAAAGCCAAGAAGTGAAACCAGACTTCTTCAGAATTTTTGAAATGCGAAATAATTTTAAAAATCAAATTAATAATCAGTTTCGTCTGAAACAATTTTTCTTTTCTTACTTGGTTTAATTTTTTCTTCCGACTCACTTATGTCGTCTTGGTCACTAAGTATTTTACTTTCGTCGAAATCAGACTCCACACTTTTTACAGACATCTTTTTTTCAAAGAATTTGTCAATGTCTTCTTGCGACGGTGTGTAGTAAGAAATCACATTAGAACCATTAATTATATTTAAAACAGTTCTGTAACATCACAATTCCAAAGGATAATTTCTACTAACATTTCTCTCAGACACATATAGAAATTAGTTAGTCGGTTCAGTTGTAATTCTAACACCAAATGTGTCCCTCTATGCAGATACCACAACACAACAGATCACTATTTATAAATAAAGTCAGATAAAAATTTTGTTTTCGTTTTTCCAGTGATCTTTTGATGGTGACATTACATTAGGTAAGAAATTGGCATTGCTAGGAATGTGACTTCTCGTCATTAGTTCTATAGAATTGTTATCAAAATTTTCAATAGTATTTTTGTGCCGACAATTTACACAGACTACTTTACACAAAACTGGTTGCTTAATAAATTTACTGTGCCTGTTACAGTACCAGTGAGGCTGATTTATTTGAACCAATCTATAATTCGTTACCATAAGGTTAATAGTTATTGCTAAATGCTTAGTAATGTAAGTATTAATCATTGACATTGGAATTAATTCAAAACTGTTAAATAATTCAACTGCTCTCATGAAATGGTCATAATGTTTAAAGGAATCAAACTTATACCTAAATTCTTGACAACTCGGATACAACTTAAAAGTATTTAAAGAGTTTAATTTTACATTTAAATTTGCTAGACATGATGGCCAGTGCAGAGTATTTACAAGATCTGTAAACCACTTAGAAACGTAGCTCATTGTAGCTATTCGATTTGTTCTCAACACAGAATTTTCGTCTGTACGCAGAGGATCAGTAACTCCATAACACAATGTACTATTATCAACACTGACTCTGCTATGACTAATGAAAAATTTTCAAATATATTTAACCCTCTTAAAGGTACAATATATTCATCGTCAGAACTATCAGATGCTAACAAAACCATAATAATTTACCTTACAGTTTTGTAAGACAAGTTACAAACCAAACTACACTCAGAACACTGTTTGTCAGAGTGAAACTGCTTGGATTCAGTTTGTAACCAGACTGAATTGGTTAGGAATCGCAAGCTACTTATATACACGAGACTACCTCAGCGCACGGAAGGTCAGCCAGTTGGGCGTGGTCGTTGGCAGGTGATACGACTTGGCAGTGGGTATAAAATGTTTGGTGTAAGCAAGTACAGGGTCCGGCAATAAAACCTCCCTCATTTTAATGTGTTGTCACATAAAAACTAAATATGATAGAGAATAATTACTTTTATTTATGAAAAATACATACTTTGCCATTTTTAATTATTTGATTTAAAAAATTATTTCTGCCCTCCATTGTTGCCACATTGACAAAGTCTATCCAGAAAGTTCTCCATACATTTTCACGTCATTTCTCTTGGAATGGCTGCCAATTCTTGGGTAATGGCCTCTTTAAGTGCTTGCAGTGTTGTGGGACAATGTTTGTACACTATAGGCTTTAAGTGTCCCCAAAGATTGGTGAATGTTGCATAGACACACTCACACGCGCCAAATTTTCCGGCGTTGTTGCAGTCCGAGGACGGCCTGTAGGGTTTTTTTTTTTTGTAGTGCTGAACCTGTGTTTCTAAAGATTGACACCCACAGTTGAATAGTTGTTCTATCCGGGACACGATCATGTAGGCCAAGTTCGAATCGTCTCCGAAAATCTGAGAACAACTGTTACGAATAAATTCGTCCACAACAAACGCACGATGCTCACCAAGCCATGACATGGCGCACACTGAAAATGGCAGGTACACCTCTTTAAAACAAAACACATTCCACATCAGTATCCTCACTACAACCCGCACACCGGCTACGTGAAATGTGGGAGGTTTTATTGCCGGACCCTGTACATGCGGCCGTAAAACGAAAGCTCCAAGGTGATGAAGAAGAAGGTGGAGGTAGAGCTCCGAATTTCCCTCCGTTATATCAACAAGTAGAGTGGAGTTTATTTGGTTAATATTTCGTCCACTTGCACTAGTAATAATTTTTCTTTTAACCCCAGACTGAGTTATCCCTCGATGTTCTTCTTCGCGGTATTTAATCTCATTCGTCAATATTGATTCCAGTCATTGTATAAAACGGAGCCATGCGATTCGCATCTTAAAGGAAAAAATAATAATCGGAACATTGAGTGGTAACGGAAATAAAGGAAGATGAGGTGGTCTATGATACTCATAAAGGCTAAGGGTTATGTGAGAGCAATGTTAATGGAGAAATCACGCAGTCTCAAAACATGACCTACCATCCTGTCTCTTCTTTCTGTAAGACTCTCCCACCAACTTCTATCCTGAAACACGCGATGTGCAGAAGTAATTTTTGCCAGGAGTAATGAGTACCTTTCAAGCCGATACACTGTCGGTCGTACGGAAGTGAAAGTACAGGAGTGAAATGAGCATGACTTAACAAGGAATTCACGAGCGGATGGCAGAGATTAAAATAGAAGAAACAAGTGGAACGAATGAAAGCTGCAATGGTAGACCATGTAAGGCACGAAAACAGATTGACGTCAATGGATTGACTGGTAAAAAACGAGGAAAACATCAATGTTTCAGTTACAGAATTGATGTAGTTGTATCGAAAATATGTGTCTGATATTTGAATTTCAAACATGATTCAACTGATTAAAATTCTGTTTTAGTTTTGCAGCAGTATCAGAAATATGATTGTGGTATAAGATGTTCAGGTATAACTGCATTAAATATTTATTTCGTATTCTTGAATTTTAAAAGGATAATACTTCATTAAAATCTTGTTTTGGGTATATGGAGTTTAAAGAGCATGCAAACTAAATGTAACAATTATAAAGCTGGTATAACTATATAATTAATCTGCCTCAAATAATGTCTTCCATTACAAATTTTTCTGTTTCTTTTTCCTTGAGATTCGTCAACAAATTTCTTCCTCAACCATTTAAAGCGTTTCTATTTTCCTTCTTTCTAATTTTGATATAAAAATTCGCGAATGGTATACGATGCCTAGCAAGGCTGGTGGTTTGTAGTAGAAGTATAAAAGAAGAGCCGGCTCATTTGTAGAAATAGTTTTTTAACTGAAAAAGGTACGTCGCAAAACAATTCCAACGTCTTACAGAACAATTATAAATGATGAAATGTTTCCCTAATAGGAACAAAAATATCCGAAAAGCTCCTTCCGCTAGAAAACGAACACAGTTTACCAATATCTCTGTTATATGTGTTGCTGCTATCTAGTGGTATTGTGATCACTCCTTATCGACGCCAGCACAGCCTAGCAGCTTGACTCTGAACTATCGCATACCCGTGACCTTGATTGTTCACAATTTTACCATTTACGGGTTGCATTTCGAAAAATTCCTTTCTTGTTTGATGATGTTACCAAAGTGGAGAACTTAATCTTTAAAATTATACCTCATTTATCGATTTTGGTTAAGTATAAAGGGAGATAGATGACCCGTCACATAAAAACACCTTTTAAAAATTATATATATGACTGTCCAGTCATTCAAAGCAAGAGTATACCCAAACCAAGTTTGATTTTGAGATAAATAGCAAAATCAAGATCTAAGAAATTTAAAGTTTCGAATCATATAAATCTGTTGAATAGACGATAAGAATGAGGCTACGAATGCAGTTTCCGTGGTTTAACACCGAATTTTTCTGGTTTGTACAATAATGTTGTAATCATGCGCGTATGAAAATACCACTAATATGTCAAATTTTTCTGGGTTTCAACATTCACACTTAGTCTTATCATTTAACTATTCTTGAACAATGAAACAGCTCTCTTTTTATCTCTTGAAGTGAAAAGATAGTAATCAAGCGGTAGTTATATGACTAGGGAAATTGCCACCGGAACATATGCTCCATCGCAATTAGTCATTCAATTCTGCTCCTACCAGGAATTAATTTGCATTGCTTTTGCATTCTTGTTTTCATTTCGTTTCGTTAAACAATCGGTGGATAGAAGTGATTCAGTTTGAATGAGTGACGTGGAGGTAACAGGTTGTTTTAACTAGCAAAACATTCTTAATGATTGCCAGTGTTTTAAACATTTATTGACCATGACTCCGTATATCTTTATGAAGATTTTTTTTTTTTACTTATGGCTTTACGCCTCGTCGACGTCATTAGAGGCGGGATGGGACTGGGGACAAGGAATGGGAAGGAATTCCGCCATGGCCTTTTTGAAGGAAGCATCACGCCATTCGCCTGGAGTGATTTGGGGAAACCATGGAAAACCCAAATCTGGATGCCCGGACGATGATTCAAACAGGCGTCCCTAGAAATGCGAGATCAGAGTATTAACCGCTCACCCACCACTCTTGGTGAAGATTTCTTATTGAAATTGTGCGTATAGGCCTATATTTTTATACACCTGACGATGTTTTAAACAATACGGATTACGTACACAGGGATGGGAAATTATCATCACTGGTTTGTATTTATAATTCATGAACAGATGTCAGGGCAATTCAAGGCGTTGGGGAGGGGGGTGGAGGGGGAATACTCCTCCCCCATTTAATCATACCCTGATCCCACGCTTGAAGAAACATCGATATCCCGTAACGGAAAAAATCAATTTTTCTGTGCTATTAAATTCTAAAAGAAAAATTATGAGCGTTGGAGGAACACAAGATGATAATTTTAGGTTAGTAACCTGTCGTAATTAGTTGTTGCCAGACACAATTGAGCCACTCATTCTCTAGCTATTTTCCCTTGTTCTCTTCGTCGTGCAGAGTCAAGGAGAAAGACAGGTTAAGGTCGAAGCGATTCGTTCAGTCCACTCACTTGTTGAGTGTTCGTGACGTAGCAACTGACCAGCTTCGCGCGATTCAGCCCACTTTTTGTCGTTACCAAGAAGACAGACCATTGCAAACAATTCTGCTTCACACGGCTATTGGCCAGTGTCCAGTATAAGATTGTTGGTGGTTTAATTAATATGATAAATAACTAATCCACCATATAGTTCAATTTAACATTTGTTTTATTTGCATAGAAACACGACGTCAAAGATACTGGTTACATACATAGATACATATAATCCAGATATCGCATACAACACTCCTTCCACAGACAATACAGTTCTTGGCCGTCGTAAAATTTAGTCGGTGAAAACTTTGCCGAAAAACTAAATAACTGTTTCTCTGTCTTGGATGATCGCTTTATATAAACTCCGCCGAAATTTCTAGAATATTTCAAAAGCTTCCGCCAGAGATTTCTCGAACATTAACAATACTTAAACAATTGAGACATATTAAAAACAATCAGAATTAATACATAATCATTTACAATTAATACAAAATGGTCAGAAATGAGAATTAAAGATACTTAAACACAAAATTATTCACAGAAATCATTTTAAACTGTAGTAAATTGTCCTTTAGACATCACAACTTGCATTGATACATGGAGTTACCAACATTAAGCAATTCTCTTGCACAATTCTGTTCTTAAACATATTAAATGGCCTTTAAATAATTTCTTTTCAAAAAAATGAAGTCTGTATACATTGATTTACAGGAAATTGCAAAACAAACCTACCAGATCATATTAAACCAAACTCTAGCTTACTAAATGTGCTTCATAAAATACCATTCCATTTAAGTTTAGGTTTGAGGGCTGTTACAGTAGCTATAGACGTCATATCTCACAGGTGGTTAAGGACGCTTTGACAAAAAGTTTATGCAAGTAATAATAACAAAAATATGAGAGAAATTAACTTTTTTCTTGCTTATGGCTCCTCGACGTTGTGATCATTAGAGGTCTGAAAGGGATGAGGTAAAGGAACGGGAAGGAATTTGACCATGTCCTTTCGAAGGAACCCTCTTTCACCTTGAATGATTTCGGAAAACCATGGAAAACCGAAATCTGTATGGCCGGATGGGGATTCGAATCAATGTCCTCTAGAATGGAGAGAATTAGAGTTTCTCTCTCTCTCTAAACACCCTAAGTGCAGAAAAATTCTATAATTACATTTAGATGTAAAGTATAAGTGTTAACTGTATCATATTTACAATCACATGAGAATCTTAATAGTCAAGAAATCAACATGAAAGTGAATACTACTAACATATAATACGCCAATTCAATTTTGACACATCTTGTGTGCTTCACGCGAATTTATTGTTTTCATTTAATTGGACTCACAAAAGCAAATTTTCCCACTCACTTCTGTTTGAAATGTGGTGAAATGAGATCACAGTTATCTTTTCCCTTACAAGCACTACTCCTCCAATTCTTCGACCAAGATCATTCGAGCCACATCACCATCTTACCCCTTCTACACCCCCAGCACTCTCTTCATCCTCCTCCTGTCTTCCGATGACTCTCAATCCAGCTTCTTTATCGTATCAGTTACTGACTGGATCCAATTATAATTTCCACAAACAAATCTTGCTGTTCTCCTTTGCACGCCCTCCACCGAAAATGTGGGTCCCAAATCACATCACCATATTCAAGCTATGGTTGACCAGGGTTTCATAACCCAATTCCCTAACTTTTATAGTAAATTACATCCTCTCATCACCCTCCCCAGTAAATGAAGGATTTTGTAACCTTTTCATACTACCTGCCGAATGTGTCCTGCTCAGTTCAACTTTTCTCAGTTGAGTTTATTATCAAATGTTATGCCAAGATATTTAAACTTCAAGCCTTCAAAAAGCAATTCTGTCCCCAACCTATAATCATAATCAACATTTGTTTTTTTTGTCTGTGTACCTAAAAAGCTGACTTTTCTTTGCATTTGTGTTCAATCCATATGACGTACGCAGTCAGATATTCTGTTAAAGTCACCCTGCAGCTATTAAGTCCTATCCTATTTTGATCCTATTATACTATTATGCCATCTGCAACCTCACTTCTGACTGTAAACCATTAACACAATCATTCATTATTCTTCCAATATACTACCCTGTGTCACTTCCAGATTCACTTCCACCTCCTTTGGTACTGCAATACCGATCGTGGTGGGCGAATGGTTAACGTTCTGGCCTCGCATTCGAGAGGACACCTGTTCGAATCCCCGTCCGGGCATCCAGATTTAGGTTTTCCATGGCTTCCCCAAATCACTCCAGGCGAATGTCGGCATGCTTCCTTTATAAGGCGATGGCCGAATTCCTAACCGTTCCTTGCCCTCAATCCCATCCCGCCTCTAATTACCTCGGCGTCGACGAGTCGTAAAGCCATAAGATTTAAAAAAAAAAAAAAGACACTGCATTTCCTACTCTAACTCTTTGCTTTGTACCTTTTAAGAATTCCTCAATTATTCATCCATTTCAATACTTTTCACCTTCCTTAGTACCATTGTATGGCTTTCTCTATCAAATGCCATTGAGAAAACTAGTGATACACTATAAAGTTGGTTCCTTTTACTAATTTCATCCGAAATATCCTGCATATAGCTCAAAAACTGAGATTCACGTGAATATTCTTGTCTAAAGCCATGCTGTCGATTAATTAACTAGTTTCTCTCGTCAAAAACATTTCATAAGTAGTTGCGTATTAATCTCTCCACCATTTTGTCTATCACTGATGTCAAATTAATCTACCAGTAATTTTCAATCCCATTTGTCGTTCAACCATTATAAACTTGTAGAAAAATTTATTCGAGATAGAGTAAGCTGCCTTTTTTTTCTAGCCGCTGTTGCCCCCGTTTTCTAAATGGGACAGTGCTCCACTTCAGTGAATGAAGACATTCTGTCGCTTGATCTCAGAACCTCGACAAATAAAAACTTCGGTGAAGTATATGACATCAGATTGATTCGTGACAGAAAAGCGACGGTGTTTTAAACTGCAGCTTGTAATAACCAGAGCGAGATACTTGTCATTCCAATATTGACTGTTGATAAGAGGATAATGAATTAGTAAAGAACTATCAGAGATGGGTGAAATGCTTCACCCGAGCTTCTCGGCTGAGGAGTAACGTTCGGAAGGACGCGGTTTCCAATCCCTGTCCGATCACCCATATTTCGGTTTTCCCAAAATCACTCCAGGCGCATGCTAGGGTTAAAAAAACCCTCATATTTACTGTATGTTTAAAGGTTGTTAGGTCACAAGCTCGATGCAACACTTTGTCTAAACTGTGAACATAAAGTTCATGACCTGCGTAGCCTTCTGGTTCCTTAATATTTGATAAAACGGTCGCCACGGGTTTGGAACTGACGAGAAGTTTTTGAAATCTAGTGGAAGACGAGGCGATTTCAAGATAGCTGCAGGGACTTTTATTAACTTTTAATTTCCTATGACGCCAGCAAATTCTTCCAAAAATTAATATCTCCCAATATACTTGGTGGTTTAACTTGCAATTAATACAAGGGTTTCCTGATATCATATTCTATCCATTTTAATTTAACGCAACATTCAAAAGGGTTTCTAAAGATTAACGTTGAAGTCTCTTACGTCACCAGGTTAGCGCAGTTTGTCGGACTTCAACAACAATTAACGACAATCTATCTTCAAAATCCTAATTATCTCACTAATGCTTAACTTTTTACCGAAACCACAATATATTAGTAATCCTCTCAAATTAGGCTATCTACTGATATAAATTTCTCAATTCTATTACTTGTAGCTAAAAACTTCATTTTTGCTCTTAATTAAAACCACTAATTAAACTTTGCCAAATTAGTTAATTTTAGTTTCAAAATATTCTAAATAGTGCTGACTGTAGCTGGTGATAGATCAGCTGTGAATTTACTCAACTCAGAGTTATTTCAAATCTTAAATCCTAGCTTTCCTAATCGCGTAGGTTAAAACATAAACAAACCAAATTATCTCTTAAATTAAATTTTTCCGGACATAATGAATACACTTAAAATTGATTCTTATGAGTTTTCACTGTGGAAATGAATGCGGGAAAATCCATTCAAGTTGAAAATTACTTTACGCGAAATTTCTATGTTCTACAAAAGCGACTTCAAAATCAAACTATAGAGTATATTACTGCTGGGGATAAGTAGTGGGAATGCTTTTGGCGAGCTTACAAGGTACTGCATCTAAAGTTCTCAAAAACTCTATTTTACTAACACACTTTCCTTGGGAGCTATCTTCGCCTATGTGGCTTACTAAACTGAGCAGTTACTAGATAAAAAGAAATGCATCTGGGTTTGTTTATTTAATGTCTTACGCGAACATGTGGTCATTATGTTTTAAGTGTCACATGTGCAGATTTTAGGTTGTATAGTTCCATTGATTTTTAAATTTGCTAATTAATATCTGTCAAAATGTGGCTATACAGTCGTATGTTAAAAATCTTGTGGACATATCACGTAACCAATGGAGAAGTCTTCCGCCGTACTGTAGGAAAAAGAGAACTCCCGATAGTGAAATTTACGAAAACAGGGTATTTTTGTCATTTTTTATAGAAATCATGATTACAGACTTACGCAGCTTTTCATTGAAGGCAATACATAAAATAAAACGAAACTTAGACAAAAGAGAGTTTGTTGTTCGCAAAACCTTTGCAATTGTTTAAAATCTAAGACATCTTAATAATAGAAATAGATAGCAAGGAGAAATACTCCATGAAGGTCTCCAACCTTTTGTGGGAGATGACACGAAAAAAAGATGAATATATGATTTATTGTAATCTTTTTTGGAATTATATTTTGTATCGTTTTCTTGAAAAAAAAAAAAAAAAAAAAGAAGATATAATTCTGAAGTCAGTTACTTTGATGCATCATAAGCGAAGTTCATGATTTTTTAAACCTGTTAATATACAGATCTATGATCTTACATTGAAATTAGGAAGTTTATTAGATACTCTTTATGACCCACCTTTTCTGAAAGTACACAACAGTTTTCAATATCAGAAACGTATTTCGCAAACTCGGATTGAAATGAGATCTTTTAGAAAACAATGTATTGTATCTGCGAATGCAGTCTTTCCCGGCGAATAAATGACACAATCTTCTAGGGTTTGCAGCCGGATTTTATTATAATAAAATCCGGCTGCAAACCCTAGAAGATTTAGTGTAATGTATTGTATCATTTAAAAAAAAAATCTTGTTCGGGAATCTATTTTTAGCCGTTAGTCATTTGATAACCCAAACATTCATAGTCACAGGTAAAATACCTGTTAATTACATTTTTTTACAGTGTTTCTCTGTACTCACTTTCAAATATATTCGGTTTGAAGGTTTCATTTCTGACATTTGTCCGAATAAAAGTTTCAGCCAAATAATGAAAAAAATAAAAAAGGTACATTCAGAAATGATAATTCAACCATAAAAGTAACGGATATATCTATTTTCCAACAAAAAATTACATGAACAATGTATTCCAGCAACTAAATTTGATAAGTGTGAAAAGGATAAAAAGTTTTTTGGCACATTCAGGTGAAACAAGCTCTTTTTTTTTTAAATAAGAAATTAAATTGTGATGGAGCGCACGCCCCCGTGGCAATTTCCCTACACATTCATTTTCTCCCTTTCCTGCACCCATCTACATTTGACCTCTGCGAATTTTAGCTTTAAATTCTTGGTAAACTATTCATCATTTCTCTTGGTAACTTATTCCGATCCCTGACATCCTTATCCAAAAAAGAGAATCTTTCCACACCCTTGTGCCTGAAATCCAGTGCCAGATTGTGGTCATGGTCATCTTTTCCCTTCCGTGCATTACTTTTAATTCTTACAACAATATCTTTCCATGCCTCATCATCAGTATACGTCTTGTACGCTCCCATGACCCTCTCCACCCTCCTCTTGTCTTCCACCACACTTTTTAACAGAAAGACGTCATAACGTCTTCAGAGAACTAAAAATTTTAAGAGGAAGTTGAAATTGTGGGGTTAAAATTTATAGAAATACTGTACTTTCGGCATAGTACCGCAATAGTGAAAAGTCAAATAGTTTTTCCAGTTATGGACTCGATGGAACTATACACTAGAGTGCTCCAAGCGTAGCTTTGGGCCTTCAAGGATGCTTGTAACAACGAAACGAGGTCACAGCCCATAAATATCTTCATTAACTAACTTTGTGCTGGGTAAGGTTACACTAGTTAACTAGTCGCTGTCTCTCATACTATTCTCCCGTGACTCTGTCTATTCCTGCTGGTTTTTAGCGGATACCTAACTGCGCAGGGGGAGACGTTCGTCTACATCGTTTCTGCACACCGGGGTCAATTGCTGCGAGCGCGTTCTGGCGTTCTCATTGGCGGAATTAGCTCGCGTTGATCCGCGACCCTTCAACGAGCAGCTGCGTCGGAGGGCTCGCCACTGCCGTCGACCAATCAGGAGCCACCATCCAACGACGTACTCGAGAGCGTCCGAGAGGCGGACGGTCGTCATGGGCTTGGCACTTGAGACAATTCCTTGCGTTCTCAGGTTACGATGCAAACTTGCAAGTGGGCAGTATGAGCCACTCCGACCCGTCGTAGGTATCAACATTCTGCTCGCCCGTGCCAAATGTAAAAACTACGTCTACCTTTGAACCTATCCTTACAAAATTGTAGGTGGAAAAGGGTGATTTGCACCAAATATAATCTCTTGTCGGGAAAAGCGAGCTGGGATTTAGTTTAATGAAAGTTGTAGTTTCTTGCTAAACTGGAATGCATAAGTTTATTTCTGCTGATTGTACATAATCAACCACCAACTTCAACTGATATGACCGCTTACTAAAGTACACACATCACTTAATTTGACCGTGGATAAGGCTAATATAGACTGGTCGCCAAAGATACAGATCCGACTACGATAACGTAGACCCAGGCTTGTGCAATATGTTTTCCCTATTTAAGTCAGCGCTTCACTTAAACGGTTCAACTTCATGCATAGTTCTCCAAACTGCTTAAAAACTTCAATACTCATCAACTATAACAGTAAAGTTACTCTACTTGTCTTTCAGGAGCTTAAATTGCCGTTCCACGTGCATTACGCTACATACACAAATTCGCATGCTTACTACATCATGCGCCGATCGGTCTCCACTGACCCCATATGTTCACTGCCGGGCCTCCTTCTACCGAACCCTCTCATTGTCGCTAGACTGTTTTATTGTTATAATTACGCTCTGGCAGTTTGATGACCAATTAATTCTTATGCATTAGCCTTTCCACTCTACTCTTTTAGTACCAAATTACTGTCTCATCACACTCTTCTCTGTGGAGTCCTGTCTCTATCGAAATGATATTTTATTATTATTATTTAACGTTCGTCGACGTCGTGGTTATAAGGAGCGATAGGGCTGGGAAAAAGAAGGGGCAGGAATATGGCAATGGCTTTTTTTTTTTTTTTTTTTTTTTTTTTTTTTTAAAAAAAAACCCATCCCGACATTAGCCTGGAGTTACAGGGGAAGGACAAAATAATACCAAAACCTGTGTAATAATGGAAAATCTTTATTAATAGGGGGTTGGACCACCCTTTGACTGAAGTACAAATTTAATGCGACGTGGGATAGATGCATAAAGGTCATGGACAATATTTAAAGGTATATTAAGCCATTCCTCCTGCACCCCCATGCTTCAAAGTCGGCAAGAGGCATTCAGGATTAAACGTTTCTTTGGGCGTTCTCCAGACATAAACGCGTCCGGTCGTCTGAAAAAGGGTGAATGACGATTCATCTGACCATATTACCTGTTGCCACTGCTGTGGGGACCAGCCTTTGTGATCACCACACCACTGGCGTCGCTTGAAAGCATTATTTGCTGTCACCGAGGGTTTACGAATTGCCACTCTGCCATAAATGTTCGCAGCATGAAGTTTACTTTTGACGGTTTTTGTTGAAACGGGGTCCTGGAGATGACTGTTCATTTCGGATATTATCTCGGATAACGATTGCTTGTGTTTTCGGGTTACTATGCGCTTCAAGACTCGTCTATTCCTATCAGTAAGCTTTGACTTTCTGCCACTGTTGTGCTTTGAAGACGCTGTCTTACCCTCTTTCGTGTACGCTGTTATAACCGCTGATACCGCACTCCTTGCAAACCCCAAAAGGTTTGATGTTTCCGTAACCGATGCTCCACTCAAACGCGCTCCGACAATCATTCCTCTTTGGAATTCTGTCAGGTCTGACATTTCAACTTATCACAGACAGTTCGATAGACGCATGCAACGCAGGTGACTGCTGTTGAGAGACTGATACCTTCCTCTTCACGCTCACTAGGTGGCAGACTTCTGTTGCAGGTGGCGCGGCTGTACCGCAGGTATAAATACGTCATACTTTTTCACAGGTGTTCATATTATTTTGTCCTCCATCTGTATATCGGGACTATAATCGGGTCCTGTAATACTCTCCGATCCAGCGTCGTTATGCATTAACGCGTGCAATCTCACTGCCTGTTGGAATTAGCCTTCTCAATGATTGAACAGTTCGCGTTGTACTCACAGACAAGTAGTTTATTTGTGTTCGTTGTATCTATTATCTTGTACTTGCTGCAACTTAGTTTGAGTTTCTAATTTATCATACCATACAGAAATAAACACTCATCAGTACTGCGTATGTCTATACACATAGTAAAGAAACAGTCTTAAACCGCTGTTAATAGGTTCTCAAACTGGGAGCACGGCCACTTCCCCCGTGGGGAAGCGAAGACATGTCAATGGCACCGCGAGATGTGAGATAGCAAGCGTTGGAAATAAAAAATGATGCTGCTGCCAAATAAGATTTTAATAAAGGGGATAAACGAACGTTTTTGGTTAAGTATTGCAAAGAGTGTAATAAGAGTGCTCATTATATATGAATAAATCAGAGTGGTAATGGTATTGCAATAAGTTTTATCATCACGCGGGACCAGTGTGTACGGGTCTAGAGTCTAGACAGTAGTCGCGACCAAGGACGCCTACCCTCGAACAATAAACGACCTTCCACACAAAAGCGTTTTGTGTGGAGTACTTGGTGGGCGGTAAACACCGAGAGCTGAGGTGATCCTCACGGATATGTGACAATCGCGCACAGTGACAATCGCGCACAACCGGGTCGTCTCTTGCTACCTGCTTTTAGCTACTAATTAGTCACCGCTACAACAGCATGCTGGATTCTGCCCATCCCCTCCTAACCGGACCGCACACCACTGTTCGCATTCACTGCTGCCTTGAGTATCACAGTTTAAATCATGGAAGTTACTTCAACTACACATGGAGAGCCGTGTGCGCATTATGACGGGTACAGCTATCGAGAGTTTAGAAAGAAAGAAGATACAACGATCACCTGGTGCTGACTCAAATAAAGATCAAAACAGTGTCTTGGAATTTTGAAGAGTAAGGAAGAGTAAAAGAAACGTGTGCCATCAAAGGAGTATATCACAAGGAAACCAAAAGGAGCCAAATAATCGTGACGAAGTGATCTTGGATGATGAACTGTTGAAGATGGGAAATGGAGCCAGTTTCCTTCTTACAAATGATATGGAAGGTGAAAGAATAATTGTTCTGAGCGGTAAAACAGGCAAACAAAATTTAAAATTACACGAACATTTCTTTATGGATGGTACTTTTAAAAGTGCCAGTAAACAGTTCTCCCAAATCTACACGATACATGCGGATTACGGCAGCACTGACGAAGAAACAAACATACATCCTGTGGTGTTTACACTCTTACCTGACAAAAAGAAGACTATTTCGTTTAACAAGGCTCTACCAGAATGGACCCATAGGACAGTGACTGTACATTTTTAAAGTGCTGCAGTATCTGCCCTCAAAGAAGTGTTTCCCCCAACGGAAGTAAAAGGCCGTTTTTTTACATTAAAAAATGTATATGGAGAACGGTTCAGGAGCTTGGACTAGCGCGTGAGTATAAAGAAAATGAGGAACTTCGCACCGAGCGTGGTGGGTGAACGGTTAATGTTCTGGCCTCGCATTCGGGAGGACGCGGGTTCGAATCCCCGTCCGTGCATCCAGATTTGGATTTTCCATGGCTTCCCCAAATCACTCCAGTTGAATGTCGGGATACTTCCTTCAAAAAGGCCATGGTCGAATTCCTTCCAGTTCCTTGTCCCCAGTCCCATCCCGCCTCTAATGACCTTAGCCGTCGACAAGGCGTAAAAAAAAAAAAAAGGAACTTCGCATCCATATTAGTATGTGCCCAGCTTTGGCTTTCCTTAAACCAGAAGATGTGAGAGATGATTGGTTGGAGATCCAATCACAGGCTCCTAATAACTCAAAACTATTGGAGTTTTTCGACTACTTAGTAGACACGTGGCTTGAGAATGAACAAACCCCAATTCACATGTGCAATTGTCACAAAAGGCGCACGATTTGGGTACTGAAGGTCCTCGGTCCAAATCCCGGGCTCCATTGTATGTAATTATTACAGGCCTTAAATTGATGTTCACCTTTGGCAAAGATATAGTGTGATAATTTGTCAATACTGCGTTCCGTAAATTATTAAGTACACGGGAGAGGGGAGAGTGTGGCCCGACCTTTAAACTGTGCGCGATTGTCGCTGTGCGCGATTGTCACTGTGCGCGATTGTCACGACACCGATCCTCACAGGTAGTACGCCCGAGCGAACACATCAATTCACAGCTACAGTAGTTGACCCAAGGGAATAAGAGGAGTTCCTACTAACGATCCTAGAAAGTCAGGGTCGAAAAAAACAATGTTGACCAATCTCTGTACAGAAAGTTTGGTAACTTGGATGAGTGGGACAGAGTGTTGCCAGTAATATCTTTCATTTAAAACCTGCGATGGCTTTTCTGGAAATTCTGTTGACATGTGATCTCGGAAATGAGACGATTGGTGGTTCAAGACGTACGATGAAGTGAGAGGAGAGAGGAGCCATCTTCCAACGACACGAATAGGGCCTTACGTTTTCCAACGTCACGACGACTGGTCGGAAATCGTGAGCTGATGGTATTACACTACCAGACTTGAAGTGTCCAACGCTTTGTATCCCACATTAGCTTGTGCGGACTTACGAACATCAGATGGGTCGTTACGGAGCTGAAGACATTTGATGCACTTATCTACGGAGAAGTGCTCATCTTTTTTCGGGACACAGTGTTGTGCACAAGTCACTACTCACCGCATAACTTACCCTGTGTCCCTCTGAATGTAGGGCCCCATCCTCTATCGACTGTACAAAAGGGATAATGATATTGCTGAGAGCAAAGAAAACTATAACTGTCAAGAATGGACTTTAATGATCAGGCTTTTGAATTAATGTACGGTAAACCCAATAATCCTGCGTGTCTATGTAAAATAATTCTTGTTTTATTTAATGTCCTTTTATTATTATTAGGAGTTGATCAATAATTATTAAGTTTAATTGCTTCTGTTGTAGGGCTAGATGTTGATTTTTGAATTTTTGGTTGTTTATAGATCCTTAACGTCAAATATATCTTTGTCTGCAGGCCATATGTTCTTTTCTTGAAATAAATTGGTAGGATTACGACCAGTGTCTAGTTCGTATAGTTATGCCTCTTAAATTCATCCCTCCTTCACAAAATTTAAAATAAGTAAATCAAAATCAAATTATAATAATTATAATTATATAAAATAAATGAGACCCATCCCACCCCATTACAAGTGTAACCCAGCATATCACAGCAAACGCTGCAATTATATTCGTTTTTCAGGCCCTAATTGTGTGAAAGGAATTTTCAGCTCTTATTGCAATAAGCAAACTCGAGCCATTTTCAGTTAATAAATTACGTTGTGCACTTTCTAATATCCGACGTAGAACTGGGAATCTTGTAAAAAAAAAAAAAAAAAAAAAAAAAAAAATACAAGCACATCCTTCCCACTGATTTATTATTTCTTTTCAGTAAATTTTATGCTTGTAATTTTTTTTTTACTTTTTAACAAAGTTTTTAATTTTATAAGCAATAAAAAAAGAAATACATTTGATTTCTTAAAGTATTTTATGTTTTAATTCATTTATCACAACATCGTGTGGGTGTTGCACTTTTATTTTCGCTTAGTGTATATGAGTGAAATAACATTATACTACATTAAAAAAAAAAAAAAAGACCTAGGTGGCTCTGCTTCCCTCGTTTCCGTGGTCTGTTATGTCGAGTTGCTATAGTACTATCTGGATGACCAGTTGAGTCTCTGGGAAGTTGACCTGGGAAGCATTGTATTTGTGTACCGGCGACCCTTGCAAAGCGAGGACAGTGCGCTACCCTTTTCCCTGCAGTGTCCGTCATATCTAATCTCGGATTAACCAAGTGTGAATTAGAAAAAAGCAATTTCCGCTTGGCTGGTGCCCTGCGATAACTTGTCGATGTCTGAATGAAGAAGCGCCTCAGTGGACCGCAGCCAGTAGGGCAAGGCTCGTAAAAGCCTTCTGGGAAGTGCAATACAACTAGCTGATTACATTACCAGGCCGCGGTCGCTGCCAATACAAAATACGCAACAAGTGTTGGAAGGGTCAGTAGGTCTTGCCTCAATTTTCACTCCGTGAACCTCTTAGCTCTTATTGCTTCTCCTCTCACAATAAGGATCCTTCTTCCTTTCTTGGGGAAATGTGCCTGTAGAATGGAATAGCAGCATTACAGGTGTGGATATGTTGAAAAAGGTTGGAATGAAATAGGCTATGGAACGAAAACATAGGCCCAACTAAGAAGAGTAGTAAGCGTAGAAACTACAAGATGACAAAGATGCCTAACTCTGTCTGAGATTTTTGCTAAGCTCCAAATAGTTGATTCACACACACACAAAATTCTAATGTTTGCGGTTCTGTGTTTTCTACAAACTTTTAGATTTTTAGTGAAATGTAATCTTCGCAAAATGTTTATTTTTGTTTTCAGGTTTATATTCCACTCAATCTTATATTTCTGAAGTCCAAGCTTCAATTACAATTCACCCAATCACTTCTGATTTTGTTACACAAAAAAAGAGAAGAGAAAAGACATGAAACATCAGTTTGTGCGCCGTGTTGGAAGGTGGTTATAATGTTGTAGTGATTGTCAAGTATTAATATGATGCTATTTCTAAGACAGACAAGTGTCAATCTTACAATGCAAGGGAAACTGAATTTTTATTAAATATAATGAAAACTAAGCTAGTTAACACTCGATTTATCCGGGATTATATATGACGACCACTGCAGAGTGTGCCACAAAATTCTTTCTGTGTTCCAACACGTTTTTGTTGAAGAGTCAGATAATACACATAAATATAAACAAAAACAAGTCGAAACTCATGAATTGTTGGAGGAGGGGTGACAACAACAAGAAATTAAATATACAAGTATGATCAAATTTGCAGAAGTAGTAAGAGACAATTGTTATTAAAGAAGTAAAATTGCAATTAATCGCTGAAGGAAGAACGATTCAAAAGCAGAATAACGCTAGCTTCAAAAAGACAAGTCGTTCTTCTAAAACTCAGAACTCCTAAGATTGCAAAACGGTTAGGCTACTTAATGGAATTGAAGCTTGGACTTCAGAAATATAAGAAGGAAGGAAATCAAAAGTATTTTTTGTAGCAAGATGTTTAAGGAGGAGTTTGAAAATAGACTGTGAAGAAAGAAAATGACATGTTTTAGAAATTATGTGCGAGTATGGGGATTTGTCACAGAAAGAAGAGGCAGGATGGCGTGTGACTTTTAAAACTTGGATTGTGATTAATTTATTAGTGGAGGAACATGTCGAAGGCAAGAACTGTGCAGGAAGACGCAGATATATCAAGCAGATAATTGAAAGGTATGTTGTAATGTGCTGAGATAAAGTGATTATATCATCACAGGGAGATATTTTCATCGAATTAGTCGAGTGTAGATGAAAGGGGCGGAAAAATCCTCAATAAAAAGTGGTCCTCTATTCTTGGGGTTTAAAATACAACATAAAGTATAAAAAAATTTACATGTTGCATCCCACACCTGACACTAATAATACAGCCCTATTAATACTCTACGACATCTTCAGACCGACAATATTCACTTTATTAAATTGGAGCAACGATTCTTCCATCGCGAACAAGAACACCCTAACATTTGTCTTGTAGTTAAATTGTTAATTACATTACTGTGATATAGGGATGTAACGGATATCAGCAAGTGCGGAACTTTCGTGTGAATTCCCACATCCGCTTTTGCAACCCGCATCCGCAATTTTTAACGTGGATGTATAGCGGATGTTCGGTTTACATTGCAATACATATTATTCTATTTCTCTTTATGCGAGATCCTGTCCACCGTTGCTTAGCTAACAGCAAGGTGATTGTTTTTTTCTGACGATCTTGCAATAAAAGTAACAATGAACTGAATGGTGTTATTACCTAAGCGGTGAATTTACAAGTGTGAACTTGCACGTAAAGTGAAGCGGCATATTTACGATTCAACTAATATAGGAGATCCGTATAGAACTACCTTTGGATGCGCTCACCCATTCACGCTAATAGAAGTGGCCCAACAAAATGTTTCAAGCAATCCTTTCCACTCATATTTATCGCGGCACACTATGTGTCCTTATCGCACACTCGTAGGATGTTTCCTCCAATAGCTTCCACCAATACCTATAACTTGTTAGACAGCAAGGACCCTTTCTGGTTGCCTGTAAGTCCTGTAACCCCTTTCAGTGCCCATCAAGAGTTCTTGATCGAAAATCGGATCATCGAAGGTCCTACAAGTTGTACTGTGAATGAGCCACTAGAGCGATGGGAAGGCGGATGGCGGGCACGGAAGCGAGCGTGATGGGTGAGCGGTAACACAGTCCTCGGATTCGGGAGGATGTGGGCTCGAATCCCCGTCCGGACATCCAAATTTGGATTTTCTATGGTTTCCCCAAATAACTCCAGGTGAATGCTTCCTTTAAAAGGCGATGGCCGAATTATTTCCCGTTCTTAGCCCCGATTCTATGGTGCCTCTAATGATCTCGACGTCGATGAGGCCTATAGTATATATATACATATATGTAAAAAAAGCGAACACGGAGATGTGCAGTGACGTAGTCTTGTGCTTGACGCTTGAATTAGTCGAGCCAGGAACTCCTCAAAGTTCATACGACAAAGATTGGTTTTTAGACGAGTGCGTAGTTATGTAAATAACTAGCTGGTACCCACGACTTCGTTCGTGATTGTAAAGAATTCATTTTGACAGCTATAGACATCTAACCACCCTAGTGCACGATGGGAGACTCGATACTATTACCACACACAAGTACCAGTCTTCTGCGCTATGTAGTTCCGGCAGCAAGGTAAAATTTACGGATACACACAAGTCTTTGGATGAAACACGAAAATATTCATGATCGACCAATGTCAAACACCATATCTCACACACTCCCACAGTTACCGAATTTCGGCCAACGTTGTGATCGATGGGAGACTCTGTGTTACTACCACACACAAACGCCAGTGATCTGCGATTGATAGTTTTCACTTAAAAGTGATACACCGTGACACATGCGTCTTTGGCAGAAATATGAAATTGCCGCAGGTCGACCATTTTCATCCCCCATATATTCCACACCCTCATAGCTACAGACATCTAACAACCATAGTGCACGACAACAGACACGATTCTACTACCACACATAAACACCAATGCTCTATGCTATGTAGTCGTGGTAGAAAAGTGAAATCTGCGGAGACACATGCCTTTCGTCGAAATACGAAAATATCCTTGGTCGGCCAATTACAACCACCATATCTACCACAGTTTCTGAAATTCGGCCGCTGTTGTGATCGAAAGGTGACTCTGTGCTACTACTACACACAAACGCCAGTTATCTGTGAACTGTAGTTTTCGCTGAAAAGTGATACACCATGACACTTTTGTCTTTGGCAGAAGTATGAAATTGCCACAGGTCGACCACTTTCAACCCCCATATCTCCCACATCCCCATAGATACCGACATCTAACAACCATAGTGCACGACAGGAAAGACGATTCTACTACCACACACAAACACCAAAAGTCTATGTTATGTAGTTGTGGCAGGAAAGAGAAGTATAGGGAGATACGAATTTTTGGTCGAAATATGAAAACGCCCTGCACTGACCAACTTTAATCATTATATCTCCCACATCCCCACAGCTATCGGCATTCGGCCAACGTTGTGCACGACAGGAAACTCCATGCTACTTCCACCCACAAACATCAGTGATCTGCGCTAGGTAGTGGTGTCTCAAAAGTGAAATACAGGAAAAAACACGTCTATCTTATATATAAAAATCAATGTTTGTTTGTTTGTATGTTCGTCTTCTATACGTTCCTGTACCATTTATCAGATTGCAATGAAACTTTGGAGAGTTTTCGAGTGTGCGCCTGCGAAGGTTCCTGCGAAAAAAAATTCCAAAAAGTCGCCCCCTATTCCCCATAACACCCCATAGTTTAGGCAAAACCACATTTTTTATCCGATTTAGATAGGAATTTGTACACTTATACTTTAAAACAAACATAAAAATACTGCCTACATACGGTTTCCGAATATTAATCCCCTCGCCCCATATCCACCCCCATACTTTAGGCAATACCACATTTTTTATCCGATTTAGATAGGAATTTGTACACTTATACTTTAAAACAAACAGAAAAATACTGCCAACATATGGTTCCCGAATATTCATACCCTCTCCCCCTTTCCAACCCCATTACGTTTTTACCCCATAATTTAGGCAAAACACATTTTTTATCAGATTTAGATAAGAATTTGTACACTTATACTTTAAAACAAACAGAAAAATACTGCCTACGTATGGTTTCCGAATATTCATCCTCTCTCCCCTTTTCCAACCCCATTACGTTTTTACCCCACAATTTAGGCAAACCACATTTTTTATCCGATTTAGGTAAGAATTTGTACACTTATTCTTTAAAACAAACAGAAAAATACTGCCAACATATGGTTTCCGAATATTCATCCTCTCTCCCCCTTTCCACCCCCATTACGTTTTTACCCCATAATTTAGGCAAACCACATTTTTTATCCGATTTAGATAAGAATTTGTACACTTATACTTTAAAACAAACAGAAAAATACTGCCTACGTATGGTTTCCGAATATTCATCCCCTCTCCCCCTTTCCAACCCCATTACGTTTTTACCCCATAATTTAGGCAAAACACATTTTTTATCGGATTTAGATAAGAATTTGTACACTTATTCTTTAAAACAAACAGAAAAATACAGCCTACGTATGGTTTCCAAATATTCATCCCCTCTCCCCCTTTCCACCCCCATTAGGTTTTCACCCCATAATTTAGGCAAACCACATTTCTTATCCGATTTAGATAAGAATTTGTACACTTATACTTTAAAACAAACAGAAAAATACAGCCTACGTATGGTTTCCGAATATTCATCCCCTCTCCCCCTTTCCAACCCCATTACGTTTTCACCCCATAATTTAGGCAAACCACATTTCTTATCCGATTTAGATATCAATTTGTACACTTTTACTTTAAAACAAACAGAAAAATACTGCCTACGTATGGTTTTCGAATATTCATCCCCTCTCCCCATTTCCAACCCCATTACGTTTTTACCCCATAATTAAGGCAAACCACATTTTTATCCGATTTAGATAAGAATTTGTACACTTATACTTTGAAACAAACAGAAATATACTTGCTACGAATGGTTTCCGAATATTCATCCCCTCTCCTCCTTTCCAACCCCATTACGTTTTTACCCCATAATTTAGGAAAACCACTTTTTTTATCCGATTTAGATAAGAATTTGTACACTTATACTTTAAAACAAACAGAAAAATACTGCCTACGTATGGTTTTCGAATATTCATCCCCTCTCCCCATTTCCAACCCCATTACGTTTTTACCCCATAATTTAGGCAAACCACATTTTTATCCGATTTAGATAAGAATTTGTACACTTATACTTTAATACAAACTGAAAAATACTGCCTACCTATGGTTTTCGAATATTCATCCCCTCTCCCCCTTTCCAACCCCATTACGTTTTCATCCCATAATTTACGCAAACAACATTTTTTATCCGATTTAGATAAGAATTTGTACACTTATACTTTAAAAAAGAGAGAGAAATACTGTACACATTAATTTCACAAAAACCCAATCCCTCTCCTCTCTTTCCACCACCTTAATTGCCCCCTCTTCCCCATAACACCCCATAATTTAAACAAACCCGCAAACCGTTCGTCCGTTTACGATGAAGATTTGGTGAGTTGTCGACGGGATGACGGAGAAGGTTCCTGTCAAAAAAAAAAAAAAAAAAAAAAAAAAAAACACCCCTCCTCCCCATAATTTAGACAAAACCACATATTTCATCAGATTTCAATGGGAATTTGCACACTTATACTTTGAAACAAACAGAAAAATACTGCCTGCATATGTTTTCCGAAGCGCATCCCCTCTCACCCTTTCCAACTGAAAATGAATGAAACAGCAGTTTAAAATTTATATGTAAATATTTTTTCATTTAATCTATGTGCCTACTCAAGTCCAGCAATAGAGAAGCATTGCCGGGTCAGCTAGTTTTTATATATATATAAGATTTAATTCACTTGTGAAATCATCCCACGTTTTTTGTTGTTGAAAGATAAGGCAAAAATAAATCAATATGGCTGTATTATATGGTAATTGACTTTATTTATGACAAAAGATAGAATTTGGCACAAAACATATACATATTTTGGTTTTAAATTTATTTTTGATAAAATATTAATAGCTAAATAATTATAAATTTATTTTTCCACCTCCGCATCCGCTTCCACAAAACAACGACATCCGCATCCGCAAAGGTGACATCCGTTACAACCCTACTGTGATATACAGCAATATTACTGTAAACCACGGCTGCACTGACTGTTTTCTTCACAACTGGGTGTAGTTTCTTTAACGGGAAATTTCGATGCTCGTCTCTTTACATTCTTTTCCTACAAACGTAATCTGGTGAGCTTTGATCCAGAACTGGTTCGCAGAAGACAGAGTGAGGAAATTTTGCCTTCTCGCGTACTGTGCAGCTGCAGGAAATAATGAGTTGGTTGCTACATGGTATCTAATACCAATACTGTCTCCATAGTTTGTCTGAGCGGTATAATTATCCACAATTAAATGTTGTAGTTGATATCTCTCTTTTTATTTTATTCTTCAATATTTGCCTCCGAGCTCTTCAACTAATATGAATATCAGAAGTAATTCCCTGCAATCTATTTAACTCCTCAGCTGCTTGAAGTTGACTGGCTCACGACTCATAGCTGATTCTCCGTACGCCAACCGCAGCGACTTCTTCAAACTTTTAGCTTCATTTAGTTGTACGTATGTTCGTTTGGTCTAACCAGGACCAAGTCAAGCCTTTATTTAGCTTGAATTTTGCTGTGGATGTGTACGCATCGTGTTACAACTGGAGTTGTTAGGTCTGGAGGGGACCTACAGTTTAATATGGAATCAGAACCACGGAACGTCCTGGCGTACCTCATATGATCAAACACAAATCTGCGCCTACCGGGATTCGAATCTGTGACCGGAGCAGAGAACGTTTTGGAATCAACCACTGAGCAACCAGACCGCTACTTCATTTAGTTGATTATATTTTTGTTTATAATAACTATATAACTCAAACTTCATTTCCGAATTTTATGTAAAATATCCAGAGAAGTAGGTAACCGCTGTTAAAATGGATGTTTAAGAATCGAAATATGTTTCGATCGAGGCAGCTCCTAATTAAAAGATGTGACGTAATTCCAATAATTAATTCTGATTTACATTAAGAAAGGTAAATTGTAGTAGTTAAATTATCACCATGAAATTGTTAATTTAATCAGTATAATTATTGATCCTTCTGTGAATTACATAATAAATTTTTGGGTAAAAAACAATTATTCATGTCAGATTGGTTTTAATTTAATTGCAATGGAGCACAGGCTCCGGTGGCAATTTCCCTATACACCCATCTTACCCCTATCCTGCACCCACCTACATTTGCCCTCTACAAATTTTATCTTTAAATTCCTTCAAAGTTTTCGGTAAATTATTCATCATTTCTCTTGGTAACTCATTCCAAGCCCTGACACCCTTACCTAAAAAAGAGAATCTTCCCACACCCTTGTGCCTGAAATCGAGTGCCAGCTTGTGGTCATGGTCATCTTTTCCCTTCCATGCACTACTTTTCATACCTATTGCAATATCTTTCCATGCCTCATCACCAATATATGCCCTGTACACTCCCATAACCCTCCTTATCCTCCTCCTGTCTTGCAATGAATCCCATTCCAGCTCCTTTATCATATCCGTCACTGATTGCATTCTGCGATAATTTCCAGAAAGAAATCTAGCAGCCCTTCTTTGCACCCTCTCCAACTCCTGTATCTGATACGTAAAATGAGGGTCCCATTGTTTGAAAGCCAGATGTGGTCATAAAATATAGCTCTTACATTAGTGTTCGTGTTAGCGGAATTATAAAGCGTCTGACTGGAGATCGACAGGTTCCAGGTTTTAATTCCTATCTTGGCGGAGGTTTTCATTGCCCACTAAGCCAACCTTCACTATTGGCACAGATTGTTTTCTAATGTGAAAGCTTCCAGGGTGCGGATTCCTCGTTAAACTGTAATTCCCCTTTAGCGGTTTAGGTTAGGTAAGGAAGAAAGGAACTGGTCGTCATACCTCCAATACCAGCCTAAGTATACCTCCTTCGGGAAGGTTCAATCAACCTTCTGGTTGAATACCAGGCTTTGGAGGAATAAAGTAGAGCCAGGACCACTAAAAAAAGTGTCGCAGTATCTACGGGATCAATTTGATATATGGTGCAGAAACATGAACGATGAAACAGAGGAACAAAAGTATAAAAAAAAAAAAAGGTACAGCCTATAGTATTTCGTGTCTGATGATTTTAGTAACAGTAATAAGAAAGGACAGATTGAGAAATCAGAGTGTGAGATGCCAAATTATGGATTCCTGCAATTTGCGAGAGAAAAACAAAGGTTGCAATAATTTTTTGGAAGCGTGAGGAGATGATGCTAAGGACGATGTTAGATATGGACTTCAAAGATGCCGAGAGTGAGATGGTAAAATAAGAAGAGTGTCGAGGGAAAAGAAGCGACGTGGAAAACAGTAGAAAAATGTATTGATGGACGTTGGAGACACGTTTACCAGACCTGACCAATGACTGGCAATTGACTGATGTAATGTTTATCAGTGTATTTTGACACCTATCAGCTACGAGCACTATTTCATAATAGTTATGAGTTCTATTTGTAAATATGGTACAAAATCAGATATTGGTTGGATACTCGCCGAAAGAGTTGCAGGCTATCATGCCAATGTTTGTCAGAGTTAAGACAGCCAGTTCCTTAGGGGATGTTTCGTACGACTTCCGGATCACTCCCCCCCCCCTCCCCCCCTGGTGAGATTTGGTCTCGGACCCCCGTATAATAACATTGTCCTTCAAGAAATTAAAAATATATGTGAGATATCCATCAACCCCTCCCCTTGGTGAGAGTTCACAGGACCCCTTCCCCCTCCCCCATCACGTAATTAATGGGCGCCCCTTACCTTTTTGTGCTTGGGTGTAGACGACTTTTCATAGATGTAGTACTTCATTTTTCGTAGTGCACCTCAATAAAAAAATGAAACATTCTCACTCTTCCGAGTGAAATTGCAAGCTGCCGAGTTCCCATTCAATGCACGAAATACCAACAGTATCATAAACACTCACTCCATATGCTCTGCGGGAAGATTTTCCATATAACCCAGGCCTTTGGTACACAATCAGCTGACTAGAAATTGTGAGCTACCACCTTTCCAACATTATTAGCCTAATCCTGAAGGATGAAAATTTGTTCAACCGTTGTCGAGCGACAGACAACATCATGGTGTCTCAACGACTTCGGCCGACTATGCCTGCGACTATAATTTATACAGACTAGCGAACATGTATTTCAGACCAGACAATAGATGGAAAGCCTTTGTATACGAGGTGTGTTCAAAAAGCAACGGGAATTTTGAAATTTCGTGGGTTATATTATGCGATTGGCACGATTTTTTCGTTGTTGTGTTGGCAAACATTTCTTAAAAATATCTATACATTTTGAGCTATATTGGATCTTTAGTTTCTTGTCAGCTGATAATAGGAAACCACGTCTTTTGATACAGTTGTCGATTTTTCATTTGTATAAATCATAGATCAGATAATTTGCTATGAGTAAAACAAGGGTTTACGAATTGATAAGCGTTTTCAAGATGGCCGTGAAGACGTTGAAGATGACGAGCGTACGGGTGGGCCTAGCACATCAATAAGGGAGCGTCCATAAACCACGTTGCTCCATTTTGGCCTTCTGTGAACCCCTCCCCAAACGTAGCCTAACGTAGTTTTTGTCTCTAATTTCCCTCTCCCCACCCACGTAGTACGTAGATTTTTTCCCCTACTGATTCCAGAAGACATTTTTTACTGTTTTTCTCTTGTCAGAAAATTATAAATTACATACGGAGTTAATTAAATAAAGGAAATAAATATTTACATGCTGTTGTGTGTTCTGAACATCATTTTAACTGTGACAAATAATTTGAATGAAAAGCTACGGGGCCTGTCACGGAACCCCTCCCCCATGTAGCCCAGCGTAGCTTTCCAAACAACCCCTTCCCCCCCCCCAGACCGAGACACGTAGTTTATGGACGCTCCCTAAACGATGAAAACGTAAAAAAAAAAAAAAAAAAAAAAAAAAAAAAAAAAAAAAAAAGTGAAAGAAATGATTATGATCGATCGCCTAATCACAATTAGAGAAGTTTCTGATGATGTTGGCATATCAATTGCCTCATGACATGAAATGTTTTCATCTGTTTTGAGTGTGAAACGTGTTACAGCAAAATTTGTTCCAAAAGTGTTGAGTTTAGGACAAAAAAACAATGACGAATGGAAGTTACTTAGGAAGTGCCAAATGTGGTCAAGAACGATACAGAACTACTGAAACGTGTCATAACAGGTGATGAAACATGTGTTTATGGGTATGATGTCGAAACTAAGACTCAATCTTCCCAGTGGAGGCTTTCAGGGCCACCAAGACGGAAAAAGCTTGACAAGTTCGGTCAAATGTGAAGGTTATGCTCACCGTGTTCTTCGATTTTAATGTCATAGTGCAACATTAGTTCTTGGCAAAAGGTCAGACGATCGATAAGGAATCCTATCTTCAAGCCCAACGTCTTTTGCGTGAAGCAGTCCGAAGAAAACGCTTGGATTTGTGGCAAACAATGATGTTTCATAACGATAATGCACCTGCTCACACAACTTTGTTTGTTCGTGAATTTTTGGCAAAAACAAATCGATTCACTAAAAGTGTGTGGCGGAGGATGCATTGCACCTATCCGAAAGGGTAATTGTTTAGAAGACAGATACGGGATATGGTTGGAGGCACCCATGGGCTATTGTGGGGAATCATCCCAGCATTCGCCTGGAGTGATCAGGGAAAACCATGGAAAACCGAGATCATGATGACCAGAGTGCTTTATCGAAAGCTACTCTTGTCTGATTTTAAGTTTACTCGCCCGGTAAATCTTTTCTATTCCATTCCCTAATCGCCAGTGGAAAAAATGAGTACAGAAATGAATCGGTTCTGGCCCTGATTTATTTTCTCTTATTTTCGCGGTCATTCCGAGATATGAATGTTGCTGGTAGCAATACTTGTTTGCTGTAATTCCGGAATACGCCAGTCGTGAATTTTTCAGGTCTTTCCAACCTAACTCCTTCAACATCGCGCTTGCGCTTTTCCTCCAACTATATATACCTGTCACGAATCGGGCGGATCTCCTTTGGACCTTCTCTAATACCTCCATTAACCCCTTTTGATGGGGATCCCATAGAATACAAAAATATTCTAAGTGAGGACGTACTAGTGACTTGTATGCAATCGATTTAACTTGAGATTTTCATTGTTTTAAATTACAACCTAGAAATCGGAGCATACGATTTGCTTTCCCAATTACATTCTCGATATGCTTATTCCACGACAAATTATTACGAATTGTTACTCCTAGGTATTTAGCGGAATCTACCGTTCTAAGGACAGTGCCATTAGTTGTATATTCAGAGCTAAATGGTGTCACCGTTTTACCTACACGCATGATTGGCACTTTTTAGCGTTTAACTTCAACTGCCAGTCTTTACACTAAGCAATTATTTTCTTAATATCGTCTTGTAACAAAGCGCAGTCTTCCTGGTTTTGATTTCACGGTCAATAATAGCAACGTCGACAAATAATCTTTTAATTCCCTCTATTATGTCGCACAAATCATTAATCTATCTGAGAAACAATTGAGACCATATCATGCTTCCCTGGAGAACCCTGAACCTCACCTCTGTAAGTTATGATCGCTTACCGTCAAAAACTACACACTGTGTTCTGCTCTTCAGAAAGTCTGCAACTCATTCGCCTAGATATGCCGTAATCACGAAGTTTCCTAAGTAACCTAGTGTGAGGCACCGTATCGAAAGCTTTTTTAAAATCTAATAGAACTAAATCAACCTGGGATTGCTCATCTATAATACGGCACAAGTCGTGAATTAAATGTGCAATGATGCCTCTGCCTCCATATTTGCGAGACATGGCCCGTGTGTCTTTTTTCTGTTCCAAAAAATAAAGAGAACCCTGAAGGGTCGTCTTTTTACAAGCATAGATGAAATTAAAAATCTCTGAAAGAGCTCAAAACTATCCCAAAGATAGAGTTCCAAAAGTGTTTTGGGGATTGAAAGAAGAGCTGGCATAAGTGTTTAATATCTAATGGGGACTATTTTGAAGATGATAACATAAATGCAGACGAATAAATAAAATTCTTAAAAAAAACGAAAATTCCCGTTAATTTTTGAACACACTTCGTATAGTTTTAAATATTCCAAATTTTCGGAGGTGAGAGTAGTTTTGATATGACTGTTAAATTCTTAATCCATTTCCATTTGTACACAGTCTAACAACGAAATAAACGGTATAGGGTTACTGAAAAAAGAAATAAACACTCATGATTCTAATTCCTTTCCGAATCTAGCCATGGAAGTCATGAATTTTATTGCTGATCTCTTTCTCGTTTTGTAACTTCGGCAGACGATCACATGATACATGTTTTAGTAGTCGTTTCACATAAGATTCATATATCAAGGTTGGAATGTTAAATGTTTCCTTGATGACTTCACGTCCTTCATTGAGTTAAATTGATAACTTAAAGTTTTACCAAATGATGTTTCACTTCAATAATAACTTCACGGTAATTATACAAAGTTAACGATATCTTTCCTTTGTCACATTACATATATCCACAGAGAGACATTATGCTGACTGGTATCGCATACAGCGTGACTGCTGAATATAGAGCAATTACAGCCAATGGTATTTTCAAATGAGATCGGTATCTCTACATGGAGGTCAGCTTCTCTGAAATGTGAACTCTTTTCTGACTGTTCACGGACTTGAAGATGGCGGTTGACCTGGAGTCCATTCATCTCGAGGACTCTCGATGTCACGTGTTTGTAGCGGCACGCCACAGAGACCTAATTAGGCTGGATCGCGACCTCAGTTCACGGCTATTTCCAGCGAGAAACGTGATATTCGAAGACGTTTTTGTGTCTTCGTCAGCAAGGTCGCCAATCCTTCAAACTGAAAAAAACCTTCTGGGTACATTAACAGCATACAATAGGGTACATAAATTTCAGATGGATTATTACTATCATTATTAATTGCGACAGGGCTTATTGCCTCGGTGGCCAATTTGCATACAAACGTACTTTCGATTACGAGAAACTTTGCACTAAATTTGAGTGACGCAAAAGAATTTTTGTTAGAAAACTGTTACCAATGCGTGAACTCCATGTCGATTGTATTACATAATTTTCACGATCTACTCCGAATTGCACCCAACATTTCTTTTGTTAGTTCTTACACACTACTTTGCCATAAGAAAACATACTTACCGCTAGTTAGGACATATCCAACTATGATGAAAGTAATTAACAGTAGACAAGGAAAGAATTGCTTCGTGATGACTTGAAATGTAAATATTTTGGCATAGCATTTGATAACAGGCTTAACTCGGCAGCACACATTGGACGGGTGGTAGGAAAAGGTTTCAAAATTCTTCACTTGTTGGATACAGTGATGAGGGGACGTACGAGAGAAGTAAAGGAATTGCGTTACAAAACTTTGGTCAGACCATTGCTTGAATATGGTGGTGTAGTATGGGACCCACATTTTTGGTTTCAAATACAGGAGTTGGAGAGGGTACAAAGAAGGGCTGCTAGATTTGTCTCTGGAAATTACTATAGAACACAAGATGTAACCGATACGATAAAAGAACTGGACTGGAATTCATTGGAAGATAGGAGGAGGGTGAAGTGGGTCATGGGAGTGTACAAGGCGTATATTGGTGATGAGGCGTGGAAAGATATTGGTGAAAGAATCCAAATGCATGGAAGGGACTAGATGACCATAACCACAATCTGGCACTCGATTTCAGGCAAAAGGGTGTGGGAAGATTTTATTTCGTAGGTAACGGGGTCGGGGATTGGAATAAGTTACCAAGAGAATTGATGAATGATTTACCAAAAACGGTGAAATTTGTAGAGGGCAAAAGTAGGTGGGTACAAGTAGGGGGAAAAATGGATGTGGAGGGAAATTGCCATCTGAGCGTGTGCTCCAACGCAATGAAATTAAATTTAAGTCGTAGTATATTGGTATTTCAGTGTATGTTTTGAGTTGAAAAAGTTAAAGGATTAAAAAAAATCAGATTTAAAGTCACTGCAAAACATCACATACATGAAACTGCAATTTACAAAGTCATTTCAATGTAAGTTAATTTTGTTTTCAGTTTTTCTTTCGTAGCTGCTAGCCATAAGTGATCGAGAGAGTAATAGCTACAGTTAAGTATATACGGCAGATGTTGAGATACTTTCATATTCGAACCTGTACAAATTATATATTCCGATTAAATACCAGCTCTGACATAGATACTGCTGATCAACTTGTAATGAAAGTCATATGAATTATAAATCTAATTCTGGAGAATTATAACGTTTATACCCCTGTGTGTCCGTCCTCTTCTGGATTACTATTGTGCTGTTTGATATCCTTATCGCAAATAATTCATTATTAGTATTGAAAAAGTGCAGAGAAGATCAATTTGTTTAACGCGTTTACTTTAACTCTCTCTCGAGTTTCTCCAATGTGATACAGAGTTTGGGCTGGTATTGTGTGACAGACTGAAGACGTAGCTTTGGTCTGAATTTATTGGTTAACATGAGAACAACACCCACGTTCATTCACGACTGCGGAGCAATACATCAGCCAACAATATATTTCGTCCCAAAGACAGAAGCGATAAAATCAGCCGCTCTGATACTTATTAAGTATTCTTTCTTTCCTTGAGCAATTAAGGATTGGAATATAAAGAGGAGAGATCAACCTTTGCGAAAAGTACCATCTGCTTTTGAGAATTTTGTTAACTGCAATGTATAGCTGTATATGCAGAATACAAATAATACATCCCTTCTCTAAAAAGAGGAAAACCAAATCACCGTAATAATTCAACAACTGTCTAGGGGGAATTTAACAATATCTAATCTGAAACTATTTTGTTGTGGAATAAAGGCTTGACTAGAAACAAGCTGCTTATTCCATGAGCACACGCGAACCTATGTCCTTCGGTGATGCCTCTGTGTGTCGGCTGAGTTCGGGGAAGCGTATGCTAAGAGCGTGCCCCTTTGGGCTCTCGGCTGCTGTGATTTCCGCAGCGTCTCCGTCGGCGGCACTGGAGGGGCCGGGCGATCTCGGGGCCAGCAGAGTGGTGTGCTATGCGGCCAGTTTTTGGAGGGACTTCGGCCTAATTCGTGGCGGCGCCGCATCCACTTCGCTCCCCGTGGGCACTTTTAAAGAGTGTCGACACAAGCTATGCCTCACCATCCCGATCTAATGGCCGGTAATAACCCAATTCTGCGGAGGGAATTGCTTCTGCATGGCTGGATATTTTTGTGATGAGATTAGTCTTTGTTTACCGAAAGTCGGGTACTGATTCAGCCTCACTCGGTCTGATGAGCAAAACAAAGATAAGAGAGTTAAGAATTTCTAAGCACGTTACAAGACGTCAATGGCAGAATAATTGCAATCGGGATTAGGTACAGAATGTGGGTAAAATGTGTCATGGTGTTTGATAAGGAACGATGATGCCTTTTTCCTGTAATTAATAGGGGAAACTGGAAAATCGAAACCCCAGCGGCTGAACAAGAGTTGAAGGATTTAGATGTGGCTCGAGTTTTGCACTGCTGGATGATATTCCGATCCTAACTATTAATATTTGTACGTGGAAAAAGATTTTTTAGTGGACAAGTTTTGTCGAAACCATCGAGCTTTTGATATTTTATTTGAACTTGGAATTTCTCACGTGATGCATTCAAGATTTTGACAAATATGGCGAATTTCTCTCAAGAAATTGGATTCTCGAAGTTAGGTGCCATTTTTCAAAAGCTTCGTAGTTTCATAATAAAACTACGATTATGAAATTATCTACTTATTCTAAATTATCATCATCAGCGCCTTTTTACAGACGTTTTCCACTTTCATGGGACAGGCCTAATACTTCCTTTTTCGAGATGTTTGTGCTTTATTTTGAATGTTTATTTATCAGTCATTCTAGCGGCTTATTATACCCGTCATAGACTTATGCGGAAGCGGAACTGTTGCCACCTGTTTACGAAATGAGTGTGGGGTAAGTGTATTTTTGCCGGCCTCGTTAGCGTAGGGGCTAGAGTACTGGCTCTGTGTGCCGAGGGTCGCCGGTTTGAGTTCGGCCTAGGGCAAGGGTGTTATGTGTTGTTTGTGTAGATGTGATGTCTACAATTACTAGGAAAATAATATGGAGAAAACTGCACACACTGGATGAACTGAAATCACAACAGTTTGGCCTAAGGGAATCCAGATGCGATTTTTTTAAACGTGTATTTTTTGTGTAATGTGAACTTTATGTGACGGAGATTTGAGACAGTTTTGGCATTCGACTTGATGACTGCGGAAAACTGCCTAATAACTGCTATCAGGACGGCCGGTATGTAGGGACCAGGACTCGAAGCGTGGAGGAAGAATTAATTCTTAAATTTTAAGAAGCTAAAGTAATACCTTCATCAGTCGTTTCAAGTGCTAAGTATTTGATTTAAGTCCTGAAATTTCTTGACAAGATTTTATTGCGTTAGAGCTGAGACGAAAGCGTAGATTTGATAAATCTTTTGAGCAGGGGTAATCGCTTTAAATCCGCTATTCTCTTAGCTGCTACCCATGTTTTTAGGATTAACAGGAGTTATCCCTCTGTGCTGAGAACAGAGGGCAATTAACCGCCACAATACAGCGATACCAGGGCATTCGGAAGAGTTTCGGAGATAAGGTCAAGCCCCTTATCGTAGGCGACCTTGTGCTGCAATAAACACTGTAGTTCAAAGAGAGAGAGGTTGGCTAACGGTGAGTAATAGCAAAGTTGTAAGACCTTTCATTCTTTCATTGTATATGGAAAATTTTTAGTTGTTTAGCAGAAATAAATCTTCTGTTTATTCAGTGTGCATTATCACTGTGCATTATCACTGATTACGTCGATGTTGTATGGGTAAAACAAATAATAATATTTAATTAAATTGCAATGAACCGCATGCTCTGGTGGCAATTTCCCTACACACCCATCTTCTCCCTTTCTTGCACAAACTTAGATGTGACCTCTACAAATTTTAACTTTAAATTCTTTCAACGTTTTTGATAAATTATTCATCAATTCTTTTGGTAACTTATTACAATCCCTGACACCTTTACCTGTGCCTGAAATCGAGTGCCAGCTTGCGGTCTTGGTCATCTTTTCCCTGCTATGGATTACTTTTCGCTCTTACACCAATATATTTCCATGCCTCAACACCAATATACGCCTTGCACACTCCCATGACCCTCTTCACTCTCCTCCTGTCTTCCAATGAATCCTATTCCAGCTCTTTTATCATATCTGTTACTGATTGCCTTTGCAGATAAAGGGCGTTAAATTTATCACTAAACTAGTTCCATAGTTTTGTTTTAAAATATTTCAATACTATGATAGTTGCGCAGAATGAATCATTATTATCTTGGACAGTTTTCAATAGAGTCGAGCAAACTCTATATTCTCGCTCGGATTGTCGCTGCCAACGCGACGTCTGCCGGTCAAATTACGGAAATACAGCGAGGAGGACCGAGCCTGGAGGTAAGCTCGAGCCTGATAGTATGCTCGGCATGTTATTCATGCGCTGTGTACTGTATGGTGACAAAAGGTACTTGCTCGGTATAATCCGAACAGGTGAATCGAGCCGCGTATATTGTAAAAAAAAAAAAAAAAAAAAAAAAAAAAAAAAATACTTTGTAGTTTGTTGTATGATATTGTGCGTTTTTATTTAAATTTTTAGTTACTATTAAGCAATGTTTGTAGAAGAAATATGTCATTCGAAGTCGAACCGAACCTCTTCACTTTTGAGACCAAGCTTTTTATCATTTTAGTTACCGGATAGATCAGCTTATAGTTAGATTGACGGATTTCAGGAAAAATGAACTGTTATAAGATTTGAAATGGGCAAACAAGCAATTGCATTCTCTCTGCTGCGGTCAGATTGAGGTGTTCTGTTTGCTAGTCAGTGATTGCCGTTTGTGGCTTCCGTCCGCCATATGTAGGATTGTCTGAAATCAGATTCCAGTCATACAGAAAATTTTAACAGCAACTTAAAAATTTGAAGTTTGATATAAATTTGACAACTAATGAATGCGTATAGGGTGTCATATAAACCTTCTAAAATAATCTTGGAACCTAAATTACACTACTTCGTAATCAGATTGTGAATTTAAGTATGAATCGCGATGAGAAATGGAAGCTCACTGAACGGTTTTGTGCGATTGTGTAGCTGTCTGACTAATAATGAATCCGAATATGTTTCCTGCAAGTTGTAAATCCTGTAAAGTCACTCAGCCTGTAATCTAATCAGTATTACGTGCGGTCCGCAACTCCGTGAACATTGGTTGGATCCTCCTGCTGGAGACGTATCATACTTATTGCAAAGAGTGTTGCTCCGTGTTTTTCTAAATGTCGCATGTGTGTAGATGAATGTTGTTAAGTGTAATGCATTGGTTTGTGTTGTCTATACAAAGATGCACGAAGATAGAGAAAGCGAAACCTGATACCTGCCAAAATTCTTCTTCCAAAGAACACCGAGTGGACTACCAAATTATTTGTTCTAATCCGACTGACAGCACTGAATAACCACACTACATACTTAATGCAATAGGTTTGGTATTTAATCCATTTTGTACAGAATTTGGTAATTTGGAATTGTCTACCAACATCTCTCCTTGCGTGCTGGTGAAGCACCTAATAAGAAAATTTCTTTTACTCCTGAGGCTTGAATCAACTAAGCTCATTTCGTGAGCCAAATACCATCAAGCTATCTCAGCAATCTAGGCCAACAAGATAGGTTGTCTAATGAATCACTGGGAAAAGTAGTAGAAGGTTATGGTGGACGCTGAATGTCACGAATCATGTCTTTACTAGTTCCTTAAAAATGGAATATGGACTTCTACCTCCGAGATTTCCCCTTTCCATCGTAGGACCGTGAAGGAGACTACCTTTTCGTCTTCTGAAAGTTACTGCATTGTGACCGAGAATTTATCCATATATATATATTAATTCAGGTTTTACATTCCTCAACGTCGCGGTCATTATACGGGGGAGAGGATGGGGGGGGGGGAAGGCGGTGAAAAACGGGAAGGAATTCTGCCATGGTCTGTTGGTGGAAACATTCCAGCATTAGCCTGGAGTGATTTCGGTAAATCTAAACCTGGATGGCCGGACGGGGATTTGAACCCAAATTCTCCTGAATGTCTGGTCTGAACATTTCCAGTTTCCACAAGGCTGGGTTTGCTATACTTGCAACAGATATCCAATTACCAGCAGAGTCTGTCCGACGATTGGAAGTACCTCACTATGTAACACTTCGGACTAAGAACCTAAGATTTTGCGTCGTTCACATGCCCCTTGGACTGTTTGGTCTGGTGTCGAAGGACACCTCGCCTTGACGTGACGAGGAAATCCGTGCCTGAACCGAGACTGGAGCGTGTACTCTGGCCGGTTCGGACTTTAGCCTTTTGCGGAGGAACGCATCAGTAGACAGCGGGGTCAACACGGCTATCGATGGGTCGACACCGCTGGAAACGAAACTGCTCTCGAGGGTCATCGATTCCGGGAAGTACTGGTATACGAAGCGTCTGATTAACCTGTTTGTGTGTCTATCAGTTCCCCCCCCCCCTCTCTCTCTGTGTGTGTGTGTGTGTGTCGTGTTCCCGCCCTGTTAACCGAGGTTGCTAGCACTCCATGATTGTGTTTGTAGCCCGATAAATGTGGGGTTTTGGTACAGGTAATGGTTGGAAGTGGATCATAAGAAGATATGGCTGATCAAATCGATCTTGCAACCACGGAGTTGGGCCGTCCTCGGTAGCGTATTGGCTAGAGTGCTAGCTTCGCGTACCGAAGGCCGCCGGTTCGAATCCGGTCGCGGGCATGGATGTTTAAGTGTTGTGTGTCTGTGTGAATGACCTGTCCGTCCTGTGGCGTCCATGCATTGGAAAAATACAGTATATATACTGGATGACGACTTATACACTGAAAGCTGTAATAATTATATAGAGCTGGCTGTATGGCCTCCGTTGCCAAATGCCATTTAAAAAAAAAATTTAAAAAAACCCGGTGTTGATCCCTCTAGCAGGTAGAAGTAATGACATTCTTCTTACTCGTCTTCAATTTGAGCACTATCTTGTGGCAAAAAAGCACCTTCTTCAACGAGAGGACTTTTATTTATCGTATTCTCCATTAAGGGAAGATTTTCAGAACAAAAACAGGCAAAGTTTTATGCTTCTGTGTCACGTCGTCTTCTTGCAGACGTACATGAAAAGAGCTTTTATCTAGACAGACACACTGATGAGCCAAATCATTATGACCACCTGCTTATTACTGTGCTGGAAAATCTTTGAAGCTCCATAGAGCACCGATTCGGCGTGGCATGGATTGGAAAAGTGCTTGTTAAGTTTCCGGAGTTGTCTAGTATCAGATGTCTACGCACAGGTCACGTAATTCCCTTAAATTACGGGCGCGGCTCCTGGGAATGAGCATATCAGAAACGGCGAGGCTGGTTGGCTGTTCCCGTGCTACTGTAGTGAACAACTTTTTTTTTCATATATTCTAATCTCTGTCTTCCTCTACAGTTCTTACCTTCGACTGTTCCCTCCACTAACAAATTAACCAATCCAGCATGTTTCAGAATATGACCTACCTGCCTGTCTCTTCTTCCGTAAACTTCTTCCACAAACTTCTTTTCTCACCCATGATTTCCAAAACACGTTCATTTCTTACTTTGTCTGTCCATTTAATTTTCAGCATTCTTCTGTAGCACCACATTTCAAATGCTTCAATTTTCTTTATTTCCGGTATTCCTAAAGTCCATGTTTCGCTACCATAAAGAGCTGTGCTCCACACAGAGAGTTTAAAAAAGTTCTTTCTAATTCCTAGATCAATATTTGAAACTAAAAGGTTTCTCATTTTCATGAAGGCTCTTTTTGCTAGTGCTATTCTGCTTTTAACATCATTCCTGTTTCGGCCATCAGTTGTAATTTTACTTCCCAAGTAACAGAATTCGCTTATTTCTCCTATTGCATCCGATCCTATTTTTATATTTAATCTACTAGTATTGGTATCATTTCTGTTACATTTAATCACTTTTGTCTTGCTTTGATTTATATTCAGTACAAAATCTTCCTTCAGTATTTTGTTCATGCCATTCAGTAACTTCTCAATATCCTCAGCCCTCTCTGCTAACAAGACAATGTCATCAGCAAATCGTAGCATACTGATTTTTTTTCCCTAAACACTTATGCCCCATGGAAATTTTTCTTTGACTTTCTTCATTGCTTCTTCTACATACGAGGATAGACTACAACCTTTTCTCACACCCTTTTTAACTGATGCATGTCTCTCGTGATTTTCTACTTTTATTATAGCCACTTGATTCGTATATAGTTTATAAAGTATTCTTCTATCTCGATACTTTAGACCCGACTTCTTTAAAATTTTGAACATCTTGTCCCACCGAACATTATCAAAATCTTTTTCTAAATCAACAAATGCCATAAAACTATCTCTGTTTTACTTGATGCGCCCTTCAAGTATTAATCTTAAAGACAGAATTGCTTCCCTTGTACCGGGATTTTTCCTAAACCCAAACTTATCTTCACCTACTATCTCTTCTACTACCCTTTCCATCCTTCTGTATATTATTCTGGTCAGTAATTTTGAAGCATGTGATGTTAGACTAATGGTGCGATAATTCTCGCATTTGTCGGCTTGTGCTTTCTTTGGAAGTGTGAAGATGAAATTTTTATTAAAATCAGTTGGAATTTATCCTGTTTCATAACTTTTTGATATCAGCTTGAATAATCTTTCGATTCCTTCCTCTCCTAGGGATTTAAGAAGTTCTGCAGGGATCTCATCAATTCCAACTGCCTTATTTGCTTTCAAGTCATTTAGAGCTTTATCAAATTCTGTCCTCAAAACAGGATCTCTTAAGTCATCAATGTCGACATCATCTTCCTTTTCCATTACACTATTGTTCAAGTCATCCCCAACATACAGTTTCTCAATGTATTCTTTCCATCGGTTAGCTCTATCTTCTGAGCTTAAAAGAGGTGCAGAGTGGTTGAAAGACTGTGAAATCACGACTGGGCGACAAGATGGTGGACGTCCACGCCTCATCACAGAACGTGGAGGTCGGAGGCTTGCCTGCTTTGTAAAGCGGGATAGGCGGCGATCTGTGGCAGATCTGACAGCAGAGTACAATTTCGGTGCAAGCACAAGTATTTAGGAGCACACACTGCTGTCAGATCTGCCACAGATCGCCGCCTATCCCGCTTTACAGAGCGGGCAAGCCTCCGACCTCCACGTACTGTGATGAGGCGTGGACGTCCACCATCTTGTCGCCTAGTCTTGTTTTCACTATCCTTCAACCACTCTGCATTGATGCTCACTACAGCCGACCAGCCTCGCCGTTTCCGAGATGCTCATTCGTAGGCTTTATCCACAAACCACTGTTAAGGGAATTGCGTGACCTGTGCGTAGACATCTGGAGCCAGACATCTCCGGAAACCTAACAAGGACATTTCGAATCCATGCCACGGCGAATCGCTGCTGTATTGGGCTCCAAAGATGTACCAACACACTAATAAGCGGGTGGTCATAATGTTTTGGCTGATCAGAGTACTGTTCTGGATTAAATCTGAACTATGTTTATTTCAGATTGTTTTACTTTTCTAAGACCCTTTTGACCTATTACTTATTATCAGACATTAATTTAATTTAAAACCATAAATCGTGTCAGTTTTTTTTATTTTACCATACCATCGATTGTATGTTGGTATGAGAGGTGGTTGTGCACGATTCCTAATCACCATATTGTGCACCAAAGTCGTGGGATAAATCCCAAACCTCTTGTAGCGGATATAGAGAGAGGGCATAGGCACTGTTGATTCGTCCGTTTGATGGGAACGTTAGTTCTGGTGCTTCCATTTGATGTCTTCCGAAAAAAAAAAAAAAATTGTTCTGAATGGGCCGACATTGGGTTTCACTCCCTCCTTTCCTCATCTCTCATTTCATACAACACAAACAATATACTATACTGAACACACCTTGGGGTTTATTTTCCAATGTGAGTTTTGATACATCCTCCATGATAACCACCTAGGCCCGGAATCGTGTATGGCATCTTAAGAAGATTGTTATGTTTTGTGCCTGAGTTTCTTGTGTTATTGTCTTCTGTTGGTTATAGCGATATGGATTCTTTTTTATTGTCCTTATGTTAGCCAACCAGGCGTTTTTTCCCCTCACCTTCAATATTCGAATATCGTTCGTAATAGCCAGTTAAATGGTATCATGTTAATGATACAACTGTTGGCGTACCCTAAATCACCAAACACAGCAGCAACAACATCGATTTTTGAAATGAGGAAAGAATCAAAAAATACTGCAGTGGACAGATCTGCTTTTGTTTCTCTTTTTGTTACAACGCTGTCTTTGCGAAGTATTGATACTAATTTCGCGGGATTTCTGACCACGCAGACTTGTGTGACAACTGTTTGCTGAAGAGTTTCTCTCCAGTGGCACTTTCCACTCTCCAATCCAGTTTTAGCAGCACGCGGAAAGTTACGGTGGTCGGCTGACATTGACCATCAAGTGACTGTTCTTTTTAATCTAACTTGTAGACAAATAGAACTCGGCGCTAATTAAAAAACGTTACAAACGACAGATTGTGCAATTATGAAAAAACAGCCGCTGCTTACAGAAATGCCACCATCGTGCATTAATAAGATTACCTTTAATGTTTAGAGAAAATAAAAAATCAGAAATACATTTTAATTTTAGAAATCGATTAAGATTTAGTATTCAATACGATTAGATCATTAACTCTTTTTGTGATATATCTTCAAACAAGCAAATTTCGTAAGTTGTGAATGAAAGTCACATTTGCCATCATATGTGTAACACCACCATCTAAAATTTTACGCCATAACTTCAGTGAGTATTATCAAAGTTTAGTGAAACTATTTACAAAGGATTGTGGAGAACTACCAGAATCTTTTCAGCGTTGCAGGCTTGGCAATTTTACGCAATTTCTCCTTCTGGAAATGAGGAACTGTGAGGTACTATCCTATTTGAACTAGCTCACACCCGCGACAGCTACTAGGTGTCACCAGTTTCTGTTGTTACCTCTACAGTTTTTAGTTTCGTAATACATCCAAAGGGATCTAAAGGACGCTTGCACTGACACCAACTTATACCATCTTGCTAACTACGGTAGTTATCCTTAAGAGATCACAATCTCGAAGAAATCTCTTAATCCGTGCTGTGATATAAGTAACAGGAATAGGTGACGACTTGGTGTGGCACAGACATCCATATTTACAAAATATGATGTTTGCTGCCTGATATGACGCTTATGGTAGCTGTTTCGTGGACAGATCTCTTGGCTTAAGATTCCCCGCTATTCTTAACCCCATACTTAAAAATAATCCATCTGTTGTTCAAAAAGAGGACAAAATAAGTGACTAGGAAACGCAGTATCAAAACAGGTACCGTTGCTATTCATTATTCTTATGAATGGTGGTGTTCATGGTTTGCAGTCAGAAGTTTATAGATTGTTTTTAGATGACGTAACGTTGTGTAATACGATAAAACCGGACTCCTACATGGGGATCTGGACAGGATATCCAGATGGGTAGATCAACTTGGAATGAATGTAAATTCCAAGAAGAATCGCCTCATTAGGTAATCAGATAAAAAAAAAAGGATTTCTATGGTTGGGCTTGGAGAAGGAATTGCTTGTTGAAGATATACATTGTAAATATCTTGACATAACATTTGGTAGTAAACTCAATTGGATTGGACACTTTGGGCAGGTGTTATGGAGTGGCTTCACAATCCTCCATTTATTGAAGAGAGTGATGAAGGTATGTACCTGGGGCAGGGGCGGATCCAGGGGGGGGGGGGGAGGTGATCCACCTCAGACATTGTAATTTTGGAGACATTTTTTTAGGTCTCCTGATCTTTTAAGAGATTAGGGGGGGCATCAATCCAAGAAGACTATACAGAGTACCCTTGTCCCACTCAAGCCCCCCCGCCAAACCAAAGTCCACCGAAGCCTCCTCCCCCAAACCAAAATCCTGGATCCGCCCCTGTACCAGGCAATTGGGTTAGAAAATTTGGTTCGTTGAATATGGTGGCGTAGTATGGAATCCACATTTTGGGTATCAAATTCGGGAGACGGAGGCGGTGCAAAGGAGAGCAGCTAGAATTGTTTGTAGAAGTTATGGCAGAATGAAATCAGTAGCTGCAGCTGCAGGGGGTGATCGCGGATTTTGGTTTGGGAGAGGCTTGAGCGGATTTTGGTTTGGGAGTGGGGCTGAGTGGAATTTGGTTTGTGGGCGGCTTGAGTCGGGCAAGGGTTCTTTGAGCCCCCCTGGATCCTCCCCTGAATAACTGATATGATAAGACAACTGGGTAAGGATTCATTGGAAGACAGGAGGCGGAAAAAGTGAGTGCTTGGAACGCGGGAGACTGATTTGGCGAAGATGTTTGTTTGTATATTAGTAGAAGGAAGGTAATAGATAATAGTGACCATAAGCTAGCACTTGATTTCAGACGTAAGGGAGTGGGAATGTTCTGTTGTAGATAATGGAATCTGGGACTGGATTAAATCACGAAGGGAAAGGCTGAACAAAAATACTGATAGAGTTTAAATTTCTGAAAGTACAAAAGTTGGCGCGTCTTGAATGCACTGAAAGAATTCATTAAAAGAAATCGTGACATTGGAAAGTGGGTACAGAGAAAGTTTCCACTCAAGCATGTTATCAATTGTAATTAAATTAAATACAGTTGCTGGGCAAATCGCCGAAAACTATATCAGTGCTGAAATTGAAAAATTCGATTTATTGCGATGCTTCCAGTGGTGTTTTAGGCAACATCAAACTGATCTACATTTTATATTGGTTGCTAAGCCATATGATAAATAAAATAAGTCTAACGGATAAAACAGTTTTGTGCTGGTGACAATTGATTGACTTTTCATGTTGCTTATTGCGTTAAATAGGTGACTAAAAAGAGTACCGCAAGGATCAAATCCCGTAGAAGCCAAGGATTTTTCCCTCTAAGTTCAACATCTGGGAAGATTGTGCTGACTTAGCGAGGTGATAAATCAGTATCCGTGTAGAAGCTACTTCAATCATAGTGCCATAAGTATGAAAGGGAACGTGTAACTGTATCTTCGACATAGCACGTTTGTTTCTCCATTCCGGACATGTGTTTTATTTTGCATATTGTCTGAGACACAAGCTAAATCCTCGTAGCAAAGACGTTGTATTGAAACGAGAAAACGGGAACCTGAAGAACTCACGAGAAGAATCATGGTCGCAAGAATTTGCTATCATTTGTTTGTGCCATACTTATAGATCGCTGTACATCGTGTTATGTTTACGTATTTCTACTAATTTACGATAACTTATTTGCCACCAGTATGTATATCCGGCTGTCTTTAATACTACTCGTCATTCGTAGATGTAGCGTCCTTTGTTACTCCAGTACTTTAGAATCGTACAAGTTGAATCGGTTGTAATATCAGGACAAATATAGTTTTATGACGTTATTAAAGCCTGCTACTGTGTCTCAACCGTTGCCATCCATTTATGAAAATTTGCTGATGAAACTAGAATAACGAAGATTTTACACGATGTAAATGCCTCTTAATAAACCAAACTGTCTTTCAATCCACCCTCTTTGACACAACAGTCTTGCATGATTCTTCAACGTTGGCTGCTTCCATTTTCTCAAATATATTCTTGCTGACAGATCTGTCAGTCGAATCAGTGGTGCATTTTCTGTCCCAAACAGTAAAACTGAGAAGCCGCAGAATATTTGAAAGTTCTCCTTCAGTATACGACTAACCTGACGAGCTGCTGTTGTGTAAAGTAATGTGTTGAACCCAAACTGTTATAACCCGTCCAGAGGCGGCTCAGGATCACTCTGCTCTATCCCCACTCCACTACCCTTACCCCCACACGCGAAGGCGAAATTTGTTACTCGTCAATCAGAACACAGCGGTTTTGTTGGAGAAACAGAAAGGGAGGAACTTCTGAGGTGAGGAGCGGGGTCAAGGAAATATGACCTTGAACCGCCAATTCGGAGTGAACAGGGTACACTTTTTGAGACAGTGTGTCCAGACTAATTGTCGCAGAAATTCAGTTGGCCAACTGCCGTGGGCGAAGGATTACGTGTCCCAATGTTAATTAGCCCAAGATAAGTGCTTAGTGCGTGGGATGCTAGCCGCGGGTATTCTCTCAGTAGTGTGAACCTTCTCACTAAGTCCATCAACCTATAATCTACTGTTTGAAACTGAAATCTTTCTGTGTGTTCTGTTCTTATCTTTCTCTAGTAAATTTCCAGCTTTTGCCCGTGACTTCATGGACGTAAACCGAAAAAGATATCGGTGGCTTAAGAAATTTTCATCATGAATGGACGAAATTTCCTCGAATGCCATTAGAACTCACTAACTGGAGCATTTACTAGGCACAGAAACAATACAGCCGATACTTATGGACATAACCGATTCGTGGCGCTAGGTTAATGTCATATATATTTCTTTATTAATGTTTCAATTAGATTTTAATTTTCTGATTCTTGCCCGGTTAGGGTAGCGGTATGTTATAAATCTCATATTTTAAGCCCCACCTTTAAAGTTTAGAACTATGAAAATCTCGCCGGAATCTGCTCAATTTGTTTTCAAGTTATTCCAGATTACAGGTAACAATGTTTAATATTCCGAAGAGATTTTAATTTCTTACTCCAGAAGACTCAGCGTAATGAACGAATCTCAGATTTTAGGTCAAAATTTAAGGTTTAAAGCTGTGAAAGCCCCGCTAATACAGATTTAATATTTTTCATGGTATACCAAATTATATGTAAAAAGTTGGAAGTTCAGAACGGATTTTAATTTTTTGCTTTGGCATTAGGTGATATAGCGTTATAGGGCATACCGCTAATTTTATTTACGCTCTAAGTCTTCTATCAAATCAAAATATCTTTAGTAGTTTATGAGTGATGCTGGCACAAACAGAAGAACATACACAGCCCCATTATCCTTTACACATATAATTCTGAAAGCAGCGGCAGTCCCCAAGGAAATTCATTGTTAAAGTATCATTCAAAAGCCACAGTGCCAATATGAATAGTTTGTTCACAGTTTTAAAAGCTTATGATCTAACTTAAAAACTGCGGTGTGTCTCGTTAGGACTCCATCTGAACGACTGATTAAGAAATAAATAATCATTTGTTCGTAACCTGAACTGATGGGCGTCAGAGATCACATCACATTAAAGATAAACACACCTTTCTTAATCCACCAAAGATAACACTACATCGAAGATAAATGCTCCAGAAACCGTCGATATTCGAAAGTAGCTAGGGCCATGGAAACTTCTTACATAATTATTAAAGATTTTATTGCTGCTCAGAGTTAATAACATGACAGAGCCGCTCAAGAATATTTCCAGGGACTAAATTGCAAATGGCTGGAGAACAAACGCAAAAAAAGCAAAAAAGCTTAACAACTTTCCACACTTTTATGAGATCATTATTATACTTCAGTAGGTGGGTGATCCAGTGTTTGGGCTTCGTCGTCTGTATCCGAGTGATAGTTGTTTCTGTACATCCACCACTCCTTCCGTAGTTTCTTTTCTTCTTTTTGTATAATACGTCAACGGTCAATTGAGTACTGTCTGAAAAAGCACAATTGCAGCTATCGTGGTAGAAGTTAAATAACTTTTGTTGTCAGACCTAAAGCCAATAACATGAGTTTAGAAATCGAGACCAAAGCATGACAGCCGTTCTTTGACTAAACTACCCGAACCGACTATTCTAAGAAATCCAAGATTAAAATGTGTTTCTTAGCGGTGAACATAGATTTTTTTTTGGTCGCCCCCTCATGAAAACTCAAAGAAAATCTTTGTCATTTTTTCTTGAGATATTCAAAATGAAAAATCACGTCAACCTTTACTGTATTTGAAAAATTAGCGACTATTCTTCTTATAGTATTAGTAGAATTACAAAGATGAAATCCCGTTTTTTTTATTAAAAAATAATAATAATAATTGATAAAATTGCGCTCCGGTGGCAATCTCCCTACACCCCCTCCCTTTCCCCTTTCAACCTACTTTTGCCCTCTACTATTTTTTACTTTAAATTCTTTCAGTTTCCGTTAAGTTATTCATCACTTCTCTTGGCAATCCCTCACTCCCCTTCCTACGAAAGAAAATTTTCCCACACCCTTATTCCTGAAATCAAGTGGCAGCGATATCGTCATACAAGCTTATTTTTAACCGATGTATCGTCAAAATTAGTTAAAAGGGACCATAGCACAAAGAAAAACTACAGCAAACCACTTTTAGAACAGTTTTCAAGCATTTTTAAGAGTCAGAAAAAATGCTAGTAAGAGTTTTTTTTTTTTTACTTATCGCTTTATGCCTTATCGACGTCGAGGTCATTAGAGGCGGGATGGGACTGGGGACAAAGAAAGCGAAGGAATTTGGCCATGGCCTTTTGAGGGAAGCACCCCGGCATTCGCATATTAGTAAGTAGCGTTCAATCAAATTCGTAAATCATCGAAAGTAATATAAAGGGATCTACCTTTTTCATAAGTCTTTTGGTCACATTCAGTTTGAGAGGCATTAAATAGAATTACGATCAAAATGAGGTTTGACACTTAGGGTCTAGGAAAATTAGTTGTAGGGTTAGAACGAATTTGATATAAAATGACCATAAAGAGGCATGGCGGCCGAATCAGCTTTTTAAAAATTAACAGCCTTAATTCTCAATCTACTGTAATGATTAATAGCTAAAAATGTTCCGGTTAAAAAGATATACAACATATGAAATAGAAATTTATGGATTACACAATTTTGTAATCTTTTGTAATTGCGCTACTGACAGCATTTATTTATTTATTTTATTTAATTGCAATGGAGCACAGGCTCCGGTGTCAATTTCCCTACACCCCCATCTTCCCCCTATCCTGCAGCCACTTACATTTGCCCTCTAAAAATTTTATCTTTAAATTCTTTCAACGTTTTCGGTAAATTATTCACCATTTCTCTTGGAAACTCATTCCAATCCCTGACACCCTTACCTAAAAAAGAGAATCTTTCCACACCCTTGTGACTGAAATCGAGTGCCAGCTTGTGGTCATGGTCATCTTTTCCCTTCCATGCACTACTTTTCATACCTACGCCAATATCTTTCGGCAAGTATATCCAGATAAAAGAGAATTTTTCACTGATTAAGAATTTATAATTTTATTGTCGATTCCAATAATATTTAGGCAAAAATTAAAGTTTCACCAACATGGTGAAATATGACGCTCACCCTCGTAAAAGAAGGTGACAATTGATATGAGTGTAATAAAGGAAAGTACAGGAAGACAATACTTTAGAGGCTAAATTAAAATATCATTGGAAAGTAGAATTTTTGTGAATGATAATAAACTTTATTTTAGCTTTACCAGAGTTGTAATTCTTGAAAAATTAAATAACAAAGTTTAGCAAGTATGACGCAATAACGGGAAAGTCGGATTTTGATTATAAAATACAGTAAGGACAATATTGTAACATACACCAAAAGTTGGGAAATTTTTTAATAGTTTTTTTAATGTAAGGACTTTTTAAATTTGGGAATTTTTATCTCTAAAACTATCACACTTAGAAGGCAAGTGTTCATAAGGTGAAATAACATTTAAATGTCAAGCTACAACATATTAAAATTGCAAAGCTATTAGAGTAAATATAAGGATTACTTTTGTCAGTCCAAAGTCCACTGTGACGTCACGACTCAGAATGAATATAAGAATGGCCAGCGAGGAGGAAAAATGTGTATATTTCGGTTGACAAGTGAATGAGGAGTATGTGCGTGTAGTGGGCGACGCGATGTAGGGAAAGTTCTAAGCAGTTAAGGAAGAACGCAGCTAGTAACAGCTTTCTTCGAGATGAACTTATAAAAGTTTACTAATACAGGATGTTCGAAGGAAGTTCGCTACGCTTGAACGGGCTTAACCACCAATCTCCTTATTTCAGAAAAGAAGTTCGATGTCTGATAATGATTTTCTCTGGTACCGAACAATGTAAAGAAACTTTATTTAAAGTATATCATCTTTCAACTATCAAGAAGTGTTATTTTATTCAAATACCTTTCTCTGTTGGGATAAAACCAAATAGTTTGGTGGCCGTTTTCATTAATAAGGTTCCAGGTACGTTTAGAGTTCGAACGAAATATGTTACATTAACCCGCATTGCAACGTTTGTTCGACAATAGCTCAAATCTTATGAAGTACACAAACAATTTATGGAAAAAACATTTTTACAACCATTCTGGAAACCATACCATAGATTTTCCATTTTGAAATAGCTGTCAATAGTGTTAACCTTCTTTTTGAATCATTTCTCTTCCTTCTCAAAACCAATTCCAGTTTTATCATTTTATGTGTGCATGATCTGAGAACTAATTTTGCAATATGACGACGTAACTCAAACTACAGTAATTCATATAACAAAAACTAAGGGGAGCTCTTATAAGAACGTAGAAGTTAATCTATTTACTCACAAATAACAAAAGATGACAAAAACATACATTTGTTGCCGCGAGTCAAATGTGAACTTGAATGGTACAGGCAAAAGAGGCAATATAACCAGTGGAGACCAAGTCTGGCCGGAAAGCGATGTAGGGGAGGAAAGGTCACGCAGACCAAAAACGTCTTCACCCCATTTTACGGATTGCGAATCCGCCAGACTTCCAAATGATGAGGGATCCTGTGGGATTGCGGGATCCTGCATTGCTGGATTGCAGTCCCTAATGAGCATACATCGATTTTTTGATAGAAAATTTCTAATCATCGTGGAATTTCGGTGAGTCCATGATCGCGTTTTCCCGTTCTTTGGAAACGGAGGAATAAAGATCATATTTTTCATGAAGTCATTTTTTACAACACAAAAATAATTATAGTTTATCTATTTCAGGGATTTTGTATCACGAAAATTTCGAGTTGATCTATTTATTTGTGAGATGATTTATGGCTCGTCGACGTCTAAGTTATTATAGCCTATCTGGAGGAAAGAAAAATTAAGGAAATCAACTAGGAGTTGAACTGAAGGGATTTTGGGAAACCTTTAGAAATCGAAATCTAGATGGACGGACTGGAGATCGAACCAGCGTCCTACCGAATGACGCATCAGAACGGTTCGATCTTACCACATAGCAATCTCATCAGTCTTGGAGCATTAAACCTACGTTATAACCAAGATAACGTTCGAGTGTGAGAAAACTTCTTAAGCTCAGCCACCTGCTGGAAACAGGAATCTGATTGGAAATTCATCAGGCGCTTGCGATAGCTCACCCTGACTCGTAGCCGGCAGGTTGCCAGTGTCAGCGACACATCATCCTCCGTAAGGAGCCTTGACCTGCCCAAACAGTTGCGCAGTAAACCCATACGGGGTGTTTCACAACTCCCGACTAAACGTAACCGGCGATCTGACGAACTCGAGGATTTTCTTCGAAGCTGAATCTTTTTAAGTGACCTATCAACCTTCTGTATCTGGGGAAGGTTACCTGTCACCCAATCGGGAAAATATGTCGCTACATTTGTTGTTTGGTATTAAAATTTTACATTATATTTCAAACATAGTTCTATGGCTATTTGCTAATGGTATCATACAAAAACAGTTTTTTTTTGACACATTTGACACGAGCACATATTGCTATGCTTATCATTAGGGTTCGGATCATATTTTTTTCCTGCCTTCTTTTTGAAATGAAATGCTGAATTAAACACTGATTGGACGATTGCGATTTTATTTAAATGTATCTTATGTAACATATAAATGCATACTCACACAATTTTCCTAGTTTTGATCATATTTCGATAATATTTATGGTCATATTTTGAGGAAAAATCTGGTAGTTTTTAATAATTCACTGGATATAGATGAGAAAAAATTAAGATATTTATTCACTGAACTTCTGTTATACAAGTGTGGGAGAAAAACTAATTTTCACTGTGGTCAGATTTCACCAGTCAAGAATTAAAGTTATACATTATTGTCACTCTATAAACGTAAAGTTCCGCCCGCCTTTTAATCTCGACAATGCAGCAGAAGCATGCCTGTGTTGATCCGCGTCAATCAATATCTCAATGAAATGTCCTCAGTCATCGTTAAACCTGCAGTGGATCAAAAATTTCGTTCTGTGTAACTTAAGTCTAATTCGATAGTTTTTATTAATATGCAATGAGATCATTATATATTGTATTTTAATTTAAATACATACCATGAAGGGTAGAATCAGTGAAGGCCATTGAATATTAGCTAAGCGATATATGTGTTGCTTTGAAGGATTTAGCAGAAAATGCAACGGATTGTCGGTTGAGTAGTGAATGTAATTCTATAGAAAATGAAATAACTGGCTACAAATTTGTAGCTTCTCTTGTTGTGTGGTAAGACATTATTACAAAGATTAATGTTTATAAGTGACAGAGCGAAAAAATGCACCTCATGCAAATAACTCTAAAGGTAGGTGAAACATCTGATATTGATGGACATGAATTGTATGAATAATTAAATATGTTTGTCCATGTGTATGAAGGAAACTACGACATTATCTCGGTGCTGAAATATACAATAGAAAAAAAAAATTAACTGAAGTGTGACCCAGCATCGAAGTAACCTAAGAATTTTTTCCACCACATCTGTGACAGTAGCTTCTGCAGAAAAGAGTTTTTCGAAGTAAAAAATTATAAAAATATATTTGAGGAATTCGATGACACAAGATAGTCTCTGGACCGCTCCAATCATTTTTAAAAGCCTGCCTTTAAGGCATTTATGTACCTCAATTTATTACCATTAATAATTTGTTTAACTTTTATAATTATTCGAATATAATATTTTAAAGGTCAAATAATTTATTTATAACTTTTGTATTTCTCGTCAATCATCAGAAATACCTACTTTCTTCTGACATACTGGCCACAAACGACAAGGGCCTCGCAAAGATCTGCCGTTCGGAGCATGGAGGAAGGAAATATTTCCTTCCTCCATGGTTCGGAGCCTCGCAGTGGCTAAGGCCGCCACTGTTCATGTTGGTAATATCTCAGATTGTAATGAGGTCTTTGCTGCATGTTACCAACTCTCATAGAAATTTCTGGCAGCTGTCACCCTCCTTGATGAAAGTTTCGGTGTTTGTGCCAGTTGATGTACCTCTGCTGTCGGCAATACCAGAGGTAATCTAAGTGCGCGTTACAGCGCGCAGTTCTGCAACACTTGCGGTTCTCCATGCGTGTACTTGTAGCGTGTGCCCACTCTGGGCAGAGGTACTGAATGATTCGCCCGACGAGTGGTAACAACGATGATGCATAGTTTAGAACATGGAGGAAGGAAATATATGGAGGAGAAGTGACGTTAAATCGGTGAAGCAGGCACTAAACTCTCCCGCATGGCGGCAGCAGCGGTATTGCGCTTCCAAACATTGCGATGTTCCCAGTATATCCCGAAAACTAAGCAAGATATCGAAAAATTTTATTCTTTATTTTCGATTTTTCTCATCGTGTTACATAAGAATCGATCATTAAATTTGACTTTTGCGAAATTTTTCTTCTCCATTTCAAATCAAGAAACCTCACTTTTGATACAGTATATCTCTAGAACTAGGTAAGATATCGAAAATTTTTATTCTTTATTTTTCATTTGTCTCGTCTTTTTAAATAAGAATCCATCATCAAATTTGACTTTAACCAATTTTTTCTTCTGAATTTCAACCAAAACCATTTCACATTTGGGACAGAATATCTCGAAAACTAAGCAGAATATCAAAAAATTTTATTCTACATTTTTTATTTGTCATATCGAGTTACATAATAATCCATCACCAGATATCGGCGTCACCTTTATCCTAGAGTCCCCTTGAGGTTTTTGTACATATTCCCCGTGTCTGTATGGAAGCGGCCATGCCCCCTCCACTCCGGCCATGGCCCCCCCACTCCTCCTCCGCCCTGCTTCACTTCAATGCGTGGTGAAGGTCTCTTGCGTCGTCTCCATATATTTCCTTCCTCCATGGTTTAGAATAGGGTAGTAGACTCCCAGTCGTATTTTCGTCCTGCTGAGTATGTAGTCGACGTGATGACTCCATGTTAGCCGTTGGTCGAACGTGATTGTAATGTAGCTTGTCACAGCTTTCTGTGGGATTTCCTCAGTCCCAGTGGCCTCAGTGCACCTCGTCTGATTAATATAATTGTATTTATATTTCTCGGCATTTATTATACCAATTAATAATAAACTCGCATCGTCTTCCTTGAGGGTCTGATAATCTTTACCATAGAAACACATGGTGCGGCTTTATTGGCCTTACAGAGAAACAAAATATACAACAGTTTAACTTATTGAACAAAACTCGATGCACTATTGTTTAGTTAACATTCTACCTGTCACATCCTCTGTTTACTCTCCCATTGGTCAGCAAAACTCTCGTCATGTAGGCCTACATTCTTCCGAGATTCACGCCCAAACTTTGTAAATTTTCAAATCTTTTATTTTGAACTGGCGTTCTTCCCACACTAAGAGATTTGTCACGACTACTTGTGGGCCTCACTTTGCATATTTTCTTAGCTTTACAATTACAAAAACACAGTCTGCTAAGATATTGTGATGCCCTCAAAATATCATGTCAATTTCATCAGTCGTTCATCCGCATAATACAAACCAAAAACACAAAACAATCAACAGAACGACGTAAACATGGATCATCAGATTAACAAGACAAAAATATTCCAAAAGATGTTCTCATGAATCCTGTCGCATTTCTGACTATGGTGTCATCATCTCCATCTCATTCACCCTACATCATTCACATATGTTACAAATATCACTATTACGTTATAAGAGAAATAGATAGATATTATCATTCTTATTCAAATGTTATCCTGTCGCAGGACAGACCTTAAGGTAATCAGCCATCGTTATTGACGTTATACCGTACTCCAATCTTATTTCTGCAAAAAAATATGGATCTTTTATCAACATGCTTGTTCTACGGTGGTCTTACTGTGTGATTTTATTTACGCATCATATAAAGGATCCCTATTCTATCAAATCAACGCACTCGGCACAAATAATCAGACTAAAGAATTTCCTTTATCATTGTTGCATGCTATTAGATTGTGTAAGTTAACTGTACCAAGTTTATTCCCATTTCGTAATGTATCGTTCTCCATTCATTTTTTTTTTTTAACTGCTTAACGTCTCCTATAACAACTAGGTCTTTAGAGACGGGAAAGGATGGGGGCAAGGAATGGGAAGGAATTCGGCCATGGCCTTTTGAGGGAAACATCCCGGCATTCACCTGGAGTGATTTGGGAAAACCATGGAAAACCCAAATCTGGATGCCCGGACGGGGATTCGAACCGCCGTCCTCCCGAATGCGAGGCCAGAACGCTAGCCGTTACACCACCACGCTCGGTTTCTCCATCCAGTTAAAATCAACTGGTCATCACGAGAAGCATTATATCTAACACAGTGTCATTAGCTAAATGTTGGTATGGTATAAGATAGGATAATAAAACTTTGGGAATGCCTCTGAGACTTTTTAGCAACAAAATCTACTTCCACGTCCATGAAGGCGAAAGGCCCCTGGGATTTTACCGACCTGGGATGAAACAGTCGGGAGAGAGTGAGTCCCCGCCTTCTTAAAACTATGGCTTTCCTGTTAAGAAAGAAAACTCTTACAGAAATACAGCCACATCAAAAGACATAATGGCGGCAGCCCTGTCTTGTGACTTATTCAGCTATGGGCAGGGGCGTAGCTACTATGGGGCTAGGCGGTGCAATGCACCGGGGCCCTCGCGCTCAGGGGGCCCCCAAAGCATTCCACAAGGGGTCCCTAAGCGCACCTCTAGGGGCCCTCAAGCGCAGTTTAGAGGGCCCACGAGCCTTCACGGCAAAGGGCCCCCATCCTCAGTTCAGGGGGCCCCTACCAGCACACAAACCAAAAAAAGGTGGCCCGTCTGGCCTGAGGGCCCAAAATATATTTTTTGCACAGGGGCCCTTGTTGACCTAGCTGCGCCACTGGCTATGGGCTTATAATTCATAACGGGGAAATCTTGTAACGCATTACAGGAACTATCTTTGTTGCTTTAATAATCTATGGATCCGTTTTGTAACTTTGTTTTTCGAGAAATAACTCATTTGGAAAAAGTCGAAACGAACCACTAACGAAGGATTTGTACCACTGCAAACAATAACTAATAGGTTACGGAGCGTTGTGGAAAGTTAGTGGGAAGTACTCAAATATATGTAACTACTGGATCTCCGCTTATTATTTGGAGAACCAATACATTTACATCAGAGTCTTTGTAATTATTATTTGACACAATGCGCTTATGCAGTAAGGGTAATTAAAACTGTCCAAAGCATGTGAAAATTTTTTGTGTTGCGGTATATATTTTCCATATGTTGGCAGACACCTGGAACCACATTAATGTTAGTATAATAATGACAATAATAATAATTTAGTATGGTCTCGAAGACCTAGTGCCAGAGTTTCTTTCCGGCTGCGCATCTGTCCTTATCATATCTGCCTAACCTAACCTGGTTATCCAAACGAATAAGGGGAACCTACTGTTTAACGTGGAACCGAACAACGGTGCGTCCTAGCATCTTCACATTAACAATGCCAGAGGTGAAGATCAGTTTTAACTTGCAATTAAGAGATGTATTTCATTATTGCTTAATCTTCAAATTTTTATCTTTCTCTTTTCTGGTTATGTGTGTTGCAAGTGGCGGAATTTCATTAGTCGTTGTCTTCAGAGTCTTCTTCCTTCTCTTCGTTATCCATCAAGGTTAAGTTTGCGGTTTTTTAAAGGGCTTTTTTTCTCGCCAACATCATAGAAAAAACAGCTTTACTATATAACGAATGTTTCGTTCTGTACCAGCTAATATAGTGTCACGGTGAGACAAGTCCCATGATGGATGTTGCAGCGACCCAATCAAGCTCCCTGACGGGAAGACGGAGATTACTACTGCTTAACCGACTGCTCTGTTGCAACAGCTTCCTTTGACGAGGAAATACTGTTAAATTTCGGTAGAGGTGCGAGATGCCAAAGAAATCTTTCTTCACTTACTCCGCTTTATTTATAACTAGGTATCTTGGTTAACATCTGCGATGAAATTACAAAGTGAGAACCGATTATAGCATTAAATCAATGTTGGCTATCAATCAGTGTTAAATGTTGATTCAGGCAGTCCTCCAAATTGATGTACGGAAAGGACTCAACGCTTTCCTGCACAGATTTAACCCACGATAGGAGAATGTTCCGTGTGTAATTCTTTATTTCATTGTTTTTGATATAAAGACATCTTGTGTAGGAATATTTACCTAAGTGAATCGGAATAATTAGAGATATCGATTTCTGATGACCCCACCACAACTATCGATCATTGTAAATTGTAACTCAAATTATCGCAAGAATGCAGGCGGTACATTTCGGTTCTTTCTCTAAACTTAAAAAATCAAGAAATAAAATATGTTGCATTGTAACTATTAGACTACCTTTTTAATAATAACAATGATATTTATTTGATTATTACAAAAAATCCGGAAATATTAAAACTATCAAACTGTCGATGGTCAGAGTCTATTAAATCTTCATCTAGAGCAGAAAAAGTGAAGAGAAATTGTGTACCCGATTGTATTCGGTATTAAAGCATTCGTTACTCTTACTATCGTATCGTTACTCGTTACTTTTGGTACAATCGAGCCCTTGCATGAAGCATTGTATCGAGTCAAGCCGCATACGAGATAACTTCGTTTCTATCGTATCGTTTCGCTACTCATTACTTTTGGGGCAAATGAAGCATCGCATCGAGTAGCGCCGCTTACGGGTTACGGGGTCAAATGTACCCCGGACCGGCCCTATGATGGGCCAAGAATCCGCCCATTTTCGCCAGGCCACTAGTATAGAGCTAAAAAAAAGGTCGCCCATCTGGCCTGAGGGAGGGCCCCAACCGATGAATTCACCACGGGCCCCAACCGGTTACATAACTGCTAAGAACGCTTGCCCCGGGCCCGAGAATTATCCTGACCGGGCAGTACTGGATTAACCACGTAGCAGGAAGTTGCAAACTACAAAAATCAAGGGCCTGTACAAAATATGCAACGGGCCCCGCGCTGTCTTAATCCGGCTCTGTGTCCGGGCATCCAGATTTAGGGTTTGCAAGGTATCTCCAAATCCCTCCAGGTCCCCAAAGGCCATGGCCAAATTCCTTCCCGTTCCTTGTCCCCAATCCCATCCCGCCCCTAAAGACCTCGACGAGGCGTAAAGCAAAAAAAAAAAAAAAAAAAAAGGCGGGCAGGCGATGTCCGCAATTTCAATTTACCTCCACGTGTTTACCATGGGGCTTAGTACTGATGGCTTTACGATTCTCACCAAAAAATCATATTTAATTGGTGTATCTAATGGAGTGGGTGGGTGCTGCACGTTATCTAAATTGCTACATCTCGCTTTTTATCTTGTTATTTAGTGACAGACACTAAACAGAGCCTTACAGTACGAAATCTAGTATCGATTGTTTCTACTTTCACTTCAAAGAATGAGATAGCGCTATTTCAACCATTAATATGAAACAGAACAAATTTCTTTCTTCAGCAGAAGATAACCGAAATTACCTGGATTCTTCCACAATCTCTATTTATAGTTTTTTTCCTTATAAAACAGGTTTTAGACTAGATTTCGAATACTGTCTTGATGTTTGATTATTGGTGGTTTACTTTTTGAATCTGTATGCCATGAAGCTGATATTATTTTAGGCTAGTCAGACAGCAGGGTGTGATTTGAAGGGGGATGGCAGATTATTGGGAGATTCACCCTCCTTCCGGACTGACGTGAACCATCCTGACCCAGAGCTAATTATTTGTCACGCATTTAATATGTACTTCATATAATTCAAAATACTGTTTAGCTGCATAAAAACTTAAATATACCATACTGTCATTAAAATTCTTTTTAAAAGATAGATTTTTGGTCAGAAAAGTTGTCATAACTAACTCTTACCGCTAAAAAAATAAACGCGTATGGCTTTGTGGGCTGGTTGATCCCACCTGCTTGTCAGTGTAACGTGAAATCCGAACCACGGAACATCTTGGCGGGGTTCATATGATTAAACGCAACTCTTAAAAATACTTTACCCCACCGGGACGGATACTGAACTTTTGAAAGCTATCTTCACCTTCTCCACAAAGCCACTAGACCGCTCACTCTTATAGCTTAACAAATCACCACGTCAGAGGTAATGTGTATATTGTATATATGCTAGGTTCGAAGGGTTTTTTTTTAAAAAAAAAAAAAACCACATACACGATGAGTTGTGGTCTTTTTTAAACGGCCATAACACGTTATTCATGTTATGGCACCTACAAAAATAATCAGAACGCGTTATGGCTAACTTAAAAAGACCACAACACGAAATTCTCGTCAATCCACTACTTCCAGGGGATTCTCGGGCCCGGGGTAAGGATTCTTAGCAGTGACGTAACTAGTTGGGCCCCGTGGCTAATTCATCGTTTTTATATATATAAGAAGCTCTACAAATACTCACGGGTGACAATGGGCGGATTCTTGGGTTGGTTGCCCATACAGCAGATATCGGAGCCCCCATCAGCCGGCGGGCCCATGGTACATTTAACCCGCTTACCCCCCCCCCCCTCCCCCCCAACACCGGCCCTCACTATGCCGCAAATCACATCTTAACCATCCATAATAATAAGCTCCCACTATTATTTTTGTTTATAATAGTCCACAAATATATTCAGCAGAGCTTTGATCTACCATTTTAATATTTTTATTTTGAACTTAAAGGTCTTGTCGGTTGGCGTAACTATAACGTTGAGTGTTGTGACAAATTTGTCAGATGAGGCCTTACCTCAGTAGTGCCGGATATTGGAGTTCAGGGGTTTGCAAACTGGGGCACCCATTTCCATTTTATGGGCGATCTAAGGGGCGGGCCCCTACTGTCTGGAGGTTCTTGGCATTTGGCTGTCCTACAACCCTATTGTTAAGCCATTGGTCTTTCCATCATCATCTTTCTATCATTACCAGTATTCAGTTGTTCTGTAGAGTCCGCTTATAATAAATAGTAGGGACTGTGTGCTCTGTTTGCCAATTTTGTGTCATGTGTAAATTGTGAAGTAGAACTGGGAACTAATAATGTTATTTTACATGTGTGTGCATGATTGTTGTGATGTTAAATATATGTATCGAAAATAGAAGATGAAACCCAATGCTAGTTAATTCAGGTATACCATTTAGCAAGGGGGCTGCCAGTTTTCACGCATCCATCTGACAGATGAACCACCATCAGAAATGTTGTTGCCCTCACTCAATACACATGGAGGAGAGGAGGTTTAACCTACCATCCAACTCACAATATTGAATATTTGTTTCACCACTGGAGCTCAAACCAGTTAATTTAATGTCCAATGCCTTAAGGTGCAACAATGACCTGCCCTGGCAGGGCATATAATTGTAGGTCATTTCTGTTTAACGTGTATTAAAGAATGTTGTAGATTTTTGTATTGTAAATATTGCACTGGCTGCCCCTTGACTCGGTTTGCTGTGGCACCATGATGGTTTCCGAGACTTACATAGTACTAGCTGGTTTGAGTTAATTTTCACCATGCGGACTTGGCCTGCAGGATTGCAGAGGTGATGATGCACAATTCCTAATCACCAGATTGTGAAACAATGTCCTTGCTTAATTCCAAACCTTTCAGCAGTGCATATGGAGTGAGCGCATACAAGTCTGTTGATGGTGATTCATCTGTTGGATGGGACATTAAGCCTGGTAACCCTCTCTCCCCTCCTTATTTATTCTTTGAAGAGAAAGCCTGAAGGACTGACATTGGTTTTTATCCTTCCCTTCTTTCATCTCTCACCCACAACACAAACAGCGCTTATATTGAACAATCACACACACTTACAACACTCATGAACATTGTCACACTGGAAAAGGCAACCGTAAACCACCTCTGATCATTAGCCCAGGCATTGCCATGGAGTGATATACATTCCACATAGTAACCACCTACACTTGGGCAAGACATTCATAAGAATAAAAATAGTGCACTAGCCTTGTATAGAAATAAGCACAAATTTTAGATCATCACTTCACATGCATCCTCAATAGCTGCTCCTTTGTTTGATACAGGAATCAAGATGTGGATTTGTGGTGTTGATCATGGCTGTGTATTGGATGACAGAAGCAGTCCCTCTACCAGTCACTTCAATGATACCAGTCATCCTTTACCCACTCCTGGATATCCTTGGCACAAACGATGTATGCATTCAGTACCTTAAAGAAACTAACATGATGTTCTTAGGCAAGTATATTATCAAACATTATTAAAGACTTGAATGCAAGTATTAAGCTGTTCCCTATTGAATATTACACTGATCAGCCAGAACTTTATGATCACCCTCCTAATAGCCGGTATGTCTGCCTTTGGCACAGATAAGAGCAGTGATGCATGTTGGCACGGAAGCAATGAGGCCTTGATAGGTCGTTGGAGGGAGTTGGCACCACATCTGCACACAGAAGTCGCCTAATTACTGTAAATTCCAGGTAGGGGGGGGGGGGGGAGGGGGGGCAGGTCAATAAGCTCAGATGTCACATTCAATCACATCCCAGATGTGTTCGATTGGGTTCAGATCTGGCGAGATGGGTGGTAGCACATCAATTGCAACTCACCACTGTGTTCATCAGACCACTCCATCAAACTTCTAGCCTTGTGACATCTTGTTGAAAACTGCCACTGCCATTGTAAAATATGATTGTCATTAATGGGTGTACATGATCTGCAACCAAAGTATGATACTTATTAGCTGTCATAGTGCCTTGCACGAGCTCTGGACCCATGGATGCCCACGTGAATGTTCCCCAGAGCCACCCCCAGCTTGACTCCATCCCGCAGTACAGGTGTCTAGAAGCTTTTTCCCTGGAAAATGATGGATTCGCACCCTCCCATTGGTAAGATGCAGGAAGTATCGGTATTCATCAGACCATGCAGCCCTCTGCCTCTGTGCCAATTTCAACTGACAATGGTCACGTGCCTATTTCAGTCATTCCCATTAGCTTTGTTGATAAATATGTCTATTGCAGTGTAACCGTCTTTGCACTTAATGCTGATGTCATGGTGTTAACATTGGCACATGCATGGGTGATCAGCCACGGAGGCCCACCTTAGGAGTGTACAGAAACACTTGTACTCTGCTGAGCATTAAAGTCTGATGTTAGTTCTGCCACAGTTTGCAGCCTGTCCAGTTTTACCAGTCTGCACAGTGTGGTCGCTCAACCCCTTGATATTTGGAACAGGTTTTACCACTTGCTGAAGACACTCATCACAGCACTCCTCAAACATCTGACAAGTCGTCAGTTTCAGAAATACTCGTGCCGAGCCTTCCGGCCATCACAAACTGCCCTTGATCAAACTCAGATAGATTGCATGCCTTCCCCATTCTAAACATGGATAGGATGCTCACTGATACTACAGGCATTGTGAGTGTGTCTGACTAACAGTCATTCCTTGTCAGGCGACACTGCTTTCGCCTCGACAGGTTTATAGCGATAGCAGTTAGGTAGTCATAATGTTCTGGCTGATCAGTGTATATTGACATGTAATATAGTATATAATTGAGTAAATTGTGTGTTAAATTGTTTATTTATCTCATGTAAATAACTGGAATATCAGCAATTATTAAGAAATTAATGGTAATGATAAATTATGTAAATGTTAATTTGTAGTAATAGTATGTGATAAGTAATCTTATTCATATACTCACCATAACTGCCTCACATAAATGAAGAACTGTTAAAGCATTACAAATTTATATTTTATGTTATGTGTATTTAAAGAATAATAATTTCTATTAACACCTCATTTTCAGGAGGTCTTGTTGTTGCCATAGCTATGGAACACTGTAATCTACACAAGAGGATAGCTCTTAAGACAATACTTATCATTGGAACAAGTCCTCGAAGGTGAACTTCAAGTATTTCAGTCATTCCTGTAATTACTACGGTGATTCAAAACTGAATTGTTTACAAAAATCTTTAGTAGAAAAAATTTCTAACAAGCATTCATTTATATTCAATATAGTTTTGCAGTAGTTAAAATATAAAAATTGCTAAAATAGTCTAGATGTTTCATACCAATTAAGGACAGCATCTAAATGACTTCACTGCTTCTATGTTTATTTTCAGAAAAGAAAAGTTAAAATCTAGCACCTCTGATGTAAATTTCTGCAATATGATTACAATGGTTAAAGATGAATAATTTAATTTAATTTAATTGCTCCAGTGCCAATTTCCCTACACACCCATCTTCCCCCTATCCTGCACCCATCTACATTAGCCCTCTACAAATTTTATCTTTAAATTCTTTCAATGTTTTCGGTAAATTATTCATCATTTCTCTTGGTAACTCATTCCAATCCCTGACACTCTTACCTAAAAAAGAGAATCTTCCCACACCCTTGTGCCTGAAATCGAGTGCCACCTTGTGATCATGGTCATCTTTTCCCTTCCATGCACTACTTTTCATACCTATTGCAATATCTTTCCATGCCTCATCGCCAGTATATGCCCTGTACACTCCCATGACCCTCCTCATCCTCCTCCTGTCTTGCAATGAATCCCATTCCAGCTCCTTTATCATATCTGTCACTGATTGCATTCTGCGATAATTTCCAGAAACAAATCTAGCAGCCCTTTTTTGCACCCTCTCCAACTCCTGTATTTGATACGCAAAATGACTTGATTAACAGAATTATTGTTCACTGTTTTAATTAATTCAATACTACATTATGCTAAAAAAATATTTAGTCTTTCAGATAAATTATAATTAATAAATCTTTCCTTAATTTTCTCCTGTTTGTATATTTCTTAAAGTGATGAAAAATTCTGAGGAATCTTCACTCGGTATAATTATTATTTTTTTTTTTTTTTAATTTCCTTATTAAGCTGATCTATCTGATGAGTATATAGTGGCTATAAAACAACATTTATAAATTTTCATCTAGATTTGTATTTTACCCATACAAATTATACTTTTCTTATTATTTCCTCTGAACAGAGTTATGATCAGCTGTCTTACACATTAATTAGAAATATTTTGCACTGCTGTTAGTAGGTTCACATACCAGTGACAAAACTTGCTCCCCGAACCTAACACTTAATATATATAATCCCAGCAACAATGAAGCAGGTAGAAATGGAATGAGGCAACAGTAATATGGAAAGATAAGTTGAAGTGAGGAAGGGAACAGTGATATACATTTATAACAGTCCACACATGTAATATTTTTGGCTATGTCTTTACTCACAAAAATAGAAACATGTGATTGGGCTCCAGCAGACCTGTGTATTCTGTCACACATTTCTATTTTTATGAGTGTTAGAATAGCCTGAAATACTATTCTTCTGAAGCAACTTTTATCATTACTGCCTCCCTCCTTTCAACTTTGGTGAGTGAATGGTCTACTTTTTCTTCCTTCATTTCCATATTAACATATATAATTCTTCAGTTTTTTTTTTTTTAAAATATGTCTTTTATGATCTGTATATGATCTTGGGAATAAAAAAATCCTTAGATTTGCTTTAAAATTCCCTCTGTTCAGGTTGGTATTAGGCTTCATGCTCACTACCATGGTGCTGTCCATGTGGATCTCCAATACGGCAACCACAGCGATGATGACACCCATTGTAAAAGCTGTGCTGGATGAGCTGAAAACTGTAAGTTTTATTTTACTCAATGTGTTTAAAATAAAAAGAATGCCATTCATCTTGATATTTCATTTATAGATGATATATTTCAGTATCATTTTATGAACAAAGTTTTAGAAAATAAGATAGGATAGGAAAAACAACCCATCACTCACCACGCTAATTTCATTAGTCCAAAAAGATTCATGTGTACCAAGCTTCACTGATATCATACTGACCATTTCCAGTACTGAACCAGTGGCGGATCCAGGGGGGGGGCTAGGTTTTTTTTTTTTGCTCTACTGTTTCTATAAGGGCGGCATTCTGGAAAAATGTGAGATTTCTCTCCTCGCCCGAGTCAAGCCCCCCCCCCCCCCCAAACCAAACAAGCCAAATCGTAGCCCTCCCCCAAACCAAAATCCTTGATCCGCCACTGTACTAATCTAAACGGTGATTTAGCAGTACAGTTCTAAGAATGGGGTGGTTTGGTTGCTTTGATACAGAATGTCAGTTTTCATTTTAGTCCAGGTTACATTTCAACCTAATTACAGCAAATGTTGCTGCTCGGAACTATTTGTGCATTCGATGTACGTCGACCAATATTTCCTCCTCGTCCATGAAGACGTGGCATTTTTAATAGCTTTGTGGGTTATGCCACGCTTCAGAGATACTGTTTATATTGACATAGCCCCCGTTGCTATGTCAACAGTCGCCAATGCTCGCTGAGTAAAAGGCCGCTATCCTCGTTGATGATTTATGTGGGGATAGGGGTGAGCCTTTGGAAATCAGATTGTTAATCTAAACAATTCTCGAATCACCTTAATCACACACACAAAATTTCATAAAAATCAGTCCAGCCATTTAGGAGGAGTTCAGTGACATACACATGGACAGAAGATATATATATATATAAAGATAATAAGAAAGGTATGATTAGGTGAATTTAGCACTAAAGCATGAACTCCATTGTAATTCAACCTAATCATCCTGAGATAATCACTAACGTATGTCTTATGCATTGTATACTCTTTCAATGGGCTGCTTATATATTCTGCAGAACTTGTAAAAAAAATCTTGCGAATAAAGCACTACATGTCAAGGAGTATTTCTTCCTAGTATACTTCATGTTTGAGGGAGTCTTCTGACTCCCTTTTAGTATTATATAAATTCTTGATATATGCATCACAGTGATAGAAACAGTTGACTGTAATTCAGTTGTTAACATGCTGTTGCTCATTTCTTTTATTTTAGTAGTCCTGCAAAATGAAGCATGTGGTCACAAACTTTTCCACTGAATTGATGTATTCAGAGGAATGGAACAAAGTGTAATACAATAGCCCAGCATCTTACAACATATCTGTTTCTCAGCCACAGGGTCAATTGGTAGGTCTCCTCCCTTGACTCGGTAGTTTCAGCAGCATAGATGAGGTCAGTCATATATAAGAACATTGCTTGCGACATATTTTGGAACATTAACAGTTAAAATATCAATAACAGGTAATATCAATGTGAGTGAATAAAGGTGATATTAATATTCTGTCTCCATACATGAGAATACCTCTGTGTATTTTTATCAGAATAAAGTAAGCAGATAGATGCATGAAATGAAATATATTTTAAGTGCATAAAAATTAATTCTCAAAACTTGACTATGGCTAATATGTCATGGTGTTTGACTATGATTAGACTCATACATGAATATGGAAAAATACAGTAGTAAGATTGCAGCTAGATTTGTGGAAATTGGTGTAGAGCATATGAAAGTACTGGGTCAGGAGTCATTACAATACAGGAGTAAGAGGAAAAGAGCTGGAAGTGTTTAAAATATATAAAATTTGACATTGGGATAAGAATCAGGAGTAATAAATGAAAAGAAAGAGATGACCTTAAATTAAATCTTGAGTTTGGGTATAAGTGAATGTGAAAGATTTCATTTACAGATATCAGTCCTATGCCTAACATAAATTGTCAAGGGAGATGCTGAACAGTTCGTCTCAAAAAGTTAAAAAAATTTAAGCAAACATTTTGTTCTATGAAAACTTGGCTAAAGATACACCATAATTAATTAATAAAAAGTAAATCTATTGAGAAATGCTGTAGTAGTATAAAATAAACAGAATATTTTTATTTCAATGAAACCTTGTGATGATTAAACTCCAAGAATAAATGTGGATCTAGCAAGTGATATAACTGTTAATTACACTGAAGTAAAAAACCAAAATGCCTTCAGGAGTAGCACTTTGTAAGCTACCTATTTTCGAGATTCAGTTAAAATCCGGCAAAGTTTGAGGTTAACATCAGTACACGATACCATAGTTGAAACCGAAATAACAACACTTTAAGTTCAGAAAAGCAAATAAACAACACATAGCAACCATAAATAAGAAGTTTCTAGTAAAATATAAACCATAAACTTACCTAAATGAGCGTAATCCATAATAATCCTGAAGTAAAATACACAGGTTTGTTTACACAACCACAACGCTAATACTCCGCTAAATTAAACACTGTAAAGCACTTTAATAATTAGAATTTCACCATCTGATATTAAATTCACTAATAACTCGCAGTTCCAGACCAATTTAAAGCAGTAAATATGATTTTTAAAGCATCTCCACATGGAATGAAGTTTAAAATTTAGTTTCAGCACATCTAAACAGTTTTAGAGCTTTAAAAGTAAATGCAATCTAGTAAAACAACCGGCCAGTCAATATCCTTTAAGTTTCGGATAACCATCAACTAATAAAAAGAAGTTATAAATAAATAAAAGTCCACTTTGTGATGGCGTCGTAGCAACGAACTTAAAAATTGAATTACTTCCTGACTAACATATTTCACGAGCTAAAAACTTTTCTAAAGTACTTAAATTAAATAAAGGTTCAATTTAAATTTAGTTTCAGGACACAATAGACTTTAAATAAAAAGTGAAGTTTCGGTTGCAAAATCTACGAAAACAGTAAAACTTAGAAATTCTATAACTTCTGATAGCCTTAACCGATTTAAAAGATTTTTACATCACTGGACTCAGCAAAGGCTGGGGAACACTTTGGAAATAATATTAACTTGAGATTTTAAAGCTTTTCGGGGTCACAATTTTCATGTGGCGTTTGATGACATATCGCAATACTCGAAACAAATATGCTTTTAAATTAACCAACTTTCAAAATTCATTTTCACCGGTCTGGAAGCTCTAAAAACAAAACCAAGCACACCACTACACTTGTCTCATTACGCTCTTCATCTTGTAATTTTCGGGTAGCACTTAGTTAACAGGTTCTTTTTCCAGATAGACTATTGTCTAGGTCAGTAGGTCATTTTGATAAAAGTCAGCCATGACAGCATGGGAGGGCAGTCCAACAGATCGGTTCGACGAGACCACACGTATCTCATGTGTTCTTAAGTTTGAGAAACCCGGGGTCGTGGTGGCTTATGGGAAGGCAGTTCCAGAACAGTATGGCTGACCGACGCCATTTTAGAACCGGCATGGCCAACTCAACAGTCTAAAACTTTCCTACATGTATTCAGCTTAATTTTCAATTTCATTTGGGGCGGTGCGGTCTGTTCTGTTTCACGACTTGTGATCTTCGGCTAATGATTTTCTCCGATTGCCATTGCTAACTGTAACTTTTGTAACTTCTGTGAAAATTTCAAGAATATATACTTCGGTTATCTGGATGCAGACTTTCATTTCTACTTTAGTACCTTTCTTACAGGAGGTTCATCTGTAAGTGGCGACCGCGGTAATTATTACAGTTAGCATGCTACAAGGTTTTACACGGTTATAGAACTTTTTCCGAACTTTGACAACATTTTGGATGACTTCAAGCTTAGGTGGACAAGCCGATACCAACCCCGATATCAGCTTGGATCCTAACAACTTTATTTATAAAAACATTTAATTTCACTTGTGTCACTGTATTGTGTTATAAAATCCACATAATTATGACTGTCTTATGTAATACATTTTTATCTATGGAACACTGAAGTGTACCCTACTAACATGTTATAGTCAAATGATTTCCTGAAACTGCAATTTTTTTAAATTCATATTTGTAATTCATTTTCTATTTGTCCATCAGAAGGAAAGTAAAGAAAAAAATAATCATTTTGTCATGGGTATCTGCAGCCTTTCTTTCAGAGAACACTTTCATATTCAACAGCAGTAAAGGAGGAGCAGATAATATTAAGTCCTTGTTACTCAGAATATACAATTTACTACATTGATAATGTTTGTTTGAAAACAGCAATTATGCTTCATTATTCATTGTATCGTAATGGGGAAAGAGGAGTTAATATTTCCCCAAGTACTTGTACCGTCAGCATTAATTAATTTTACAGACATAAGTTTTCTTTTACATGTGTACATAAAAGACATTTTTAACACTTTTTCAAATGTATATTCTGTTATTGTTCCGCAGATTTAGGCTAAGAAAAGATGTTTTCAAATGGTGCTTGTCATATTTAGTTCATAAATATAAATGATACATAGTAATCATAGTGCAAACTATTATGTGTTACAAATACATATAAAGTAAAGAAATTTGACAGAGTTTATTTAAAAATTTAAAAATATATTTTTCTAGTGTTTGATTGAAATGGAATCTTCATAGTTGTACCACCAGATGGTGCTGTAAAAACATGATATTTAGATGGCTAGGTACACTTTTCTTTGGGTGTTGTCAAATTTATGTGTTGGCTGGGGGTTTAACTAGCAACACTTCGTTCAATCTTAGTTATGAACCAATTAGATTTGTTCTTAAACTGGCACCAAACCCTTGTTATAACCCGGAGAGTTAAAGGTATTTTAAATGATTAACACAGTACACCTTTTGCAATTTTAAAGTTTGTACTCAAATAAAAGTTCTCATACATTTTTCTGGTACCAGATAATTTTGATTAAGGCATCAAATAGTAGGATAAATACTGCAGATTAGGCACACTCATGACAGGCAAAGTTTCATCCTAAACCCCCTAACTAGGAAGAGGTATAAGTGCATAATAATAAAGTCTTTAACTTGCACCAGTTGCGCATCACTATGTAAGATATTGTTTCGGCCTACATCATGGAGCAACCTGCCATTGACTAACTGTAATTTGAGTGTTAAGAATCCAAATATATAGCAGAGGTGTAACAAACTGTTTTGGTATATGTGGTAGGCTAGTAGAGAGAGTGCCAGCCTGTAAGATGGAACAATATAAATCAGTGCTATGTGAATAAAAGGTAAAGAATGGAAAGACTTGTATAGGAAAGTATCTTTGTTGTTCTAAGAGTAGATTTCCATGATTGGCTAAAAAGGGAGATGTGATAATAAGAGGGTTTACGATTGGCTGGAAGACCAAAGAGGCAGGTGACCATATTAAGTATGAGTAGTATTATTCAGGGTGTTGGTCTGTGTAGAAGGACCTTACGGTAGGTCGTGAAATTGATGTGGCAGCCATGTGGAGTACTAGCCATGCCGTGTCCGTCTTAAATGAGTCCACGATGTGTTAAATCTAAATAAAGTGACTTCAGAACTGATTGACTGTGCATCATCAAGTCAGTGACAACGAATGTGTGTGGTTTAAAGTAAATATTCCTAATTGCAAACCTACAGGCTTCAGGAGCGAAGCCCCTTGCTAAGCACAAACTGTAATATGTGTCTAGTACCGGCCTGGAAATTTTGAGGTGTTTAATAAACTGTTTTTGAAACTGTGTACCAGGGCCACATTTCGGCTTCGTGGGTCCCTTGGCTATACACGTGGAGTGGGTCCCCTCTTTGTGGTGCAGGCCCCCCTTTGTGGTGCGTACCCCTAGGCTACAGCCTAGGTAGCCTAAGCTTAAATGCGGCCCTGCTGTATACTGAGTTGGGGACAGTTATTTGTAGGCTGATTTAAAGACAAATTTATAATAAGTATTTCTATTAATATTTTTATGTGAGGGACGGTGGCCATGATTACTTTTTGAACCTGAGAATAAGCATTATTGTTTGGAAGACTGGTCCAGCACAAACATTATTTCACAGTCAAAATATTACACTCATTCAGTGAAAGAAGTACTGCAGTTACTTTAAACAAACAATTATATATTTCTCTGGAAACTTTCGGATTTCAAATAGTTATTGCTGAAAGACAGTGGTAGAGTAGTGGCACAGTATATGTATAACAGCATCTCAGCAGTAATTTGAGAACAAGAACCTTCACCACTACATAACCTTGATAAAAACTTGTAAAAGTCATGAGTATTAAATACAGGAGTTGGAGAAGGTGCAAAGACGGGCTGCTAGATTTGTTTCTGGAAATCATCGCAGAATGCAATCAGTGACAGATATGATAAAGGAGCTGGAATGGCATTCATTGCAAGACAGGAGGAGAATGAGGAGGGTCATGGGAGTGTACAGTGCATATACTGGCGATGAGGCATGGAAAGATTGGAAGGGAAAAGATGACCATGACCACAAGCTGGCACTCGATTTCAGGCACAAGGGTGTGGGAAGATTTTCTTTTTTAGGTAAGGGTGTCAGGGTTTGGAATGAGTTACCAAGGGGAATGATGAATAACTTACCAAAAACGTTAAAAGAATTTAAAGTTGAAATTTATAGAGAGCAAATGTAGGTGGGTGCAGGATAGGGGGAAGTTGGGTGTGTAGGGAAAGAACGTGTGCTCCATTGCAATTAAATTAAATAATAAAGACTGCTCTAAGACAGCTCAAAATTCAATGTGGCAGATTCCTACTTATAGACAAATTAAGAATCATGACATCAGCTCATAGCTTCAAAAACTAATATCTCACTAACTCTTTTATATTTTAAGTTATAATTCACATATGTTACTTAGGTCAGTCTGTCAATAGTGTTTCTACTAAATTTTCATTTAATTTTGAGACTTAAGCATTTCGGCGCCGAGAGTTGACAATACCTTAACAATGAAACTTAGAAATCTCAACTTTTCACCTCAAAATCTTACACTTTTCCTGAAATGGGTAATATGATTTTGATCTAGGTGATTTTACCAATCTTCTGGACCTATTTTTGTTTTTTTATCTACTGTTTTACAAATTTTTATTTTCTTTCCATTAAAAAAAAGCACATTAAATATTTTTTTAATTAGTCAAATTTATATTTGGGCTGTTTCATCTGAAGCAACAATTTGTGATATCCAAATCTGACACAGCTCTTTGCATTAATTCAAAATTCCAAATTTTCTACTTCGCTTCCTGTATGCATATGGCCTAATGTTACTAAAATTCAAAATATATTTTTAGCTAAATTTTTATAGAGCATATAAAATGCACCTTAAAATGATCATCTTATTTAGCTTCCCCCTTCCCTGCACCCTCCTACATTTGCCATCTACAAATTTCACCTTTAAATTGTTTCAACATTTTTGGTAAATTAATCATCAATTAATGTAGGTAACTTCTTATAAAATACTATAGTTTCTGTTAAGTCCATTATCCTTGTGTGTACTATTCTTTTGTAAAGCTTCCTCTTCATCCTTGAAAATGCCAATAGCTAAAATTGAGTGAGCTGCTTTTAAATATATTTTGTTTATCTGATCTGGATGGAGTGAAGTGTTCTTTCTTTTGTCTTTAATGTTTAATTCTTCTTTAGTATGTGCTAACATGCATAGTTTGTAGAACCTAGTAGCCAAATCAGTAAAGACAGCAATGGCTGAGGTAATCTCCTCTTTCCTCTTTCCCCCTTCATCTGTCATAAATCTTGGGAAAGAAAACAAAATCTTTTTGGGTAATAAATAAAATGTAAATTGTGTTTACTGCAAATTATTGTATTGTAGTATTTGCCTCTAGGAGCACTTGTTTTCTTAACATCTTTCAGACTGCTATTGTATTCATCTTGAGGAATCATGTTACTTAAAATAATTAACTATAGTAAAACTCAAATTTAAAACAGATATTTATGAAAAATTGTATATGCAGCATGAAGATTGTGAAGAGAGAAGGCCTTCACAATTAGCAGTTGTTGCAGATTCAGAAGAGGCGAGTGGACTCTATGATCAAGAGACAAGACGAAAATCAACTGTTTTGAAGAGTGACCTGGAGTAAGTAATCATCACAATGAAATATTTGTTTGTTTAAATAACTAGGATCAATGCTTAAAATTATTTGTTTTGTTTAATGATATTCACGCTCCTGATAAACTCTTAGCAATGTGAAAATACTGATTCACAAGTTCTTATTAATATACTAAGTAATTCATTGTAAGTTTTGAACAAGCTAAGGTAATCAGTAAATGAAGGAATTACACAGCTGTTACACACAAATGTACTACATTTGGGATAGAGACAAGATATGCTGTTATATGATGCCTTCTGTATTTCCACATGTACATAAAAAGACAGAGAATTAAGTTTGCAAATAATAAAAATAAGTAAAAACAATGATTAATAGAGATGTATAGAAGTAATAATGTAGAAAGGATGTATAATTGAATGAACTTTCGTAACCTCTGAGCTCGGTGGGTGCCAAAGGGGCAGTGAATTATAACATGCCTGGATAACTCGAATAGCAATTTGTTAAACACTACATGCTTGAAACCAAGAGAGTTGGTTTTACTTTTGGGTTTTCTTCAATGCAGGCTGCAATCAAAGCAGCATCATATGAAAAAATGTTGCTAAAGTTGTGTCAGGTGCTTCCTCTACTTTTGAAAGCTGAACACAAATAAAATTGAAGGGGAGCTGTACTAACTTTTTTCAGTTGACACAACAAGGATGGTAAGGAGTTTATGAACCACTTTGTTACTGGTGATGAGAGCTGGTCTTTGCATAAAACTCCACTAACAAATTGCTAGTCAATAGAATGGCATTATTCTCAATACCCCACCAAAAAACAAAAAATGCCAAACAAATGCCAAACACCAAAAAGGTTTTCCATACATCAAAAAGGTGTCCTATTAACCAACTAAATATAGAGCTCCCATTAATGTAGTGCTTTCAAAGGCCTTCACCTACTACTCTGCACCATTAAAAAAAGTGTGGACTGTTATCCAACAGCAGCCATGTGTATCTTCACAATAATGCATATCTGCTTGCTGCTCTGTTGATGAACAGCCACCTTATAGCCCAGACTTGCCTCCAATTTATTATTAGCTTTTCCCCAAATTGAAGAATTTTCTGGACGGAAGCCACTATAGTGATGACAAAGAACTGAAAAAAAGTGTTTGCGACTGTGCTGAGGTTTTGAGGGTTGTCCACTCTTCACTCTTTCACTGGGAAGTAAGGTTCACTGCCTAAATCCTTACCAAAAGTTCCATTTAAAGATTGAGATTCACTTCATATGGTCACCATCCAGTTTCCAACTGAGAATACTCAGAAGTACTAAATATAACTATGGAATAAATTATAGCAATCATTTCACGAAACTATTTTAATTGGTCTTCCTTATGAACTCCTCCAACACTACCAACTTTACGAATATGTTCATCAGACTTTGATAATTGTAAAGTTACAGGTTAAAGTTGAAATAGGTCAACTAACTGTACAATTTTACACCACATTCACACGGGTACATCTTTTAAACTCAGATTAGATGCTATCCCCAACTGCATTACTCCATGTTCGGTGACTGACTCCCTGCTTTGTGCCCACCACTGAGCACACAATGCCCTCTCTGGGCTTCACATGCTCTGGACAAGGCGGACTCGGACATCACTAATCATTTTTAAATTCATATTTAAATTTTCCCATGCTTGCTTACTACAAAGGAACACAAATTTGTTCTGCTACAACTGGATCAACAAATTACCTTGCTGAGAGCATATTGCTATTACAAATATTGAAATCTGAACACCATCTATGTAAAAAAAATAACTAAGGTATCTAATGTGTTATAAATTAAGATTGTTTCATTTGTTGAGATAAAAATATCTAAAGAAATAAATGTTCTTTACTTTTCGAATGACCCATGTATTATTTGTAAACTTGTACATCTGACATATCGACATGTTTGGCCTAACTTCATGAAGCTGTTTACACCATTCTTTAGCCCATACTTCCATTTATTCATACATGATGCCTGCTGAATGTTCTCAAGACCTATGCTCACCTTTCTCTACTGTCTGTCTGTAGGCAACTGCTGCCAATAAGCCTCAGCATTGGTAATACTACTATCGCGCCCTTTCTCAAACAATTTCAGAACACCCTCCAGTTATTTGAATATTTCTCTGCTAAAGTTTTTAAATCTTGTTACCAAGCATGCCTTGGCTCAGCTCCAAGTTCAATGCTACAACAACCATTTGACTCAAAAGAGCTGTCTTTTTTTTGTTTTACATATTATTAACTGAAACTATCTAGTAAACACTTCAAAATTAAAATTTAAAACAGAATTTATTAATACAAAATGCTGTCCCAATCACTAGATATTATTTCAAATACAGACACTGTCCCCACATTCCCATAACAGTTTGTTATACAGGAAGCATCAATACACAATCAAAATAATATTTTTAAGTTTGGTACATTGTTGCATTCTGCTGTCTTTAACATATTTGTGGTAATATTGTCTATACTAGTCTGTAAGCAGTATTTTATTTTACAAAGCTTCTTCATAATTTCCTGGTCTGCTAATTCATATCTACATTGAAAAGCTTCTGCTCTTTGTGTTTGCTACTACACCTGTGTGGCCATTCCTAATGGTCCCACCATAAAAGATGCTTAATATTTCTGACTTTTCTGTGTATTGTTGGTAACTTTTGACCCATGTTTACATGTAACTGTGCCTCAGAATGCTCTCTCTCCCTTCGATTTTCTAATGCACTCATAAATTTCTAGACACACCATGCAGCTGTTACATTAGTCATGCACACATCTTTAGCTTTTTTCTTTGCTGCTGTTAATTCCCTGATTAGATAATTTGCTACTTTCTTTCAAAATTATGGTCTCTGCTTACCAACATCTTCTTTACCATATTTTTCTAATCATTTTTTAGTTTGGAATAAACTTTTCTTCCCTCATTTATATTATTGTCTTGAACTACTTTTCCCTTACATGTTTACTTCTTCATTGAAATATCTTTTTTGGAATCCATCCTTCTTATACCTATGTTCTTGGTCTTGTAAGCATCTTAGAATTTTAGTAAATTCTAGCCTCTCACCTCTAGGCATCAGGGGTAAAGCTTATTCTGTAGTAAAAGACAGTTTTCAGTTCATGTACAGGTTATGGGAGTAAAGCTTTATGTAGCATGAGAGACACAGTAACAAAACTCACTAAATAAAACCCTTTAGGGATAATAAAAGTATTCAAAATTAAATAAATGCTCTAAATAAACCTTTGATAACAAAAAGAAGACATCAGTTTGGGAGGAAATAGATTAAATCCCACAAGTTCAATTTCAAATAATAGATTTTGATATAGGTTAACTTTGTAGTTTCTAAACCAATTTGAATGCAGTAAAGACTTTCAGTAGTTGCTAAATGCCGAATATAAACTTTGAATGATAATAAATAAACTTTAAATCAACTGAAAATTAAATAATCATCAGTAATCCAACTTTGTAATTATGAGCTTCTAACTGGGGAGCATTTTGTCATTTTAAACCAATTTAGGAGCAAGAAAGCAACTCAATACTTAATAATCCAACTATACTAATTTTCTGTAATGATATTAACACCTTTTACTAACCTTAAATATGATAATCCAAAATAATCCAGTTTAGTACACAAGAAATTTCTAATATTTGGCATTTCACTGTTTTCACACACTTTCGAACAAAATAAAGTAATTGTAGGGAAGTAATCATGCAATTAAAATATAAATTCACTAAAATTTCGTAGTTTCTGAACGTTCAAATAACTTAAATCAATTTTTATACTTCGTCAGATACTCTGCACTTTTAATAATTTTTTATCTCAAAATCCTAGAGAACATCCGAAATAAAAAGTAGATTTCCGGGAAGACCTAAAAATCTAATATCACATATAATAATTTCAAGTAATTCCAAGTAATAGAACCGATCTTGTAGAGATCTTGAAATTTATTTTTCATCACGACCATGAGGTCAACTTAGAAATATTTTCCAGCCGATCTAAAGTAGATACAGAGATGAGATAACTTTCAGAATACGTAGTTTAATTCAGTGAATCTCGTGGTAATTTTAGATTTGCGATAAAACTAACAGAAATAAAGTTATAAAATTAAAACTGAAATTGCACTTTGGTTACGTCGTAGTTAAACTTTCCCTGCACCAATTTTAATAAAAGTTACACCAATAAACTCAGGAATTTTAGTAGAAAACAGTAATAATAATAATATTTGCATAAATTGTGGCATTAATAAAATGACGAAATGTAGAAGGTTCGAGAACAATAGTACTTCCCCAAGGTAGAGAAATAGTTCACTCCTACCCTTACAACTTTTAAACCAGTTGCTTAAAATTATTCACTAAATATCCATTATTTCACAATTAAATATGTCGAAACACTGTCACACCTAAAGTTTTGGATAACCGTTTAGTTACTGAGATATTTCAGATCTAAATCGTAGAAGTGTTAGCAGAAAGTTGTGTTTTGGCTCTGACGTCAGCGAAGGTATAAATCACAGGACGCGGTGGTGATGGTGTCTTTTTCCGGGTTTGAAGTCGTGCTACTAAGATGTTATAAGCATGTGTGCGTTGGTAGGTTGGCAACTCCGACTTATGTTGGTAGCTCAGGTCTTCAGTTGGCACTACCGGGTTCGGCCATCATGGTTGGGGCGTGGCTTTGTTTACTTAACATGAACTTTTAATTTTCAACTGGGGTTTGGTCTCCATAATCTGTGATTTTTGGAACGATTGTTCGAATGCCTAAGCAACTTAAGAATGCTGTTTGAACTTTGAATTTCATTTTTTTTTAAATAAACTTGAAGAATTTTTGGAAAAGTGAACTGTTTCATTTCTGTAGCTGCTATCATACCTTTCAATATTTGGGTTTTCAAATATTGTGGCGACCTGTAGCGTTCTAGTTGTATCCGGGCAACATGGTCAAATTAAGTTAAAGTATTCAACAAGCTTTCATCGGACTTGGAGGTGTGATCAAGAGAGTAAGTTAAGGCACAGAGGCGATACTCTACCCCGGTATCGGTCTAAGTTCCTTACAGTCTTTCTTGGGTACCAGTTTACTGAATGCTCCTTTACCCATCCCAACTTTTCTGTGACCTTAGACTTCGCAAAGTTATTATCAGATTTTCTTAGAACTACATCTGTTTTGATACCTTGCATTTTTCTATAACCCTGTAAGAGTCTTTTCATAGTATGTGACAGAAATCAAACCATTTATATCTGATATGTATTGTAAGTCCTTAGAAGAGAAAAAGTAACTTCTGTATGGAAAATTTTGGAGGTAGTTTCGATTTTAAAGAAAGAAGAGATCATAGGAACTAATGATACATATCTCTAACATCTGTTTGCAGTAGTGTTCAAACATGTTGAAGTTATAGATGAAAACAAATTGCTTATACCAAACCAATGAGGATTTCACAAGAACAGATCATGTGAAACACAACTGTCCCCATTTTCAGATGGTTCAAGAATTTGAACAAAATAATTAATTGTATTCAATAAGACCTTTTGCAAAACTCAGTTGTCAAAATTAATGTTTATTTTTATTCTCTGTATTTGTCTTTATAACATATGATTGTTTTCACTATGATTATGACTCATATTGTATGTATGTGTATTAACCATGTTTCACATCCCAGAGGTCCTTCCTCAGCAGGGATCAATGAAACAAGTTTGATAAATAAATAAAAAGCTATTGATACAGGATCACAAATTAATGTATTATTTTTGGATTTTCAGAATGCTTTTGACTCAGTACAACAAAATACTTTTTAGTGAAGATTCAAGTGTACAATAAACCAGTACAGATTTGTATATGGAAACAGGATTTCTTACTTGGTTTGTCACAGCATATCATTATTGATGGAAAAGCCTCTTCTAACCTATTAGGTATCCTACAAGGAAGTGTAATAGGACCACTTCTTTTCTTAATTTTTATTAACAATCTTGGAGACAATATTAATAGAAGTTTGAGCATATTCACTGATGATGCAGTCATGTATGGGGAAGAAAGGAATTTGACCGATTGCTCAAAAAATCAAAGCAATCTGGATGTCATTATGGCATTGAAAAAAGGGCAAGGCAATGTGCATAACTAACTAAAAGAATCAAGTTGGTCAGGAGTGCAAGTAAACAGTTAATTGATTGAAATGATTGATTCCCTGAATTATTTGTATTCCAAAGTATTTGGGTATAACAGTACAAAGAGATGAAGAGGGAGCTGCTCATAACTTCAGTTATAGGTAGAGCTAATGCAAGACTGTGATTCACTAATCGAATTTTGAATAATTGTGAAGCACATACAAAGGAGTTAGCATAAATCATACATACACGTTTGGATTACTGTTTTACCATTTGAGATTTGTGTTATGAGGGACTGAGTACTGGTATACATAAAGCACAGAGAAGAGCCACTCAATTTGCAACTGCTGCTCACACCCCTTACAAAACTGTCACACAGTTTATATGGAGATTGGGCTAGCATGATAAACATGTGAACAACACCTTTCATTTATGAGTACACTGAAATATTTCACCCACCAGCCTATTTGGATTGTGCTCATAGGAGAGAAAAGATCAGAGAAATTAGGTGCCATACTGATGGCTATATGAATTATTTATTCCACCATTCTATTTGGAAATGGAAGGCATAGAGTTATTTTTGGTGCAAAGCATCCTCTGTCACCCACAATTTTGTGTGTTTCAGAGTAAGGATGTAGATTTAGATGACTTGTGCAAAATATCTCCCTTTCACTGAGGTCATTAAGGATAACAAACTTGAGGGGTTGTATTTCTATAAAAACATTCCAGAGAAGGTAAACTAAATCCTTTTTTCCTTTACAAAATGAAGATATTCAACTTGTACTATGCTATTGTTTTATGACTATAGCAGCAACAGTGAAAATGCAGTTAGGCTATGAAAATGTGGAAGGACAGTTTTATATCTTACCTGTAAATATGATTAATAATCTGTGTTTGCATTTGTGTGTTTATGCAACCTTGATGCCTTCATCTGTGGTGAGTGATTTGTTCCATTCTTATTATATATTGTGATGTTGCTACAGGGAATGATTCTGTACTCTGTGGTTTATAAAAAGTGAGCATCCTCCAAGAATTTGGCTGTTAATCATCAGATATCTGTATATAATTTTAATTTATTTTAACAAGGATCTTTGCCATATTAACAGGAGGATGAAGCGACCTGACAGTGAAACCATTGGATATTTCCTTGGTATTGCCTATGCTTCGAACCTTGGTGGTATTGCAACTCTCACTGGCAGTGGAACCAACCTTACATTCAAAGGATTGTTCAGCAGGTCAGATTATTATTATTATTAATTTAATTGCAATGGAGCTAACACTCCTGTGGCAATTCTCCTAGTCATCTAATTACCCCTTTTAATATTATTTTTTAAATTTTCTTTTATAACTAGAGTGTTAAATTTCTACCCCATTAGTTTTCTGATTTACAAATTTCAATTTTAAATTCCTTAAGCGTTTTTGGTAAATTATTCATCACCTCACTTGGTAATTTGTTCAAATCCCTGACACCCTTACCAACAAAAGAAAATTTTCGCACACCCTTATGCATAAAAGATTAATGCTCATGCAACATACTACAATTGAAAAAACCTTTATTACCTTCTTTTTGTATACACCTGCAATACTATATGTGTTTCTTTCTGGATATTCTTTACAAATAATAAAATATGACATATGTCTGTGTTGTAGTGCCCCTGTAGTGCAATAACCACTAATTCAACTTGTATGCAAAGTTTTCAAGTCTCAATTTCAAGTCTTCATTTCTCAATCAGGTCTTAGTACATGTTTACTGTAACTGGTGAAACATGTATGTAGCACTACCAATTTTACTAAATCAACTGCTTAAAAGCTGATATGGTAGATGCTTTCCTAGTATACACTGCCCAAAACTGTTAAAAGATATATGAATACAATGGGTGGAATATTTTTGATTAGAATATATTCTACAAAAAATCCACAGCAGCATGTGTGTTCCTATTCGACAGTAATTTTATTGGTAAATTTTATACTCAAACTATCTGAAGTATTACTGGCACTGCATAATATTGAAAGTTATTTACCAAAATTTAATAGTTGCAAGAGCACTGCTACATTACAAAGCTCTGCCGAGCAGAATATATCCTATTAAAAAAAAAGTTCACTAGAAGATATTTAAGTCCTTATTAAGTAACCAAAGAAATACATATGACACTGCAGCCATCAGTCAAAAATTAATTTAGTTATGAATGAGTTTTAAACATAATTGGTTTATGTTTATCAGAATTAATTTTAAAAATCTAGCAAAACCAAACATAACTGTGAAATACAGAAAAATTAAATAACAATAGTGTAGTGCATGTGAGCCATGGGCAAAACCTAGTTTTTTCTATTTTGATGCATGTAATATCAACTTTTAATTTTCATGTCAAATTTATTTACAAATACTAGCTGGTGCCCGTGAGTAGGTTGGTGTTTGTCAAGAATTTTGGAGGTTTTTATATTTTTGAATGGAAACTTATTGCATAAAGGAAACAAAGAAACTGCCGCGAGGCACTGAATGGAAACTTAAGTATTTACAGGGTAAAAAGTAACCTATGCCAAATCAGCAACTCACCAGTGTAACCCCTGTCAAAATAGGTTCACACACTAAATATGTTGCACATAAATTATTTGTTAATAGCTGAAATTTTTTTGTACATTCAAGAACATTCTAATACTTTCTAAAAGATTACAAAGGTTTTTCAGAACACTTTGATTGAAATATGAAAAAGTCCTAGATTGACAACATTCAACCACCTCATCTCCCACACTCCCACAGCTAGTGATATTCAACCACCATAGTGCATGATGGGAGACTCGAGGCTATTACTACACACACAAACACTAGTGGTCTGTACTAGGACGTGGCTGCAAAGTGAAATGCACATCTATTTTCTTTTTTATATATATATATATATATACAAGATTATATTTTGTTTTGAAAATTTATCAGCAATTTTAATTGAGATTTTAAGAATTCCTCCTTTTTTGGTTTGTATTTGCTTAATGTTATATTGGCAAGGCCAGTCAGTAATATTTTTGTTGTGATATCATAATGATTAAGAGAATATTTGTGAAATTGGTTAACCACCCAACTTCAATCTAGCCTATTTCTCATAAAATACTGGAAACATTACCTGTACCTTGTAACTAATTTTTACAGCTATGATAATAGGCTTGATTTTAAAAAAAATGCCCTTCAAGAAAAGCTTAAATGATTTTAAAGTTTAATTGTGAAGTAATTTTTATATGCTCTGAATGTATTCAACCATTGTTTTTTCTTCCTCTTCTGCTGTTAATTCACATGCAGAGGGCATTGGTGGTGAAAATTAAATTATAGACAGCAGACACATTTAATAAATAAATTTACCAATACAATTTCCTATATCATGAGGGATGATGACTTACACTGCACTGATCTGTTGCCAGAGCAAATCCACCTTAATTAGAGAGTGTAGATATTAAGGCTTCAGGTTTAATATGGTGGGGGAAGACAAATATTTTGCAAGCCTATTTTCTGAGTGCTGGAAATAGAAATTTTTTGTTACTGTTATGTTGTGGATTTCCACTGTAACTGGTGTATCCACATTTTATGTGGGTTATGTTACATAGAACTATTGATCATTACTGTTACAGTAAATAAATTTTCAGTTTTTATTTTTAAGTGTATAATGTCTGTAGAAGACACTTTCAAAGCTAGTAGAAATGTTCAAATATCATTCATTTATGTTTCAGTATTTTTCCTGAGGCTGAAGGACTCAACTTTGCAAGTTGGATAATCTTTTGTCTCCCCTTGTCACTGCTTTGTACTGCAGCTGCATGGGTATGGTTAAGTTTTCTGTTCATGGGAATGTTCAGGTATTTTCTTAGAGATATACCTCTTTTTTTAAACTCAACTTACAATTAAGTTGTTAAAAAATTTCCTTTCTTTATATCACAGGAAACAGTCTGAAAATGTAAAGAAGAGAGGTCCACAACATGACAAGGCTGTAAGAGAAGTTATTAACAATTCTTATATCGAATTGGGCCCTATGACTTACCATGAAGGTTCAGTCCTCTTTCTCTTCATTTTAATTGTGCTCCTTTGGTTCTTCCGAGAGCCCGAATTTATACCTGGCTGGGCAAATTATATTTCATCAACGTAAGTAATTCAAAAGTATTTAGATTTTGTTTAATCAGATATGTTTTGTCTTGGTTAAAATTTTAGTATAACTATGAATTCACGAAGACATGCTAAACATGTTGGATAGTAATTCATAATAATAATTTATAATATATACATGAAGAGGAAACTGGACTGCATTTCTAGTTGGGAAATCAGCATGAAATGAAGATATATGTCAAGAAGAGTCATCTTAAAAAATGCGATATTTTTGCTGGCCCCTTTTGCACAGTTGCCTAGCTAAATTGGATTATTTCTGAACATCAGTGTGAAATCATTTAAGCACAGTAACAATTCAATTTAAAAAATATATGTTGTGTAATGAAAAGGGAACTGATTGTTGAAGCAACAATCTGTAAATATGAAGATATTGTTTCATAAATAATTTCAGTTGGGCACGACTCATTTAGGAAGTGATAGAGAAAAGAAGCAAAGTTCTGCTTCGATATGAGGGTGTGATCAGAGGCAATACAAGTAAGAAAGGAACCTCAGCTTTGGAACTTCAGCTATGTTCTTGTACAAGTATAGAGGAATAATATGGACATCATTAGCAAATATAAGAGTTGGAAGGATTGGAAATAGGCACAGATAGATCTATGTGGGAATTACTGTAGAATGCACTTAGGAACTAACACGTTAAAGGAGCCTGGGTTGACAGTCATTGGATGGCAGGAGGTAAGTTAAAAAAATGAGTCATACATTTGTGGTGAGATTTGGTTTACTATTTTGAGAGGAATTAGTAGAGAAATTTTTGTGAAAGGAGTAGCATTTCAATCACAATGGAGTGGTAAAAAATGTGATTTATAGGTTTCAAAGGCATACATTCTAAAAAGTAATTTAGGTATGTTCTGCATTGTTTTAAAACTAATTTTCAATAAATGATTTTGCATTCACATTTCCAAATGTTATTATTAATTTTTATTTATATAATTCTGATTTAAATTTTTCCAGGAAAATACTAGATGCCACTCCTGCCATGTTAATTGTATTCCTGTTGTTCACCTTACCAGCAAATCTGGACTTTTTGAATTTAAGCGACAAAGATGGTAAGTGAAATAATCTGTTGTGAAAGTTACAAAAAATGAACATTTCATTATTCTGCTGACTTGAAATGTTTCATCATATATCTCTGCATACATAAATCTGTAGCAGGCTGTCTCTGTCACTGTTTGAAATAGCACCATGCAAAAACTACCAAAAACCAATTTTGATGGATTTTCTCAATTTGAAACTTACTGCCTACCTTAAAATTTGTGGTATGTTCTATGAGTATATGTGAACAAGCACCAGAGCATACCACCTTGATGTCATTTAAATTGTTATGAAATTACAAAAATCCCTTCAAATTTGTCAGAACTACCCGAAATATGATGAAATTAAAGATTTTATTAAACTAACCTCATAACATTCTATTACAGTTTCAGAAAAGTATAGTTGTTCAAATATGCTGCCTCATCACATCACATTCGTTATATAACATAGGAGGCATATGCAGTGGGGGATCGTGGATTTTGGAGGGGGGGGGGCTTGAACAGATTCTGCTTGGGGGCTTGAGTCAGACAGGGGTAGTCTTTATAGTCGTGTCATCCTAAAAACATCAGATCAGTAGAGCTAAAAAAAAAAAAAAATAATAAAAAAAAAAATTAAGAATTCTCCAAAAATTACGATGTTAGGGGTGGACCTGTACATTTTTTTTTGGGAGGGGGGCAAGGCCCTTGAGCCCCCTAGCCCCTCCTCTGGATCTGCCACTGGGTTTATGTATGTATAAATAAAGCTTTACTAGCCTTTTAGTCAATGAAGTTTCTTACCTTGAGATATTACTTTTTTTTTTAACTTAATGGCATTACCTATACGGATCAGCTATATATAAATTCTCAAATACTACCAGTTCAAATGCCAAACATGTATTGACCCAGCACAGAGAATAATACATTTTGATATTTTACAATATATCTTTTGCATGCAAATTATGTTTCATAATGAAAATAACATAACTTTAAATCACTTTCAGAAAGTAAACCACACAAGGTAGCACCTGCACTGCTTCATTGGAAAATTGTTCATGAGAAAGTGCCATGGGGCCTTATATTACTGCTTGGTAAGTTGCTTATTTCATTATTAACTATTAATGTCACTGATATTGCAATTTCAGTGATTAACAAGCTGAAGTGTAGGAAAAAAAATTTATGGGGGTGGAGTGGGGTCCCCAATGTTCACAAACTCAATTCTTTCCTATACTTTCTTCTCTGCAATATTTAATTTAATTAGACCGGTCGCCAACCCAAATGGTTTTAATAATGGGATTTTTCAATGAAGGTTAATATCTAAAGATTGTTTTCAACACAGATTTTAAAGTCCAGTATTTTATTGTTCAACGTTTAAAGACATATTCACTCTGACAACAGAAATTGTTACCAGAAAGACTTCGTTTCCGAAAATTGCAGATTAATGCCACGATAATTACATACACTCCATTAAGACACAGTAAAAGGTTCACTCCACTTGAAACCTCAAACAAAATTTAAATTATGGAAAAGAAGTTTGTTAAATTAATGATCTGTTTAAAAATTATAGTTGCCGTCTACGAATATTCCAAGTCCGTTTATTCATGATTGTTCTAACGCAACACCCACACCATGCGACACTGCCACAACGCCCACCCACACTTCACACTCTAACCAGTTCGAAACTAATGCGGTCGAGGTCCAGCCTCAGGTCTCTTATATAGGTTCCCCCAAGCCTGATGGGAATTTCCACTCATCTAGCGTCCTCTCTATGCGCTTTCTCCCAGCTCCGCTCACAAAGGCTTTCCCCCCATGTTTTTCCGATTTTCCTGAAACTCTGTGATAACGTAGAGTTCCTTATCCTAAGCATTTTTTATCCTTGTAAAATTTTTCCTATCTGCTCTCCTTTTGTTGTTATTAATTTTCGAAGTTAAATAAACCTATATTCTAGATCTAGTGTCCCAACTATTTGTTTTAGCGCCAGTGTTCTAATCTTCAGGAATTCTACAGCCTTTGACAATTAATTTGGTGTATCTCACTACCTTCTAAAACCCTTTCATTAAAAAGATATCGCCTCTCAAAGTTTTCATCCCTTCTTGTCAGCCATCATGGAATCCAAATTAAATACTTTGAAATTAAATATCCTATATTGAGAGTGCATTGTTTTGATAAAACTTCCGCCAAACTTACTTAAAAAAATTGTACTTTCATAAAAATAGGGTGCCTCCCAGATGTTTTTCTAGTTATTTCTTTCCCCTTTGTCAACTTTCATTTCTACCCATTCTCGACAACCTGGTTAGCAACGATGCTTTAACCGCTTTCGCTTTGAAATTACTTTTAAAATATTTCTACTCAACTCAACGATCTCAAACTGCTGTCATCATCTTTTCACAAGAAGGCCTTTAATCGGATATAATTTTATTTTGACTACTTATTTTATTCTCGACTTACTATTTTTTCCTTTATTGAAAAAGTACCTTAAAATTAGTCATATTTACTCTAAATTCCGTTGGAAACCATGTCTTGTACTTCTAAACAAAGATTCGATACTTTCATCCTGGTATCTTAATTCATTTATTACCATTCTTTCATACTTCTATGAACCTGCCGGCTGTTGCGTCATCCCTGCCACAAGCGTCTCTGTTCGGACTTAAAGATTGCTCATAACTTCCTTCCGAAAATTCATACTACTACCAACGTGAGTCTTACATTCTCTTCTAAACCTGATTAGTGTTATCTTTTGGGGGAAATATTACTTTTGGTAACCTACTTAACCCGATACCAAACACTCTTCATTCTCGTTTTCTCAGTTGCCAATAAGGCCAACTACGTTACAGAAGCTTTTCAGGGTGATGCAACAGAACATATTTTTTCTTCCATAGTATATGCTTCAGTCCTCATTATATGAAATAAAATCACATACTTGACCTCTACAATTAATATTTTGTTTTCCCAGTAAAAAAAAATGGTAAAATATTTTACTAGAACTGAGTATTTATAACCATTTCAGTTTACTAAGCATCATTTTTATTTTATGGTCATCTCTGTCATATTATGTGGCACATTCCTTGACTAATAATATATAACTCCACCAAAATTGCCATCCAACAGCTTTTGTATAAAGCAGACTGGCATTCTGCCCAGCTTATCTCCTTAAACAAAATTCTTTGCCTGTCTTGCCTAATGCAATCAATCAGTTAGAAAAGAATCTAACAGATTGTAAACAGATCCAAGCAAAACAACCACAAAAACATCTGTGCAATCTCCCTGCACTTTTAAAAAGCTAACTGTCTATAGGTCTACCCCTACCTCACCAACATTCCAATCAGACTCAATACAGTTCCCTTAATTTACAAAACCCCCTTGTCTTGCCCACATTTTTAATCTCTACCACCCACTCCAAAATCCACCACCCTACCTCCTGCTAAACAAAAGCAGTCTGTGGTTAACCTTTTATCTTCTCCTTTATCAGAATCACAACTCTCTGTTCTCTCTAAGGGGTTGTCATTTTCTCCAACCCCGAAGTATTACGATGTCACTTTCATCCGTTAACTCCTTAGCATTCTGCTGTACTCTTTAGTAGTGTTACCACTTTGCCACCTTGAATGGTATGATATTCGGCATGATGACACTGAGTCCTGCCTAGAACGGTTCAAACCTCCATCCAAACTAGACCCACCTCTCCTTCCTCATCACCACCCCCTCCTTGTGTTACAGAAATTACTCACATTCAACCTGTCCTCAAAATCTTTCCCCAACTTCATTTCCCACTCCAGAAACCTCAGTTCTATTGAAACCTGTTCCAATAGAAAACTGTCTAAGAACAGGAACATCATCATTCTCCCAAGTGACAAAGACTCAATGACTGTAGTCATGTACCACAGTGATTAAAGGGCCAAACAGCTCCCTGACACCACTACATACCTTCCACATCCTACAGATAACAACTACTTTCATATGCCAAGAATAATGCTCTCTCCTTGACCTCCAAGGCACCTTACAAGGACTCTTCCAACTCTTTGTCCCTCCTTACTCCACAGAATCCTTGTAACTTCACCTTGTACCTTCTTCCCAAGATGCACAAGACTGGAAATCTGGGGTGACCTATAGTTGCGGCATATGGTTCAACTACTGAATGGATTACAGCTCTTGTGGACCAGCACCTCCAACCTTTTGTACAGAACCTCCCTTCATTCATAAAAGATACTCCACACTTCCTCCAATGGCTTTACACAGTTCCCATTCCTCTTCCAACAGACTCCTTCCTTGTCTCAATAGAAGTCTATTCCCTTTAAACTAACATACCTCTTGGTCAGGGTCTCAGTGCCATGGAATACTTGCTGCAAATGTGACCTCCTAATAGCCTTCCCAAGACCCCCTTCCTCCTTTCCTTACGCAACCTCATTCTGTCAAACAACTACTTTTCCGTCAACTCTCAAATTTACCACCAGATACATGGCTCTGCTAAGGCACCCACATGGTCCATCCTATGCTAACCTGTTTCTAGGCCATCTGGAATAACTATTCCTTAACAATCTTTCCATTAATCCTCTTATGTGGTTCAGATACATGATATTTTTTATGATCTGGACCCACAAAGAGAATCATCTAATAGACTTCCTCATCTCCCTAAACAACCACTCCATAAACTTTACCTAGACATACTTCCACAGTCATGTAATCGTAGGTTTCAAGAAACATGACGCGGCGCCACCCAGACAGCCAAGAATCAATTCCACAGTCATGTTACCTTTGTTGATGTTGATGTTTCCTTACATAAAGAGCACCTACATACTTCTGTTCATATAAAACCTGCAAGTCTACAACAGTATTTTCACGTTAACAGTTGCCATCCCTCCCCCACAAATGTTCCCTTCTTTACAGTCTGGTCATCCATGGCAGACGCATATGCTCCGATGAAGAATCTCTTCCACAATACACACAAAACAAGTTTGGAGCTCTCATCTCCCACAACTACCCCTCTGACCTAATAGACAAAAAAAAATCTCTTGTGCTTCAGCCCATCCTCTGCACAACCACTTCAATGCCATACCTCTTGATACTTGCCACAGCCTCACTTAATCACCCATATCTTCCCTGGTCTTGAGTCAATTAACCTAATCCTTCATCATGGGCAAGACTTCCTATGATCCTTTCTGGGGATTTGCACCATTCTCTATGAAATCCTACCCAATGCCCCATGGACATGATTCAGCAGACCAACCAATCTAAAAAATCTATTGGTTCTTAAGTAATCACCCTGTAATTCCCCAAAATACTGCAGGGATCATGCCCAAGTAATAGACTACATTGTAAAACATGCAACATGCACCCAGCTACCACCACCTACTCCAATCTGACCACAGGTAAAACATTCATCATTGGACATGCTACTTGAATCCCAACGCACCTCATATATCAACTCTCATGTTCTGATTGCACCAGCTCACTACGAACCCACTTGCCATCAGAATGAATGGCCACAGACAAATACTTGTAGTTTACACTAGAAATGTAGTCCATCCAGTGGCAAACCATGCCAGTTCCCATAATCTCAACAATTTCAGGGAAATCTTTGATCGCCCTAACAGAGAAAATGAGATCAAAGATTTTCCTGACACTACAACCTCCTCTGAACTGCATAGATGCGAACTAGCCTACCAGAATATCCTTGACACCCAACATCTTCCATCTCCGATAAATCTCTTCCACTTGGCCAAGCACCTATTATTTCTTGTTATTTACATTTTATTTTTCCTACTTAAAGTTTCTCAAAATAAGCTTTATGATCTTTATATCCTCACCCATTAATTATGTTGATGTTTTCCCACCACCAAAGATAATAGGCCTTCAGCATTATAGATTATTGATCTAATATTTGTGACCCCCCTTTTATACTACGATCTTTGCTGCCCATGTCCTGTAACCTCCATTCACCAGACGGTCTTCAGCGTGTGTACGTCGTGATCTGCCTGGTTTCTCACTCCTGGCAAGAGTAAGGCTACTCGCCGAAATATTGCATTTCTTGTATGTGTCTCTTTTATGCCACCTTCATCTGTGGTAAGTATTATGTCATATCTCCCTCCATATCTTTAGTTTTATCACCTTAAAGTATTTTCCTGCTCATTGTTTTCTATATTTGTGTTATCATGTTATGGTAATGATAATGGTACATGTATAATACCTTCCCCTACAACTCTTGAGCATTCCATTGATTATTCCTCCCTCCTCCCCTCCCTCCAAAGTTCATCCTATTTGACTATTATTACATTTAAAACTAGGTGTTCTACAACAAAATTTGATGTCTGGTAAACAGCACTACTTCCTTCTTTGATGTTATTTCAAGTCTGTTATAAATAAAAAATTTACTGTTTTATCTTTCTATGAATAAGGAAACACTTCACATGAGTAAAAAGAATTCTTATTATAATTTGCAAATTTATAAGTGAACCATCAGGGCCCGCTCTAGTGGTTTTGCCGCCCCGGACAAATAGACAATTTGCCGCCCCTTAAGATTATGTAGAATTATATATTTTATTAAAAAATAATTAATTTTTAATCGAATAAATTATTTTATTTTAATTTTAATAAAATCGTATATTCATAAATAAAGTTATTGAATTTTTATCTAGCTGCTCAAAATAGATAAATTAATTATGAAATCTCTGTACATAACCACAAATTAACCATAATTTTTTACATTTTTAAATTCTATTACAGATGGATATTATCACACAAACAATCTAAATCCCATTATTTTGAAAATAAAACGAGATTACATCAAATACACTAAAATCACAAAAATAACTTTTTTCTTACTTTCAGTTTGCGAATTTTTTATTACATCTTCAAATTTAGTTCATCCGAAATTTCATATTCAATTGCCAAAATGGCTAAATCAATAAATTATCAATTTCTTGGTTTTCGTAAATGCTTAGCAAGGCGTCGTATACATCTCCCAAAATGAAATTTTAATGGCTCTATCCTACTCTCCCAACTAGTGTCACTCCATGTTTTCAAAGTTGAACCCTGAACATGCTTTAAAAGTATTGCCCATCGAAAAGTAGATGCCGAAATGAAAAAAATATATTTTTTGGACCATGTTGAAGAAATTAGCGGCTTCCAAGGATGCTTTTGCCATTAATAACAAGATTGAGAGAATGGCTACTACACGAAACATTGAATGCTCGCGAATTATATTGTTTAATTCTAGATTGCACTCCTGATTTATTGCCCCTCATATTATACCCGTTGTCAGTCACTGGCCTCTGATATCCTTCTAATTTAAACCCAAGTCATTAAGACCTCCAACTATAGTATCAGGCATTTGTTTTCCTGTGGATCTTTCGACTGGTAAGAAGCCTTAAAAGCTTTCATTAATTTAAATTTCAACATCAGGATTAAATTTATTGGTTGAAACATATCTGATTAGAAGAGTAATTTGCTGTATCTTACTAAAGTCAGGAGTACAGTTTAAAATTATGAAAAATATTTGATTTTTTTAATTTCATTAATAACATGAGACTTTGATGCAGCAGATGCTTTGATGCAGCAGATCTACTATCCCGGTTAGTATACTTTTCCCAAGATATTGAGCTTTAGTCTCTACGTTTTAGAGCACTCAAGCACGTGCTCTTCCACAATGGGATCGTATTCAGACAGTAACTCAACTATTTTTAAGAAATTACCGTTATTATGCTCAAACAACTTGTCGCTTGTACCTTGAAAAATCAGACAACTTTTACCAAGCATTTTGGTAATTGCAACGATTCTTAGAAGCACCTCACTCCAATGATTTATTTCGGCATTACGTAATAACTCTTTGAGTGGCAGCATTTGCAGTTTTACAACAATTTAATCTTTCGTTCATTTATAGCCATGATTTTTGTGCCTGAATAGGATTTTTAGAAATTTCATGCTCTCTTAAAGTTTCGCCGAGGTGCTTCCAATTTTTAAAACCCTCCTTTGAGAGAGAACTAACTAAACAGTCGAAAATTTTGCAACAGAAGCAGTAAACGCAGTTTTGTGAAAGATAGTAGCTAATCTCGCAATATTTGCTCTCCGTTGCTTAAAATTCATGCATAATATTTTGCGCTAAAATGTCGACCTGTGTCATTGGAAGGAAATTTGTAACTATGTAATAGTTTAGGTGGACCTTGCCTTACTGAAAAGCTTCTTACGGCGTCTCGTAAAATTCTTGGCCACAAAGTTTTAGAACGCCTTCTGTGAGTCTCACGTTGGTGTCAGTTCCAATTGGTTTAGAAACTTCGTTCATTTGTATGCTATTATTCTCTGACTATTCTGTACGTCTTTTGTATCCCGACCTGATATTGGATTCTAAGATTTGTTTTTGGTAAACCCTGAATACCGTATATTTTTTAACGCCCCGGATTGATTCTGCCTTTCCGCTTCCTTTCCCAACCTTCTTTTTTTGTACTGGTAACCAGATAGTTTTCTTTGACCATCAGACATTTTGGAAGAGGCACGCACGTAACTCAAACAATGTACACTATAAAATAATATAAAAAGTAAATATTTATCCTTGTTCTAGATAAGCTAAAACCATATTCTCAGTCGATATAAAAAACATTTATGCACAACAAAAAATATTTTCCATACCCTGTGAATATAAAGAAAGTCTAGTGTTACTATACAGTCAAAGCTTATTCGCGGAGGATACGATCCGTAAATTTGCTGCAAATGCAGAAACCGTGTATACAGAATGGCAATTTCTATAGGCTTAAACGGAATACGTTCCAAGTTCACAAAAAATATATATATATGTATATTTTTTAAATGATGTTGTGGAGTGATTGTCGCCCAATGCACTTATTAAACCAACTGACAAAGTTATTCACATTCACTAAAATAGTTAATGAATTTCTTTTTGTTGAAACGGCAAATGCAGCAATTAGAGTATCTAGAAACCGCATTCGTATATATAATAAGCATCATGGGTTATTATATATTAGCAGTTAACATTCTAAATTGAATATACTAATGGTATGTGAAGTAACTAATCGGTAATCAGTAGCTGTTAATATTATTTATTTATTAATGATTATAAGTACTGTCCCACTGTAAGGAACTTAGACCGATACCGGGGTAGAGTATCGCCTCTGTGCCTTAACTCACTCTCTTGATCACACCTCCAAGTCCGATGAAAGCTTGTTGAATACTTTAACTTAATTTGACCATGTTGCCCGGATACAACTAGAACGCTACAGGTCGCCACAATATTTGAAAACCCAAATATTGAAAGGTATGATAGCAGCTACAGAAATGAAACAGTTCACTTTTCCCAAAAATTCTTCAAGTTTATTTAAAAATGAAATTCAAAGTTCAAACAGCTTAGGCATTCGAACAATCGTTCCAAAAATCACAGATTATGGAGAGAAGTAGAGCCCGACCAAACCCCAGTTGAAAATTAAAAGTTCATGTTAAGTAAACAAAGCCATGCCCCAACCATGATGGCCGAACCCGGTAGTGCCAACTGAAGACCTGAGCTACCAACATAAGTCGGAGTTGCCAACCTACCAACGCACACACGCTTATAACATCTTAGTAGCACGACTTCAAACCCGGAAAAAGACACCGTCACCACCGCGTCCTGTGATTTATACCTTCGCTGACGTCAGAGCCAAAACACAACTTTCTGCTAACACTTCTACGATTTAGGCCAAAAATATCTCAGTAACTAAACGATTATCCAAAGCTTTAGGTGTTGCAGTGTTTCTACATATTTAATTGTGAAATAATGGATATTTAGTGAATAATTTTAAGCAACTGGTTTAAAAGTTGTAAGGGTAGGAGTGAACTATTTCTCTACTCTGGGGAATTACTTTTGTGCGAGAGGCTTCTTTATTTCGTCATTTTATTAATGCCACAATTTATGCAAATATTATTATTATCACCGTTTTCTACTAAAATTCCTGAGTTTATTGGTGTAATTTTTATTAAGATTGGTGCAGGGAAAGTTTAACTACGACGTAACCAAAGTGTGATTTCAGTTTTAATTTTATAACTTTATTTCTATTAATTTTATCGCAAATATAAAATTACTACGGGATTCACTGAATTAAACTACGTATTCTGAAAGTTATCTCATCTCTGTATCTACTTTAGATCGGCTGGAAAATATTTCTAAGTTGACCTCATGGTCATGATGAAAAATAAATTTCAAGATCTCTATAAGATCGGTTCTATTACTTGGAATTACTTGAAATTATTATATGTGATACTAGATTTTTCGTTCTTCCCGGAAATCTACTTTTTATTTCGGATGTTCTCTAGGATTTTAAGATAAAAAATTATTAAAAGTGCAGAGTATCTGACGAAGTATAAAAATTGATTTAAGTTATTTGAACGTTCAGAAACTACGAAATTTTAGTGAATTTATATTTTAATTGCATGATTACTTCCCTACAATTACTTTATTTTGTTCGAAAGTGTGTGAAAACAGTGAAATGCCAAATATTAGAAATTTCTTGTGTACTAAACTGGATTATTTTGGATTATCATATTTAAGGTTAGTAAAAGGTGTTAATATCATTACAGAAAATTAGTATAGTTGGATTATTAAGTATTGAGTTGCTTTCTTGCTCCTAAATTGGTTTAAAAATGACAAAATGCTCCCCAGTCAGAAGTTCATAATTACAAAGTTGGGTTACTGATGATTATTTAATTTTCAGTTGATTTAAAGTTTATTTATTATTATTCAAAGTTTATATTTGGCATTTAGCCACTACTGAAAGTCTTTACTGCATTCAAATTGGTTTAGAAACTACAAAGTTAACCTATATCAAAATCTATTATTCGAAATTGAACTTATGGGATTTAATCTATTTCCTCCCAAACTGATGTTTTCTTTTTGTTATCAAAGGTTTATTTAGAGCATTTTATTTAATTTTGAATACTTTTATTATCGCTAAAGGGTTTTATTTAGTGTGTTTTGGTTACAGTATCTCTATGCTATACAAAGCTTTACTCCCATAACCTGTACATGAAATGAAAACTATCTTTTACTACAGAGTAAACTTTACCCTTGATGCCTAGAGGTGAGAGGCTAGAATTTCCTAAAATTCTAAGATGCTTACACCACACCCACTAAACTACAGTATTTTCACAAGCGATCAAAGATAGCGTATGTAATTTAACCCAACCATAACACTTTCAATGCCTATATCTATTTTTTACAACAAATCTGTGAGGCTCGGATTACGAGAAGAAATTATTATGCAAAATATTCCACTTCGATTTCCAATAACTAAGATCCATATTGATTTGGTTCATCAATTCAATAAAATAAATACTCAGCAACTCCCGTCAAGCACTAGCGATTCCGTGTTTTAGAGCCTAACTGCAATTGCTAAAAACACTCCTTTTCGCCGTGTCTAGTAACTTGTGGGCAGTATAACGTCGGAATCAGCGCAGGTAGCAAAGGTCAAGTGTAATAGCCCCCCCTCCCCCTTACAGCGCATCTGTTGTGCGCTTTTGTCGCTGTGAGCTTATGTCGTTGTGCTATTATTTCGTTGTGCACTTATGTCGTATATCCAACTAAATAACAGTTTAATAATAGATGTGCTTACCTTTTGAAATTATAAAATCGTGAATTAAATTTTATGAACTTCCACTTATCACTAATAAAGTAATAGTAAGACTAATGCTGTTGTGTGATGAAACCACTTTAATAATTAGCAATAATAATAAGTTGAGACAACAAAAGTCGAAACAGCGTTCTACTCGCGTGCTAAAGCCCAATTCACACAGAAGAGACGTGGCGCGGACGCGGCGCATTTTGAAGTTGCTCCTATGGCGCAATTCACACCGAGGCGGCTGGACAACGGCGCGCCCCTATGAGGACCGCGCCCCGTCCCTTCGAAGTCTCTAGGGGCGCACCCAAATAGCTAAGAACTGTAAGTTTTTAACAAACGAAAATATCGGTATGTTGATTTTTTAGTAATTGGGTATTTAACACATTAATATCATTAATATTTTTCTCACACTTACAGCCGAAATGGCGCCCCTAAATTTTAGCGCCCTGGGCAAATGCACGGCTTGCCCCCCCCCTAGAGCGGGCCCTGGAACCATTGATGTACCGAAAATGTTAATTGTGTAATGGCAGTTTATTTATTAAATAAAATTTTAATGAATAGCTATTTTGTTTCAAATCACTTTTCAGGTGGAGGATTTGCAATGGCATCTGGAACAAAAGCCTCTGGTCTAAATCATTTGCTTGGTGAAACATTAGTTGCCTTGGAGGTTCTTCCACGTGAAGTGACAATGATCATTGTCTGCACTGCAACCACTTTTCTGACAGAAGTATCATCTAATACTGCAATCGCCAATATAGTAACACCTGTCCTGGCAGAGATGGTAATGGTTTCCCTTCAACAGAAATGTAGTAATATCAATAGTAACAGTACAAGGAGTGATAAATAACACTGTGATAACTTTACACATTGTTGTAAATACGAGGCGCATCCAGAAAGTAAGTTCTGTTTGGTAATAAAATGAAATTGTACACAGATACAGAAGAAATTTTTATTGCACAAAATTCTACAACTCTTAAACTACTTTTCCACATAACTGCCGAAATTTTTCAGGCATTTGTCATAGCGTGGCACCAGGTTTTGTATATCTTCTTCATAGAAATCTGCCGCCTGTGTCTTCAACCAGTTGGAAACAGTTTCTTTCAGCTCGTCATCATTGGTGAAGTGATGACCGCCAACGAAAGACTTGAGATGTAAGAACAGATGAAAGTCACTAGGAGAGAGGTCAGGGCTGTACGGAGGATGGTGAAACATGTCCCAGGCAAATCCCTGTACGGGGTTTTTCGTCACGTTTGCAGTGTGTGGTCGTGCGTTGTCGTGAAGCAAAACAACACCTTTTGATAGCAGTCCCCGGCACTTATTCTGAATTGCACGGCGCAATTTCCGAAGTGTCTCGCAATAAGCATCTGCTTTGATTGTTTGACCACGCGGTAAGAAGTCAATGAGTAGGATGCCTTTCCAGTCCCAGAACACTGTGCACATCATTTTCTGAGGTGTCATGATTTGCTTCGGCTTAACCTTTGGTGGGGATGAAGTGTGCTTCCATTCCATTGATTGTCACTTACTCTCAGGGATGTCGTAAGAAACCGACGTTTCATCTCCTGTGACTATCCGTCTCAGAAATTCTTCGCCGCTTTCAGCATAACGGGTCAAAAACTCAAGTGCACTACCCATCCGTTGTGTTTTGTGTTGCTCAGTGAGAATCTTTGGTACCCAACGTGAGCAAAGTTTATGGAATTTCAGTTGTTTGGTAACAATTTCATGCATCAGTGATCGTGAAATTTGGGGGAAGTCCATAGCGAGAGCACTAATTGTAAACCTACGGTTTTCCTGGATGTTGTCATCAATCGCGTGAACCAGTTCTTCTGTAACCAAAGGTGAACGCCCACTTCGTTCTTCATCATGCACATCACTACGCCCACCATTGAACTGTGAGACCCATCTTCTCACCATCGAATCACTCATCGCATTTGGTCCGTAAACATCGCAAATTTGCCGATAAATTTCACTTGGTTTCACTTTCCTCGCATTCAGAAACTGAATCACAGACCTGATTTCACAGGCGGCAGGATTTTCAATCAACGCCGACATTTCAAACAAGCACAACAAAGCATACGTAACTGACAGCGATATCCAAATGGCGCACGTTCTTCCCCTTGATACACATCATTTACAGCACATGTGTGGAACTGCAATCGCAGCCCTGCAGCGGAGATAAATTGAAACGGAACTTACTTTCTGGACGTGCCTCATATATATAACTTTATTGCTAAAATTAAGATTGTACATTTTAACACTACCTAAAAGTTCATTATTTCTTTGTATTTGGGATTTGACGAGGAAGGTTTACTTTATTTTATCCTGAAAATCTGTGTTGGAAAGATGTTTGTGGGTATTAGACATTTAATTTAATTACGATGCAGGCTTGCTCTGGTAGCAATTTCCCTACACATTGTGCATCCTAAACCTGAAATGGTTTCAAACTGGACATGAAAATGTTTAGAAAGGATAATTGTATATTGATTTGAAAGTTACGTACAGTGTGCCACCACACTTACATGAGCCATCACACTTTAATGAACTTAAACTTCAAATTACAGAGGTTGTCTGAAAAGTTTTCTATCTTGACCATTGATTATTCTACACTGTGAACCTGAAAAAATTTGATATTTGTAGTGACAAAAACCTATTTTTTTAAACACCTGAAGCTTTTACTTGATTTTGAAACATTTGTAACCAGTCCTTAACATTTAACATTAACATCTAATGTGTCCTTACTTATTAAATAAAAATTTAAGAACATTGTTTCAATGATCTAAAAAGAAAAAAAAAGGTACAAAGAAGATTTATGATTAATGTCGTATGTTATGTGGCAATGACATTTTCTGTATTTCCATTTAGTTTTGCCTTGAATTACTGTTACTTGAACCGATCTAAAATTGTAAGGAAAATGTGATCCTCTGGTAAAATAATGTAGTATTTCATTTTACTGTCAAAAAGTGGAAGGTTTTATGAACCATCTCTTCTGTAACTAAAAGAAAATAGATAACCATATTTTATTTACAATATATCTACATATATCCTATATTTATAAAATTTTTGGTGGCAGAGGGTGCTCTGCACCAAAACTACTTTCTACTCTGTGCACTCTAATACTGAATAGTGTGAGGGAAAAAGAATTAATATAAGCATCAATGTGACATCTTATTTCTCTAATCTTATTATTCTGTCTCAAATAGGTAGGTGGAGGAAGAATTTCATTGCACTTGTGAATGAAAGTGGATGTACACATATCTACCAATAAGTTCAAATGAAACCTACTTTATCTGTCTGCCAGTGTACCCAGCCCAATCTACAAATCGATTATGTGGTGCCTTCATAAGGACTGTGACAAGTAGTTACAAATTGAGTGGCTCTTCTCTGTACTTTCTCTATACTGTCATCAGCCCCCTATCAAACAGAACCCAAATGACACAGCAGTAATCCAAATGTGGATGCATGAGAGTTTTGAAAGCTATCTCTTTTGTCTGTGCATTATAATTTTTCAAGAGTTGACACATGAACTGCAGTCTAGAATTAGTGCTCCCTGTGACCAAATTAATGTGTAAGTCCCATTTCATGTTTATTAGTACCGTACTGTTGTGGCCAAATACATCACTGAATCATCCATGTTGATAACTGAACTGTTCACTTCATATTTCTGAACAAACGGATTTATTTGTTAGCAGTTATCTGTTAGTTAAGCACATTGCTTTACACTTTTTACAACTTTGAGAAAGTTCCCATTTGTCGCACTATGCCGAAATATTATCCAGATCACACTGAATTTGTAAATATCTGGCAAAATTCCTTACTTCCCTATACATGATTGCATCATCTTCAAACAATCTCAGACTGCTGTATCTTAATGTATACCAAATTATCTTAAAAATTTCTATGATCATAATCATCATTAGATGTTTCTGCTTTTGTGGGTTATCCTTAGTGTTGCAAACTGAAAAAAAAAAAAAATTTTTTTTTTCAGCTTTGTGAAAAAAAACACGAAAAAAAACCTGAAAAAAAACCTAGCACCTGTGTTTTTTTTCTAATTTTTTTTTTTTTTTCAGAAAACAATATATTTGATAAATTATAGTTTTATTTAAGGAACTTCCATTTTACAAGTGTGTTTTAAGTCTTACTGAATCATATAATGTCTCACAATGATTCATAAATGTATCTATATAGGTAACATAATTTTATTCATCCTCTATGTCAGTACCACATTCACTAGTATCAGCACTACCAACACTAGTTCGATTGGTGTCGGAATTTTCTGTCTCCTCTAGATCCATAACTTCAGAAATAGTTAAATTTTCTTTTACTGGTTGTACTTGTATTGTTCGCAAAAGATTTTGAGATTGCAATTTTAAATTGTGAGCAAAGTACACACTGTGCATACAGACTGCGCCGATAGTTCTGTATTACGGTCTTTTAAGTTTGAATTAAACTCTATTATCAAACAAAATAGGAGCTTTACTTCTTTTCAATTGTTTGTTTACACCAACGGTTGCAAGGAAACGATTCATAATTAGGGACCGTGCACAAACTAGATGGGTCGGTCCAGAGGGAGGAGGGGTTAGCTGGAAGGCTATGCTGGGCTACGTGGGGAGAGGGGGGGGGTTCCGAGCCAGGCCACGTAACTTTTCTTTCGTAACATTTTTCACAGTTAAAATGAGGAACTGAACTCACAACAGCATGTGAGTATTTATTTCCCTCAGTTAATTATATCCATATGTAATTTACAATAGTCTGACAAGAGAAAACAGTACAAAATGTCTTCTGGAATCAAAACGGAAGAAAGCTACGTGCTTCGTGAGCAAGGGAGGGGGGGAGGCAAAAGCCACGTAGGGGGTTCACAGGAGGCCAAAATGGAGCTATGTGGTTTATGCACGCTCCCTTACTGACAATTTAATGAGTCAGTACCACTATACTCTTAGAGTTAACAAGTATACGAATATAAGGAAAGCCCAATAAGGCAAAAAACCGTGGATAAATTTTAAATTCCTAATTTTTTTAAAATATCTGTAGGTAATTTTGTAGTGCTGGCAGCACTATTTCAAATAGCAAGTATCAATCCAAACAATGGGGAATGGTAATTCCTTCTCGCGCAACCTAGTCTCTTCGGGAAATCCCCGTTCATAAAGAAAATTTCAGTCAATTTTGCCAATATTTTCGTAATTTTTTTTCCCTACTGAACCAGAAAAATATAGTAGATTTTAAACTAAAATAAGTACTTAGAATAAACTCTAAAACAGTCATTTTAAACGATAACTGCCTTACAAATTTGAGATTTAGTAGTTGTGAAAAAAAACGTGTTCCAGAAAAAAAACATGTTTTTTTTTCAAAGTTTTTTTTCATGTTTTTTTTCAATGGCAGGCAGCATCTATAAAATCCTTGTTATTATAATTTTTATTCTTAAAATTCCACAGAATTTCTTCACTTTCATGCAGTTCTAATGATTTGAATGCCTCTGCTTCACTCCACTTACTTGACTCATCAACTGTCATGAACCTGTTGACATGAGGAGAGTGACTGTCAAGCACTGTGCATGCACCCAAGACAGTACACTCATTCCAGCCAACTAGCATCGTGTAAACACAGCCTTATCCACTGGATCCTGGGTTTGAATCCTACTGCAACCAAGAATTTTTAGGGGGTTTGGATTGTTTGAATGAATATGTCATGTTGCTCCATAGTTTAAATTCCACATGGAATTGTAGGTCCAGCCATGATAGAGGCAGAATGCATAATAAATTTCAATGATTAGAACATGTAAATTTATTTTACACATTAAACTCAGATTAAGGAGAGACCTCTTGTTATTTTGATGAATATAATGGTAAAGCAGTTATTGAGGCCATTGATGTTGTGTCAACTGGCAAGCTTTAGTTGTGTATTGTCTCCCTGTCATCATTCATCCTAAAGGCTGGTGCTGAGGTTGATTTAGGAACTTGCACAATGGAAGATCATGAACTGGTGTAGAACGTGTTCAGTGCAAGTTTCAGCAATGTATGGGTTGGAACAGATTGATGTGGTCAGGTGCTTATTGCATGTTTTTGCAGTATGGTGTATCACAGGGGATAGAACCAAGAAGAAATTTATGAGATAGCATTGTGGACTGAGATATTCTTGAGATTTGGCAGTTTGTTGAAGGATGTGAATGTGTTTGAGGAGGAAGGTAAAGGAAAAAGAGGAGTCACATTTCAAGGAGGGAAACTGGGATAACCTAACTACCATGAAGAGTATGGCTTGTAGATTCAAGAACAGGAGAGTAAATGAGAAAACAGGACTAGAAAAATTGCAATATGCATAGCATCAATTATTATTCATTATAAATATATGGTGAGAACACGGATAGAAATAAAATTTAGTTTTTTGTTTGTTTGTGTAATGTTTGTCACTTAGGAATTATGAGGTTTGCTAATTAGTAAGATGGTATCTTTATGTTGTCACATCACTTTCCTGCTGTCATGCGAGTTAAGCAATAGTTTCTGTCATGTATATACTATATTTGCATCACCTATTTTTACGTTAATACTGAAGTATCTTGATGATGCAACATTTAAACTATGTCTTATCTAATAATAGATTACTATAATAATTAAAATTGACTTTAGATCCAAGAGCTCTTTAAATTCCTAGTCTAATGTAACTGTTGAGCACAGTTAATCCTGCTGTTTAAAAATGTGTTTCAAAACGAAGTTGATTTTTTTTTTAGATTATTAACTTTAATTCCATATATAATTACAGGCTAGGGCAATGAAGGTTCATCCTCTGTACTTCATGCTGCCAGCAGTTTTGTGTTGCTCCTTTGCCTTCATGCTTCCAGTTGCTACACCTCCAAATGCTATAGTAATGGCTGCATCAAATATGAGGACTTCTGATATGGTAAGCTATGATAAATGTTTGACATCACTGTCACATTTAGTACATATACAACAGTGAGAAATATGCATGAAAACAATTATGTTTTCTATGTTTTAACCCTGTTTCCATATCAAATTACTACTGTTGAATATTGTAATATGTTATTATGTTGCTTCTTAAGCTGTATGATATTCACTAAGTCATGTAACTGGAAACTTAATCAAGTAATAGATATATATGACAAATATATTTAGAAGGGTAGTCCAAAAAGTTCTTGGCCTGTAAAAGCAAACACAAAATTATTGACCTTCGACTGATGATATTCCTGCTTCTTAACGTCTCTAATACTGACGTCTCAGGGTGTACAAATTTGATCCCTTTGCCATAATTCCTCCTCTTATCATCATTAAGACTAATACCAAAATATTGTAAAATGTGTTTATTTTTGTGCGTGTATTCATTGTGGCCCTCCTGCCTTTATCTGTAGAGAGTGATGGGTTTAGTTTCCTCATCATTTCTTCTTATCATTGTCTAACAGTATTTTCATTGCCACTATAATTTAATAATATAGCAGATAATAAGATAGGATAGGGAAAATAAACAGTTACCCGTCACTTACCACAGATGAAGGCAGGAGGGCGAGACACGTAAAAACACAGAAACACACGAATTGCACAATATTTCGACCTTAGTCTTACTCATGTGGGAGGCGAGACATATGGCAGGGGAAAGGTGTGGTCACATCCCAACCCGCCACATGATTCATGTGGCGGGTTGGGATGTGACCACATCTTTCCCCCTGCCATATGTCTCGCCTCCCACATGAGTAAGACTAAGGTCGAAATATTGTGCAATTCGTGTGTTTCTGTGTTTTTACGTGTCTCGCCCTCCTGCCTTCATCTGTGGTAAGTGACGGGTAACTGTTTATTTTCCCTATCCTATCTTATTTTCAGTGCCTTGCGGCAGTTTCTTTGTTTCCTTTATCCAATAATATAGCAGATATGTAGATCTGACACTGTATTTCACTTATTATAATGAGCCTGTATACTAACAGAACTGAAATGTTCCTTAATAGTGATAATTCAAATATGAGGAGAGACAAATAGAATAGATACAATACACTAAATTCATTTTCCATTGATCCCAATATAAGAGACTGGTTCTGTGGGATGTGGAAAGTTCTCAGTTTACAGATAAACAGTTGCATAACAAAATAATATGTACACCAGTAGACGTACAGTCATAGCATATACGGTACATTAAACAATTCCATAGCAAAATAATACATATACCAGAAGATGTACAGTCATAGCATACATGGTATGGTAAACAATTGCATAGCAAAATAATACATACACCAGGAGAGGTACGGTCATAGCATGCATGGTAAATTAATTATGTAAACTACATTTACACAACCTACTGGCAGTTATTTTGTAGATACCTTAGAAACTCTTCGACAGAGTAGAAGGAGTTGTCAATTAAAAATTCTTTCAACTTTTTCTTGAATTTATTCTTATCATGATGTCTCCCTGAATAATTAACTCTTCTTTGTACTAATAACAGTGATATTTGTGTTTTGTACAGGTTATTTTTGTTTCTCTATTTAAATAGTGCACCTGTGAATTTGATGTAAGCAGATTAAAATGTTTTACAATCAATCACATGAGAGAATACATAAGCATGCAGTTTTTCTCGGCGTTGAGAAAATAAAAATTGTTCTCGGGTGACTAGCCGAGTTAAAGGAATGTTGTAATTACACTCACAAGTACACAATATTTCTGCAGAGGATGGTAACAGTGAATTCCAAAGCAGAAAATAAAGAGAAGTAGAGAACCTATGTACTATAATAGGGAAGTGAGGGGGTTGAAGAGGTTGGTAAGAAAAGAACATAATAGAGTTAAGAGACAGCAGGGTAGTAGGGAATATTTAAAACAACTAAACAAGGACTTAATAACAGCAAAGAAAATGGCTAAAGATGGGTTTATGAAGAGTATTGTCAGTGCAGGAGGACCATTGACTGATACATCTAGAAGTTTCTATGGCTATGTCAGGAAACTGAGGGGAAGGGAGGGTGTAGAGACACTTATAGATAAGGATGGAGAAGAAGTTACTGACGATTTGAAAAAGGCAGAGATTTTAAGTAACTGGTTCAGTGAAAGCATTAGGGACAATGAATCAGAAACAGGAGGGTCTAATTTGGAGAATGAGCTTAACAACACAATTAGAAATGATGATAGTAAAAAATTTGATATCCATCCTGAGGAAATCATGAAGGAAATAAGAAAGTTGAAAAAAAATAAAAAAAATAAAGGGGCTGGTGAAGATAATATTACTACAGATATCTTAAAGATAGCCGGATGTGACATTGTACCTTATCTTGAAATATCATTTAAATTGATTCTAGACACTTGCTGCTTACCACAGGACTGGAAAAGTGCAATAGTAGTACCGGTACATAAGGGAGGGGTGAGAAATAGAGTTGAGAATTACAGGCCAATCAGTTTGACATCAGTGGTAGGTAAATTAATGGAAAGATTGATATGCAACCACATCAGAAATATATGTGAGGAACGTAAGTGGTTTTCAAGCAGGCAACATGGTTTCAGGCAAGGATATTCATGCGAATCTCAGTTGGGGGGATATATGCAAGATATTTCAGATGAAATGGACAAGGGAGGCCAAATTGATAGTGTAGCACTAGATCTGTCTAAGGCGTTTGACAGAGTAAGCCATAAAATGGTAGTAAATAAGGTAAAAACCATTGGAGTGGATAAGAAAGTCATTTGCTGGGTAGGAGAATTTTTAAAAAGTAGAAAACAGAAAGTTAGGGTAGGAAATGTAGTATCGAAAGAAGTGGAAGTAAAAATGGGTGTGCCACAGGGTAGCGTATTGGGACCATTGCTATTCATTATTCTAATGAATAATTGTGTTGATTGTTTACTATCTGAAATTAGATTGTTTGCAGATGACATAATGTTGTATAAAAGAATCAAAACGATAGAGGATTGTAAACAGTTGCAGGGTGATCTGGACAGGATATCTAATTGGGTTGGTAAACATGGAATGAAGATAAATGCAAAGAAGAGTCAGCTTATTAGATACACAAATAAAAAACAAAAGGTTAATTATGAATATAAGGTGGGGAAAGAATCGCTTGCTGAAGACTTGAAATGTAAATATCTTGGAATTACTTTTGATAACAAACTTAACTGGGCAGGACACATAGGACAGGTGGTAGGAAAAGGTTTCAAAGTTCTGCACTTGTTGGAGAGAGTGATGAGGGGATGTACGAGAGAAGTCAAGGAATTGGGTTATAAAACTTTGGTCAGACCATTGCTCGAATATGGTGGTGTAGTATGGGACCCTCATTTTACGTATCAAATACAGGAGTTGGAGAGGGTGCAAAAAAGGGCTGCTAGATTTGTTTCTGGAAATTATCGCAGAATGCAATCAGTGACGGATATGATAAAGGAGCTGGAATGGGATTCATTGCAAGACAGGAGGAGGATGAGGAGGGTCATGGGAGTATACAGGGCATATACTGGCGATGAGGCATGGAAAGCTATTGCAGTAGGTATGAAAAGTAGTGAATGGAAGGGAAAAGATGACCATGACCACAAGCTGGCACTCGATTTCAGGCACAAGGGTGTGGGAAGATTCTCATTTTTAGGTAAGGGTGTCAGGCATTGGAATGAGTTACCAAGATAAATGATGAATAATTTACCGAAAAGAAGAATTTAAAGATAAAATTTGTAGAGGGCAAATGTAGGTAGGTGCAGGATAGGGGGAAGACGGGTGTGTAGGGAAATTGCCACCGGAGCCTGTGCTCCATTGCAATTAAATTAAATTAAATCAGATCACTGAAATATTGTGTAATTGTAAGTGTAATTACAACAATCCTTTAACTCGGTTAGTCACCCGAGAACAATTTTTATATACACATGGGAAAATGTATTTACAGAGAAGTCATTGTAAGAACACTGAGATTTTTCAAGATTTATTTGCCTCTTCTGTATATGTATTTAAATTATTTTTCTGTGTGGTAAATTGTCATTATAAAACTGTTTGTTTGGTTGTCTTGCAGCCACATTTGATAATAATTTGATGTTAGTCATCATAAGATTTTGAAAATTGTCATTTGAATAGGTAGATACAAACTAATTAAGTTGAATCAAACATTTGTAAATATAAATTAATGTTAAGTACTGTCACTGGATATTTTCTTGTGTAACTTTATATTCTGAAGACTAAAAACCAAATTTTATTTTGATTAAAGCTATTTTATTTTTTATAGATGAAAGCTGGTATTGGGATGAACATTATCTGCATTGCATTGTTGTGCATATTATTTCCAACATTTGGTTCAGCTGTCTATGGTCTTAATGATTTCCCAGAGTGGGCACAAGCAAATGCAACACTTACGGGAGTGTGAATTTTTAATGGTCACTTATGTAGACAAGAAATTATAAAACCCAACTGATGAAAACAACAACAGTTTTCATTGCTCATACCAAAGATATGTAATGAGAAGCTTCCTATGTTGGAAAAGTTATCGAACGTCAACAATTATTTTGACAAAGCATTAATGCAGCCAAAAATATCAGTATTTATTTAATTTATTAAGTGACATTCAGATATAGAAAATCAAGAAATTAATATCTGCTTTGGTTGAAATGCTGCAGTACAAGTGATGTTTCTAGAAATATGATCTGATGTTATAGAGTGAGAAAAAGAAGTTCAGTGAAAAATGTAAAGTTACGTGCTGTGTCATATAGGAGTATCATCAGCATTTCTAAATGCATATTTTACTGACTTCTTAACTTATTAGTTATCACTTAAATACAATTCAAGATTATTTGTTTAATACATTTATCTTCTCAATGTTATTTGTGAAATTCATAGCTTCAAATATATTATAACGAATTGAGTTTTTATAAAAATTATTCACCAAATGTCTTCAACGATTTGTAAAACAACTTGTTATTCAGATGTCACTAAGGTTTAAAACAAATTGATTGGAATTCAATTTACTAATTTATATTAACAGATTAAAAATTATATATGTGATCATAAAATAGATCATTCATTTTCAATTGTTTTATATCTCAAACGAATTATGATACTAATACTTTGAACTATGATCCACTATAAAAAGCAGTTGTCAATACTAAAAGAGCTTTTAAAAGTGTTTTTACATTTAGATGAGTTTACAAAGTTCATAAGATGGTTTATGCCACGTGACAATGATGGAGTAATTTATGGCTTAAGTGAAATCTGAAATAAAGAATCAAGAAATTTGAAGTTATTAATTTTGAAAAAATATAACAGAAATTTTATTTTTATTTTTGGTCAAAATATTGATTATTGTAAAAACAAGAACCTTGTGCTAATTACACATTACCAGTTTTTTGTTCCTTAAGGAAGCAATGCATTACCAAACTGCAGGGTGGTGTAGTTTTTCTCTAGTAAAAAATATGTGTTTGTTAATTAAATGTACGGTATCTTGAGTGTAGACAAAATATTTCAACTGCTTAAAAATTAATTTACAATTACTTATCTGAATACTGTAAAAATGATAGCTTACTGACATGAAAGCACTTTCATGTCAGTAAGTTCTTACCTGATATCATTGTGAATGTATGAAATTATTACTCACTAGCTTACTGAAGCTACAACAACCAAATAATAATTGATCTTCTATTATTTAACTGATAAAATTCCATATTATAAAAAAATTCATTCTCTACACATTTCAATTAGTGCCTACACTTTCTCCACCTTATTGGTCTGTTGATATACTGATCTTGCCTTCTGAAGAAAATTATCAATAATTCAGAAGTTTCTTCAAAACTATATAATAATAGTGTAACGGGTTAATGGCATTTCCCCATTACTTTGGAAGCTAATTTGAGAAGTTTTAAATATAGGCGGTTTGCGTGGTTGTCTGGTGATTTCAGCATCCGCCAAGTCCGTGGGTTTAGGGAAGTAGGACCCACTTGTAAAGCATGTGCTGAAACTGGTCGTCGTCTAGTGACGTCAGCATCTGCCGGGTCCGTGAACTCGGGGGGGGGGGGGGGGTAAACCCCAAATTTGGAAGCATGGTGTGCTTGGGAGAAAGACGCACCTAGGCTTCTGGGCGGGCAGTCTGCCGTTGGCTGTTGGCCGTGGAGTAGGTGGGTCCGTCGTGAAAGTGAACAGTCAGTCGAGTCGACGAGAACACGTGTTCATTATGATAAAGAATTAATTTTGGAGAAGGTGATTTGTTTGGTGATATGAAGGAACTTTATTAATTAAGAAAGTATTTGCAGAATTTTATATGAATTGTTTCGTGGTGAGCCATAGGCATGTTCTGAGAACTAGTAAGGGTGTTGTATGAATGAAAAGAGTGCGTGTTATTCAGTCTAAATTTATCGGAGGCATTACCTGTAATCTTAAAGGATCGAAGTACCGATAGCGAACTTTCATAAAGGTTGGGAGTTGGAGCGAGATTATCTTATTAACTATTAAATGCATGTGTTTCAAGTAAGAAGGTGCATTTTCATTTCATTTACCGACTTAATATCGGTTGGCAGCCGTCAGAGAAAGAACCAGAATCTAGTGAGTGCGCGGAGCTTTAAAGGTTCACAGTAAGTATTGTAACCGAACCTCCAGCATAACCGCGACAATAGCTAGGGGTTACCAGTAGTGCCCAACAGACAAAAGGGCAGGTTTGCTCTACCAATGTAAAGCTTATTTTTATTTATAAAATAATTATTCCCTCCTTTGAGACATATATTTTATAACTTTCTCTCTCTAGTTGACATTAAATCAAGAGAGATATTGAAGAGTGAAAGCAGAATCATATAAATTCAATTTAAGGGTTAATAAATGAGATAATGGTCACTTCTGATTAAGGAACTGAACTAAATCACTACTTATTATTCCAAGTATTCTTTTAAATCATTGTAATAGTAGTTTTAAGTGACATAATTATTTCCAGATTTAAATTGTCTGCTTCGCTTAAACTGAGGTGGTTAAATATATTTCTGCTTAACATGCTATAAATATTAATTTTGAAGTTGTTTACCAGACTAACCCTAAAATCAGCAAAAATATGACAGATCTATTGTCTTGCTTCTTACTACTGAGCTCCTACACCACTCCCCCACCAGTAACAGGGTTACGCTTGTGGAGCTTAATAAGTGGTATGGTAGTAGAATAATAACAATAATAGATATTACAAAAATTAAATTACAACAATTGAATTATGACAATAAAATTACACTATGAAATTAACACAAGAAACGAGTAGGTAACTTGATTTTACGACCGGAGTGGGAAGTTCTTGCTGGTTGTTCCGGTTCCGACGAATCTTCATTCCCTTCTGGAAACTCTTCTGGATGTGGTGAAGGTACAACAGAGGAGTTCACCATCTGATGCCAGGAGATAAGCAGGTTTGAGTCGATCTATAGACACGTTAATTTGCCTGCCCTTGATGATAAGTGTAAAGAATTTTTCAGTCCTCTGCTGCACAGGAAAAGGCCCATCGTAAGGAGGTGATAGAGGTTTCTTGACTCTGTCATTCCGCAAAAAAACATGAGTGCATGCCTTTAGGTGTTTATGGACAAATACACTCCTGTTGCTTTTATGCTGTGTTGGAATTGGCTGTAGTGTTTTCATTTGCTTTTGTAATTTGGACACAAATGTATCTGGGTTATTTGTTGTTGATGGCATTTCAAAAAACTCTCCAGGGAGTCTAATCGTCTTCCCATACACCATCTGAGCTACAGAATGGTCACAATTCTCTCTTATTGCAGCATGCAAACCCAGAAGTACAGTAGGCAAAATATCTGTCCATTTCTGAGAATTATGTGTCCTGATAGCAGTTTTTAAGGTTCTGTGAAGACGTTCTATTTTTCCGTTGCATTGTGGGTGATAGGCTTTGGTATGCTTCAGTTTAACACCACACAATGCAGCTAACTTCTTGAACAGCTCTGACTCGAATTGAGATCCTCGATCCATGATGACCACAGCTGGAGTTCCAAATAGTGCAACTCAATAAGAATAAAATGATTTTGCAACAGATTCAGCTGTGATATTTTCCATAGAAACGACTTCCATCCAGGAGGTATAACGGTCGATACATGTGAGGCAATACATGTTTCCATCTGATGGTGGTAATGATCCAATAATATCAATATGTACAATGCTAAATCTTTCATCCGGCTCTTGAAATGAAGTTAATGGACTTTGTGTATGTCTTGTTATTTTGTTTCTTTGGCACTGGATACACGCTTGTGCCCATTTACGAACATCAGATTTTATGTTCGGCCAAATGAACCTAGCTGTCATCTGTTTTAATGATGATTTCACACCAGGGTGGGATAAGTTGTGGATTTGTTGGAACATTTGGAAACGGAAAGACTTAGGAATATAAGGTCGTACATTGTTTGTTGCAATGTCACACCACAATTCCTTCCCTGATGATAATGTGCACTTCTTGAATGTCAGTGCATTGTTTTCTTCAATCAATGTTTTGAGTTCTTTATCCTGTGACTGTTGTTCTGCAATTCTATCATAATCAACCACAGAAATCTCTTCCATCCTGGATAACGTGTCAGCTACAACGTTGCTTTTTCCTGTGACATACTGAATGTTGGTAGTAAATTGGGATATATATTGAAGATGTCGCATTTGTCTTGGTGATGCTTTATCGTTCCTCTGAAGAAATGCATATATTAATGGCTTATGATCTGTGAATATTGTAAATTCTCTTCCTTTGAGAAAGTGTTTGAATTGTTTTACTGACAGGTAAATACCTAAGAGTTCTCTATCATATGTGCTGTAAGCTTTTTGACTATCATTGAGTTTCTTTGAATAGAATGCGATTGGTTTCCATCCATCTTTTTCATACTGTTGCAGTACTGATCCAATGGTGATTTCTGAAGCATCTGTGAACAAGGCTAATGGAAAATCCAGATAAGGAATAGTTAGAAGTGTTGCAGATGCCAAATCTTCTTTACATTTTTGAAACATCTGCTTTCCTCCTCACTCCATGAAATTTTTCTTCTATCTTTGTTTTTGGCACCTTTTAAATAATAATGAAGCACTGCTTGTGTTTGGGCAGCATCCTTCAGGTAACGGTGATAAAAATTGACCATGCCGAGAAAGGTTCGGAGTTCATGTATTGTTTCTGGCAGCTTGTAATTCAGGATTGCTTGTACCTTTTCAGGTAGAGGACTTGTACCCTCTGCTGTGATCAGGTACCTTAAAAATTCTATTTTCTCCACACCCATTACTGATTTTGTGCTGTTTATACGGAGACCATACTCATTTATTCTATCCAAAACTAATTTAAGATGGGTTTTGTGTTCATATAACGATGTAGATGCCACTAAGATGTTGTCCAGGTATGCAAATGTAAAGTCCAACCCTTGGAAGACTTCCGTGATAAATCTCTGGTACGTGGACGGAGCATTCCTTAATCCAAAGCTCATGACATTAAATTCATAAAGTCCAAAAGGAGTGATTATTGCAGTCTTGTGTTTGTCTTCTTGAGCAATGGGAACTTGGTAATAAGCTTTAAATAGGTCAATTTTTGAAATTTTCTTCCCCTTTAAAATTTGCTGGAAATCTTCTGCTCTTGGAATGGGATAACGGTCTGGAATGGTCCTCCTCTCATTTAATCGTCTATAGTCACCACAAGGTTGGAAAGAGCCATCCTTTTTGCTTGCCATATGCAATGGACTTGCCCACTGTGATTTTGATAGTCTTATGATACCATTATCTAGCATGAACTGAAATTCTTGTTTAGCCACCTGACGTCTCTTAGGATCTAACTGCCTTGCTTTAGAAAATACTGGTTGTCCTTCCATGATAATATGATGCTTTACATTATGTTTAACCATATTAGGTACCCAATTTGGTACTGTTAAACTAGGGTACTGGGCGAGTAAATACAGAATTTGAAGTTTGTATTCAAAGAACTAATAACAATATTTTCTGTGATAGCTGTAACATCACCTTTAACACAAAGCTTAGTTACACCATCAATTAACTGTTTGTTATGCAGGTCTACAAGTAAGTGAAATTGATTGAGAAAGTCGGCTCCAATTATACCTTTGTTTATTTTGGCTACTACAAATGGCCATTGAAATTTTCATCTAAGTCCCAAGTTCAAAGTCGAGATTTTAACCCCACACGTTGGTATTTCTGTATTATTCGCAGCATACAATTTATAGGAATTGTCTATTACGTCATGTTTAGTTGCAGGCAAAATTGAAACATCCGCTCCACTGTCTACCAAGAACTGCACTCCCGTTTTTTTGTCTCTTACAAATAATCGGGACTTGCGGAAAGTCTTGTGACATTCTGCAGCAGAGCATGCCGCTAATTCTGCTACTGTCTGGGGTTTTCTGAATCCCAACTGCACGGCATTTTGCATTTTTCGGGGTAGCATTTTGAGCCAAATTTAAAATGGTAATAACAAAATTTTCCGTCTGGTTTAAACCTTTTACCAGCGCGGCTATGACTTCTGCTACGTCCGGGGCTATGATGCATTGTCCGTGAGCACCGATTTCCCATTGAAATAGCTGCTACCTGTTGTTCCAAGGAGGCAATCTTCGTAACGAGATCGTCCAAAGTGGCATTACTCGTACTCGGGCATTGATTAGATGTAGTAGCACAGTAGATTTCGCTACGCAGATTCATTTCAATTATTTTGTCAGCCATGATTGCGACCTTCTCCAGATCTTCATCGCTGACCAACAACACATTCTTAATTGATTCCGGAAGTTTTTCTATCCACATCGTGCATAACACTTTATTTGAAATGTCTGTACCGGCCAAAGATTGCATTTTACGTAACAGCTGACTAGGTTTCAAGTCGCCCAAATCAATGCCTGTCATTAACCTCTTTATTTTTTTGTCTTCACTTTCCCTGAAGATGTTAAGAAGCCTTTCCTTCGCTGTAGTATACTTATCGGCATTACTACTTGTTACAATGTCCCAAATGTTTTCTACATATTTTGGCTCAAGTTGAGACACTAAATAATTGAACTTAGTCTCTTCAGATGTTACTCTGCTGATTGAAAACTGCGCCTCTATTTGATAAAACCAGTTTTCTGGTTTATCAGTCCAGAATGGCGGAATTTTAATTGAGACTTTGCTAACTTTGGAATTACACAAACTGGCATCGTTGAGATTAACGGAGCTACCGTCTTTGTCCATTTTAAATCACGTCAGCGTCACCACTTATAGAGGAACAATAATACTCACCTCGGATATTAAGTAGTAGCTCTTATATAGCAGAAAGAATTTATTTCACGGTGCAAACTCGCCAACAACTAATACAATACGTCTTCTTATTTTTCTCTATATACTCTCTGACTCTCACATTCACAGATCATCTTTTTCTGCTACTCTTATTCAACGATACTACTGAGCTCCTACAAACATATGGAAGGGAAAAGATGACCATGATCACAAGCTGGCACTTGATTTGAGGTACAAGGTTGTAGGAAGATTTTGTTTCATATCTAAGGGGTCAGGGATTAGAATTTGTAGTGGGCAAAAATAGGTGACTACAGAAAATGGGAGAAAATGGGTGTGTAGGGAGATCGCCACTGAAGCCTGTGCTCCACCACAATTAAATTAAATGTTACCTGCCTTCTTTGAATTATTTTAGCAACTCAAAAATTTGAGTTCATGATAAGAAATCATCACCATACACTTCTTGCAGCATGTTTAATACTTCTGTAGCAGACTTCCCAAGTTCAATGAGAAATTTCACGTTTACTCATCACTTGCTACAGCATATCAAATTCATTCCTTTTATTTTCCAGTCACAGTTCATAAAGTAACATAAGTATACTAAACTATGGACACTGATCAGAAGTATCAATTAATTAAAGTTTTATTTTGTTTTGTGGTGCTTAAATTAGGTGGAAAATATGGACAATGTTACAGCACTGCAGCAAATTGTTAGTTGCGGTAAGTGAGAGAAGTAGTTTCACTCAGAAGATGAAGTAGTACAGGGAAAGGAATGTGTATGAGGCCGTCCCATGGTATTGTCAACTTTGTTTTTAGGATAAGAAAAATACAGAATTGGAAGGAATCGTCAGGAAGCAGGTTAAAACAATCAGGAAGCAGAATGTAACAATGAAGGCACTTCAGGTTTGACTTATGGAAGCAGAAGAGAAAGATGGTGAATGAATTGAGGAGGGAGAAGAGGATGTTTTTGATTAGAAAACTGGTCATAGAACAAATAGAATAAACGGGATGGAGATGACAGAAACTTCAGAAAAGCTGCAGTACCATTTCTGCAGTACCAATTAGGCACTGGCTCAGTGAAGAATCTAGGAATTTTTCAAACCGGGGTAAAAACTGTGAGACTGTTGCTCCTTCAAACATTATTCTTCCACCCCCATTGTTGCCTCACTGATACAGAGTGACGTCACTCAGGGTAGTAGTAGAGCTAAAAAAATAGGTCACCACGACTTGAAGCTCTGCCATTCAAACACGATTTTGCCACCGTCTCAAGTTGCCAACCACTCAAATTGCGATTTGGAGTAAGTGGGTAAGTGTCCCAGTTGGCCCCCCCCCACCCTTGATCTGACACTGAACTGTCAAACAAATTTAAAAATTCTTTCACTGAAGAAGACATGGAAAACATTCACGGTTTTCCACGGTCTGTAGAATTTGAGATGGATCTGGTACAAATTGTTAGTGTAGATATTACAAAGCATTTATAACCCCCCTGAAGTGGGGAAAAGCTCTGGGTCCCAATGGTATACCAGTAATAGTACTTTTGGAATGCACTGAAGAAATAGAACCATTTCTGTCAGATATATTCTGTTTGTCTTGAGAAGAAAGAAAAGTACCTTCTGACTGGAAAATAATGCAGGTTATTCCTGATTTCAAGAAAGGAGATCGGAGAGATCCTAGGAATTATCAACCCAGATCTCTAACATCTGTTTGCAGTAGAATTCTGGAGCATGTCATATGCTCTAACATTATAAAGTTTCTGGATGAAAATGAGTTACTTATAGCAAACCAACACAGATTGTGGAAGAACTGATCATGTAAAACATAACTGGCCCTATTTTCATATGATGTAATGAAAGTTATCGATGCAGGTTCACAAGTTGATACAATTTTCTTGGATTTTCAGAAAGTTTTTGACTCTGTACCACACTACCGACTTTTAGCGAAGATTCGAGCATACGTTATATCAGATCAGATTTGCGATTTTGTAACTTGTTGGTCACAGTATGTCATTGTTGATGGAAAAGCCTCTTCTAAGCTAGATATTACTTCAGGCATTCCTCAAGGAAGTGTAATATGACCACTTCTTTTCCTAATTTTTGTAATCAATCTCAGTGACAACATAAATTGCAGGATGCGAATGTTTGCTGATGATGCACCTATCTATAGGGAAGTAAGGTGCTGTGACAATTGCTTAGAAATTCAGCGTGATCTGGATGTTATTTCAGAATGGTGCCATAAATGGCATAATTGGCCATTCAGCTGCAAAAAGTGCAAAGCAATGTAAATAAGTAGCAAAAAGACTTCACTTGTTCACAAGTACAAAGTTAACTATTCAGTTGTTGACACAGTTGATTCCATGAAGTATGAAATGGGTCTTGCACATAACTTCCATCATAGGCAATGCTAATTCTATATTATGATTCATAGGTCGTATTTTGAGAAGCTATAATCCTTATACAAAGGAAATAGTGTTCAAAACACTACTGTGTCTGCATTTGGATTACAGTTGTGGAGTTTGGGATTTGTGTCGTAAGGGATTGATTGACACATTAGAGAAAGTACAGAAGAGAGCCACTTGATTCGTGACTGCTAGTCACAGTCCTTACGAAAGGGTCACAGAATTGGTACATAGGTTGGGCTGGGATTGTTTGGCAGACAGACAACGTCATTTTCATTTGAATTTATTGGAGAATATGCAAAAATCTTTAATTTACTTGTGCAATGAAATACTTTTTCCACCAACCTATTTAGGTTGCAATGACAGGAGGGATAAGATTAGAGAAATAAGATGCCATACTGATGCTTTTCGAATTTTAAATTTCATCAGTGTTCAGATAAATTTTTCACTAGTTTCCTTGCTAATTTATTCCAGTCCCCAACTCTCCTATCTAGAAAATAAAATATTTTTACTTCCTCATGCCTAAATCAAGTGCCATGTTGTTTTAATGATAATATTTTCCCCTTCATATACTGCTCCTATTTCTTTCAATTCCATTCAAGCCCCATTGTCAATATGCTGTATGCATATTTCAATCCCAACCAAGCTCTTTTATCACATCAGTTACTGCTTTTGTTCTGTGGTAATTTTTACAAACCAATCTAGCTGCCCTCCGTTGCACCCTCTCCAACTCATGTATTTTATACCAATAATGTGGGTCCCATCAGGGGCGTAGCTACTATGGTGCTAGGCGGTGCAGTGCACCGGGGCCCCCCAAGCATACCTCAAGGGGCCCCCATGTGCACCTCTGGGGGCCCCAAGAGCAGGTTAGAGGGGCCCCCACGCAACTTCACGGCAAACTGGCGACCTTTTTTTTTAGCTCTACCGTCGTCTAAGGGGGCCCCTGAGACACTGGAAGGCCCCTCACTGCTCACGGGGCCCGCAAGCACAACTCAGGGGCCCCCTAGCCTCACCTCATGGGGCCCCTACCATCAACACAAAGCAAAGAAAAGGTTGCCCATCTGGCCTGATGGCCCAAAGTAAAGTTTTTGCACCGGGGCCCTTGTTGACCTAGCTACGCCACTGGGTCCCATATGATCATACAATACTCCCTTTCTTTCACCACCCATTATTTAGAACCATATGTAAGCATTGACACAAAGTGAGCCATGTAAATTATCCCTTTGCATTTTCATGCCATCTCTTGCTCCTTATCAATCTTTCTACATGTCTGTCGAATTATTATAACCCTTTTATAAAAATGATATCATCTGCAAAAAACCTAACTTCTGAATCTGTGCATTCCAACTTGTACTTCCTCTTATTCAGTATAGTTCATATTCCTCTCTTGATTTGTTGTCCTCTCATTACCAACACCAGCTCAGTTCCACACTTTATTTTGACATGAATACGTCTTTCCTGGTCGGTACTGGGTGGCACCCCAGAATTATGAGTAGCATTAAAACTGTCCATTTTGAAACTACTAGTACCAAAACTATGCGAAGGAGGACAATATGGTAAACGATGAAAGATTTTAGTTGTTTCAACATTATGAAAAGTTTTTGGGCCTCCCGCTGGAAAAGCTCGTCAATCTGATGCAACATTACAGAGCTGCTCTCAGATTCCACCTTCCAGCTGCCCACTTCACATCAGATCGAAGTGCTTCCCCGGTGGGAGACCCGTGAACTTTTCATATACATGGTGAATGATATTTGATAGAGAATGTTTAAAAGTAATAACTATATTAGCCAAATGTCTCTTGCCCCCACATGACACGGGAAATAGAAATGATTGGTCAGGTGGCAGAATGGCAAGTAAGTGCATGCCAAGTGTCCTTAGAGAGCATCCACTGCTAATGTGATGGATAATTTCTAGGGTGTCCAGCCAGATGGAGTTGTCGAAACACAAAGTTTTGGCAGCTGGCTCTGCTGTTTTCATCAATATCAAGTAATTTACAGATGTTGTAAGCTTTCAAGACCATTGACACACCATCTCAGATGAGGAAGGAGGTCCCTCGACAATGTGTGGCCCTTAACCTCTCAAAGCTCATGGCAGAAAGGAATGTAAATCCAGCCTGTGGCATCTCTCTGTCCATTTTGCTCACAACTGAGTGGAGGGGAGCTCAGTGTGAAGAAGACAGTCCTGTCAGTCTTAAATATTTTCAATTGTGTGTTCCTTATGAACCCCTAACCCAACTGCCAAAGTTATGCCATCAAAATATCCCATAGTGAGGGAATTTTGCATTAACATACTCGTATAAACAGACAGTGGTGAAGAGAACTGAATGTTCTCACTGATCCTTGATTTAATTATCTTTTACACAATGGTTAAACCAAAATTTTGTAACCCATTTCCCATATCTATCTCCTCATGAAGGATTTTGAAACATCTTTCTACCATCTGCCACTTAGGTGAGTATATCGTCACTGGTAAATTCATTCAATCCGATAAAACTGTGCTTATACTGTGCATTAAACTCGCATCTTCTGATGCAACCGTGCCTTTCCAAATGATAAGAAAACAATTCCTTATCAAAATAGCCTTCACTATGACCATTAATGAAGTGCAATGTCAGATGCTTCAAAGGACAGGGTGGTATTTAACACAACCAGTTTTCTCGCATGAACATTTATATATGTTTTTTTCACAAGTTCGTAAGTTCACTGATGTTTATGTTTATTTTAAAGACACATATGGTCAACAAGGTTCACATTATGACTTCTAATATCATTTTCAAAAAAGTTTTGTAAACTAAAGAAACTTAGAAAAAAAAAAAAATCTGACAATGCCAATATTTAGATTTTAATATCTACTTTTTAAATGTTTTAAAATTAAACATCTTGATGATGAATTTTTTAAAAAATAAGACTGATATTTATTACTAATCTTAAAAATAAAATACCTTTCATTAATAACTACTTGCAATTACTTATTTCGACATAATTATATAACCATTTGGTTACTAACCACAATCTGTGTGAAACATTTGCACATATCAGCTAGTTATTATTATTTTGCAAACATAATAGTAAAACAATAATAGGTACACATGATAACCTTATGATGGACCTAATAACATACAGTATCCTGTAGATAACTACCATTTGTTTAAGGATGGATGTAAACTTATTTACTGTGTTACGTGGCAGATACAGAACTGTGTTGCCAAACTGAGTCGTCTCTTTATAAAATTACTAATAAATAACATGGAAAGTAGGTTTCAAAATTTTGTTTTTGGACATTTATCTACAGTATGAGCGATCTGGTGACTCAGTGGGTAAGGTCCCCGGTTCGAATCCCTGTCTCAGCGGGGATTTTCATAGGACATAACCCGACCATCACTTCTAGCATAGCTTGCTGTGTAATGTGAAGTATGCTAGAGCGCTTCCATGGTTCAGATTCCACGTTAAACTGTAGGTCTCCTGAACCCGGCAGGATTGCCGGGTTAGGTTAAAGCTGCGTTCCCACGACGTATCTTAACGGTGGCCTCCCGGGACGGGACGGGACAGATATCAAACAACACGCAATGGGAACGGGGCCGCCTCTGCTAGTGGGGATGAGATGCAGCTACCCACTCTATGTCGGTAAACATCACAGGCGTGTGAAGTGGTGCACTGTTGCCATCGGTTTGCAGCAGAGGTGCGCACTCCTTCTGTTGCTGTAAAGTGCTCTGTGCCAAATGACACTAGGCAACGTGGTGAGGAGGTGGTGGCGGGTTATTGAGGGCTAAACTAAGGTGCATGCTCATCCCTACACTTCAGCGTGTGGCCTCCGTTACAAGACATCATGGGAACGCAGCTTAAGGCGGCTACGGCACGGGCGGAATGCGCAGTCAATAGAAACCCTGTCACCACACGGAATTATTATTATTTACCTACAGCATAACCCAGTTTAATTTCGTTTATACATTAATTGCTGGGTGCAATCAGATTAAAGCAATGTATTTGTATTCAGAGAATGAGGAGAGTCGCTTAGAACCCACTGGAGGATGCAGGAGGCACGTGCAGTTGTCTTCAAAGGCAATGTTGAAGGCTGCTGCTAGTTGCCGTTGCTATGAATATCATGGAGATATACTGTTAACATTAGCATGTCGGTGACGGAGACTCCTGAGATTTTACTCATCCAAAAATCGCCCAACGTGCCTAGGGAAGTATTTACTTTGAAAAATAACTTAGTCCACAATCCGAAGGTTGGTCAAATCTTCTGGAACGAGATGTACCAAGCAATTGTGTCAGTGGTAGGAAGGCACTTCATTTCCTCATGGGCTACAGTTTAACGTGGAGTCAGAACGTAGCTCATATAATCAAATACCACTCCTAAAATTCCCTACTCTCCACGGGATATAAATCCACGACCAGAGACAGCAACTTTCAGAAGTAAGGGCGTTAACCGCTGAGCCACCGGACCGCCTTGCTTTTAAGTATAAGTGTGCTAAATTTTGGACCCACATTTTGGTTATGAAATACAGGAGCTGGAAGGTGTGTAAAGAAGAGCAGCCAGATTTGTTTGTGCAAATTATTGCAGGACACAGTCAGTAACTGATATGATAAGGGAGCTGAATTTGAGGAAAAGAGGAGGGTAAAGCAAGTGTTGGGAATGTACTGGCCGAGTGTTGGTGATGGGGCTTGGAGGGATATTGTTCAATGAATTAAGAATAGTGCATGGAAGGGGAAAGGCGGCCATGACCACAAGCTTGCACTCTATTTCATGCATAAGGGAAAAATTTTCTTTTGTTGGTAAGGGTGTCACGGATTGGAACAAATTACCAAGTGTAGTGATGAATAATTTTCCAAAAACGCTTAAGGAATTTAAAATTAAAATTTATAAATCAGAATAGTAAATGGGGGAGGAATTTAACATTCTAATTATAAAGGGTAATTAGATGACTAGGGAAATTGCCAACAGAGTGTTGTCCCCATCGCAGTTAATAATAACTAGTGATCGCCCAGCGGTCGAAATTCAACCGTAATTCATTAAGTTGTTTAGTTTCTTTCGTGAAAGAGTAATAATCTAGTAATTCTCTGCATTACCTATAAAATTAAAACGATACACTCCACGAATGACTGTATGCTAAATTTGAGCTTCTAATCTAACCATAGCAAATGATGAAATGTATTTATCAATGGTTCATTTGAATTTAAAATATTCATTTTGACTTAAGGCCGGAAAACTACTTTAGCTTTATGAAACATGAAGTAAATGCAGTCCTTTCACCGGAAGTGACTTCCGAATCGAAATGTTTTTCATTGCAAAACCTGCATTGTAAATTCGAAACTGTAAAAATTTCATGGAATTCTATCAAAATAATTTAGTCATTTTGTGTGTTCGTTATTTAAATTTGGTCTATTATCATTTTGAATTTCACGCAAATAAGTATTCCTTATTTTTTGTCCCTCTCTCTCTCTAATAAAATTACAGAAATTAAAAAAATCAAAAGTCACTTAACCAAAGTTTAACATTTTAAATAATCAAATGACCATATAGTATCTGGCAGAATCTCTACATTCCTTTTCGAAGTATTCCTTTTATAACTTCAAACATTAATCTCTACTTTATCAGAGTCTTTCGTTTTACCAAAGACCACAGAGTGTCTCAATGTGGGTAATTAATGTAAGAACGTTGGCTCCGATCCTATTTCACGCACAGACACACGTTAGCAAATTAATTTTTTATTTTAATAATCTACTTGTAACATGTATTAACTATGCTTATTATATTTTTTCTTTACTGCTGACTAAGATCACAGACATCGGCAGATTCGCTTACCATTTACAAAAAAAAAAAAAACAATAAAAAAGAATTGTAAACAACGAATTTTTTTAATTTAATTAGATATATCTGTAACACATATTATCCACAGATTTTAGCCTTATGCACTTCTTCTCCATATAAACATTAACTATGCCAAATCTTACACTTTTCAGTGTGCGATGCATTTCTTTAAGTTCCTCCGTTTGTGCACGGCAGTTATTCTTAAAAATGGATCCGAAATTTTCGCTTAGCATATTAATATATAGGTTTGTAAAATATATTACTTATAATTTTAGCTTTCTGTATTTCTTTAAGTTCCTCCGTTCGCCCAATATTCTGGCCGCTAGCTGCGCTATCTACCAGCCCTCAAAATGTTGCTTCTTGCTTCTATATAAGTTCAGAGATTAATTTCGACTGTTTTGTTTCACCAAAGACCACAAAGTACGCCATCTATCAGCTAAAAGGCCGCTAGCTGCGACATCTACCAGCCATCAGGTGAAATAACACCCAGAACTGGCGGCATCTGAGCGAACTACGTAGGCGAGCGAGTGTTTTATTTTACTTAATTTAATGTATTTCTAACGCATATTATGTAGAGATTTTAGCTTCCTTCGCTTCTTCTCCATATAATCTTTGACTATGCCAAATCTCACACTTCTCCGTGGGCGCAATATTCTTAAAAATGTATCATAAGTTTTCGCTTAGCATATTAATACATAGATAATATGTTAAGTTCCATAAAAATCGGATGAAAATTATTTCAAAAGCATCCAACGCGCATCTCATACGCGCATCACGTCATGGCATGTCAGATAGATTTACCCATCCTATAGAAGTTCTGACTTCAAAAACCTTTTGGCGACCCCCCATATCAGTAATAAATCATTGGTGACCCCCTGGTCCGTAATAAAACTAAGTCAATGATTTTAAAAAAAACGGCGTATTTAATTTTATTTCTATTGAGGCTACACCTACTGATTCTGTGCAAAATAATCGTGGTCACTCTGAGGGCAGTGATATATTCTTTACACGGTGGCGGCGCGGGAGGCGACAAAGAGTGGTGGTGGGGGTAGAGAGGGGAGGTTCAGCAGCCGCTTAGGAATAGCTTGTTTTCGTATGTTGAGTCAGTTGTCCGAGAGTGCTAGTGAGTACGGATGTGCTACGCTTCGAGCGAAAGTAAAATGGAGAAATATACATCTCTCCAAGTCTACTACAAGTGGCAGTGGCGGAAGGAAATCAAAACCGAAAGAAATAGACTTTATCAAGACAATTAACTGAAATATGAACTTACAGGCATGAATAATAAACCTCAATGTTTAATTTGCACCAATTAGAAAACGATTTGGTTGTTTTCGTCTCAAAAATACAACCACGATTTGACAAATTATTAAAAAATAACCAGGCACAGCCTTCTCACTAAGATGTTTATTGTAAAGTAAGACCTGTAACATTTGATTTTTTTTTTTTTTTACTTTTAGTTGGCTTGTGACTGTGACCCCCCTCCGCCCCTCCTCTCCGAGCAAGACTTGGTGACCCCTCTTAGGGTTGAAAAACATTGGTGTAGAGAAAGTGCTGAAAGAAGAATGGTTTAGGGTTGAATACCTGACTGCAGAGCCGGATATAGGGAGAAGTGGGGCGGGGAGTAGGGGGCAAATAGGGCGATTGCGCCGGCCGCAACTTGAGGGGGGCGGAATAATCTTGTTGGAAGGGCGGCAATCTCGCAGTTTTTGCCCTGGCTCAGAAAATTCCTAGATCCCCCACCGCCTCACTGTAATCATTTTATGTAGCTGGTTATTGCTGGTGGAAACTTCCTACCATACAGTGTTTCTCGAATGTGAAACCTTTATCAAGCATTAGTGTTACACATAGTTTGAATTGTCATAGTGCTGCACCGTCATGCGCGACCGTATTATCTCTAGCTTCTGCGTTCCTCAGATGAAAAACACACTCTGGAGTCTTTCAGGGAATTGAACGTGAGCTTATCTGACTTTTAAGAGCATAGTCAAATATCTCTAGATTGTTTCATACTCTTTACATTTCACGACGAAGGCAAGTTCACCTAAAAACATGAAACTTCTGGTGTTTGGAGTAATCGCCTAGTCTTTTGTGAGCATGTTGAAAAGATTCGGAGCCCTACACCACTTCCATGAAGTAGTCTTCTGTGACATCCATCGTCTACACTACCCTTGGAATTAAAAAAGAAAAGAAAAGAACCTTCTCTTGTAAAGAAGGTCAACAATGAGTTTAGTTACCTTAAAGTTATTTGGATTGTACACCTGACTCTGTAATGTGTAGGTAATAATTGACAATGTCGTTGGCTTTCGACATATTCATGAAGGCTACCTGTTAGCTGACGAGTTTTAAACTGTTCTGTATATACTGGAATCGATTAATCTGTTTTAATAGGCAGCTTTTAGTACTAAAACGAAGTTCGTTTTACATTAGGTTAATGCTTGTCTTATTACTGGCGCCCGTTAAAGTAATTATAGAGTTGATCGTTAAAGAAACCTCTTGTCGCATAAACTTTATGTTTGCGTATTCCAAGATCAATGCGAAATCGGTGACAGTTGAAATGGCAGTTTGTAGCCTTTGATTCATTTGCGTCAATCAGTGACAAGTAACTTTTGTATATTACTATGTTCCGAGAAGTAATACGGCCAAATTTGCTATTTACCATAGTCAACACAAGTAATTACAGAGATTAGCTTCAGAATTTGGCATCATTCGGTCATAATTTACAGGAAACGAAAAGCGAATTGTTTTCGATTTCATGATGGAATAAAACATGCTGCTGCAAACATAAAAGTGTCAAATATATTTTATTTCGCTCAATTCAGTAAATATTTGACTCATGAAATAATATACCTCTTGAATACAAATCGATACAAATATTGTTTTTTTTAGCTTCAAAGTGGAATGTAATTTGGCGTGTATTGCTTATTATCAAAGCAGTGGGAAGCATCAACATGGACTAAATATTAAGCATTTTACTTCACAAAAAAGCACAGGAAACTACTAAAGAAGTTTATAGAAGATCTACAGAATATCTTGGACAAACCATATACTAAGGATGAAGACGGACCGGATCCCACAAAAAATTCTCAAATACCATCCCACAGGCGGGAGAGATGTACCAAGGAAGACTACCAAAAATATGGACTGAGACCGGAACAGGCCTAACATTGGATAGGAAGAAGAAGAAGTGAGTATCTCTGCAGAAAGTTGCTAGTAATTAGAAGAAAGATATTTAATAAGCTGTTTAATAAAATAGTTTGGTAACAGATATGGTCATTGTGATACAAAGTGATGAACGGCAATATTGCCATAAATTTATTGAAAAATTACGTTACATCAGTGGATACATGTGACCGCGGTGGAAACACAAACATGTTTTTACATAGGTTCACTTGTGAAAACACAATGCTATCTTGATATGACTGATAAACTTGCGCTAATCAATATCAATTTTATACATATCAGTAGTGGACATTTGTTACCAGGCGTTAACAGATTTTCAGTTTGTAAAAACAAAGTAGTGATCTGAATCTTAGGGCAAACGGTGTGGAAAATTAAGAAAAGAGAAGATCATTATTGATTTTGTTTCCATCATATAGACTGAGATCCAGGCGCTGTGAATGTCCCGAACACACACACACACACATACACTCTCTCTCTCTCTCTCTCTCTCTCTCTCTCTCACTATATATATCTCTCTATTTTTACGGTAATATGTTTGATAGAGCTGTATGTGCCAGGGGATACAAATCTGAAAAACGGATTAAGTGATTTAGCCAAATCGTAAACCGAACGATAGCTATGTAGATGGGCTTAGCACTTATTTTATCTTATAAGAGATGGGAGCGAGCATACGAAGACAAAGAGGGGAATATTTTAGGGAGGATATAAAAAAAAAAGATAATTTGAAACGACAACAAAGCGAAGCCCAAAATTCGTCGTAATATCTCTTGCAAAAACAAAGAAGAATGGGTACTGCTTTTTAGCAGATTTAAATTGATTCTGTCTGAGATTATTTTACCAGTTCGCAATTACCACATTGTAATAATTATATTTTACGATTTACATTACACCTCATTCTGTAAAGTTTTGATTAAACAACTAGGGGATTATTTTTTTTTTTTAATGACAGGTTGCCTGGTGACGTATAGAACAGTGGAAATGAGAGTGTCTATCATTGATACGGCTGTTGAAGAGGCTCGTTGAATTATCCTGAACAACTCTTTGTGCCTCATTCTTTTGTAACTGAAATCGAGCATAGAAAACATTCACGACCCTTAGTATCTACGTAACTATAATTTGCTCTTAACATTCAAATGGCAAATTTAATTTATTCAATAGCGATGAAACATACACGCTCCTGTCACCTTCCCTTGAAATAATGTTCACCATCCATCTAATTTTGCCCTTTATGAATTCCAATTTTCTGCTCCTTCAGTGTTTTTGGTAAATTTCTTATTTTCCTGGGTAATTTATTCCACTCGCTTACTCCATTACCAACAAAAGAAAATTTTCCACTCCCTTTTGCTTGAAATGGTCATTTCCCATATTCCATATATAACTACTAATCCTTCTTCTATCAGTATCCAGTAATGTGTTATCGCAATCATAAGCCACGTACAATCAAAAAACTCCCTTCACCCGCTTTCTGTTTTCTAGTAACTCCCAACTCAGTTCTTTTATTATATCAGTTACTGACTGTGTTCTACCGTAATTCCCACAAAAAAATCTAGCTGCTGCCCTTAGTACCCTCTCCAACTACTGACTCTGATATCCAAAATATGGGTCCACCCCACCATACTCAGGCAGTGGTCTCAATAAGGTTTTGTAATCCATCTTTCTCACCTCCAAACCCTGGCCAAATTCTGAGCTTTATCGAGTAATTTCAATAATTCTGTTGGCAGCGATTTGAAAATGATGGTAAAATCAAAACTGAGGTTGCATTTTGTGCTAAACGACAGAAAAAGTCTGGAGAAATTATTCAACCAAGTGATGAAATACTATATGTCATCCTATCGTTTGTGCTAAATACTTTCTTCGCTTTGGGAAAAACACCAAAGCATATTTTGATTGATGTTATCATTATCGGTTGTTGGGTCAACTCATTAATAATGGCTTAAGCAAGAATTTCTAAACTTATCACCGGTCTACTGACCAGGGGCGTAGCTACTATGGGGCTAGGCGGTGTAGTGCACCGGGGCCCTCACGCTCAGGGGGCCCCCAAGCATACCTCAAGGGGCCCCAAAGCACTCCTCTAGGGGCCCTCAAGCGCAGTTTAGAGGGCCCACGAGCCTTCACGGCAAACTGGCGACCTTTTTTTTTTTTTAGCTTTACCGTCGTCTAAAGGGCCCCTGAGAGTACAAGAGCCCCTCACTAAGGGCCCTCGCTGTGCTCAGGGGGCCCCAACCAATGCTCAGGGGCCCCTAAACAATAATTCAAGGGCCCTCATCCTCAGTTCAGGGGGCCCCTACCAGCACACAAAGCGAAAAAAAGGTCGCCCGTCTGGCCTGAGGGCCCAAAATAAATTTTTTGCACCGGGTCCCTTGTTGACCTAGCTACGCCACTGCTACTGACTCTTCCAAGTGCGATATTTTGGACGGAAAGATGTTAACGCTAACCATACACATATTTTATTAAAATATTAAGCGTGCAATTTCCAAAACATGAATATCTTCCATACATTTCTTAAGCATGTCGGTAAACCATGTTTTTACCGCCTTGGTGGAGTCTTGGTTATCCAGAAGATCCATTTGTTGGAATCGTAGACTGACATTCAAATGCTCCTATAGTGATGTATTAGCCACATAAAATCGAAAGTTATGAAAGCATAACAGCCTCGTGGTTGGTTGAGATATTTGGGACATCATGATGGTATTACAAGAGTGTGATTCGGACACTTGACGACAGCAAAAAAAAAAAAAAAAGTTATTACCAGATTATGTATCAGACTTCTGGGTTAAATGCCAAACCTTTCTGCAGTTCGTATTTAGTGAGGGAATATGTTATTATTTATATTGGTTGATCCTTCGGGTGGGACCATAAAACTTGGATGTATCGTTGTGTCGTGCAGAACAGAAAGCTTAAACGGGTCCACATCAGGTTTCATTCATACACTCCTTTCTTTCATTTCCATATCTTTTTCTCCACACGATGAGGCGTGCATCTACATACCATTGGATCCGTCTTCTTCCAACAGTGGTTCCCTACAGTAATTTGTGACAGATCCTCATGAAATCCATCAATCTACCTCGTCTTCGGTCCTCCGGCCTGTCTGATCATTTGAGAGACGTGTCCAGTCAACTCAAGACGTCTGCTTCTCATCAAGCCTACGATGTTCAGACTGTTTTACAGTTCATCCAATTAATTGTTATGCCATATTCACCACTTTCCTGTATCAGCGTTTTGTTGGGTCCAAATGTTTTACGTAACACTTCTTAAAAAAGAAAATCTTATTAAATCTTGCTTCCATGTACATCATTAAATAGACGACACAAAACAACAGAGACTACACTTAACGACACTAATTACTCACAATAATCTACACACATAAAACAAACACTTAGAAATAGACGAAGGAAACGAACAGGCCCTCCTACTTCAGCAATCAGACTTGGTGCATCTATTGGTGGAGGATCCACGAATATTCGTATTGCGGACCACACATGTCATGATAAATGTAAGTGAGGAAGCTAATTTGGCAGTGAATATCCGTGAGATACAGTTGGTATCTCGTTCTGAGAGATGAATACGATAGATCTAAATTTATCATTACTGGCATACCGCGAGTTTACGGAACAATATATTCTGATCATGTTACTCAATCGACGGCGAAACGGTACATAGGAATTCGTGGAAGCAAGGTGACGCCGATAACGTCTTGTGACAGTATTTCCACCTAAACACTGTAGCACGAAAACCTGCATATTTTTGTGACGTCAATTCCCTGGGGGATATAGGGTCTGGTTTCTATTTAAAAGTTTTAGATTATGTTATAGGTCTTAGTGATAATTCTGCCGAAAAGTTGTTTTGCTAACCACATATTGTAAATATATATGTAACCTAGGTGTGACATGCGTTACACTGAAACAAAATAAAAGAAATCAGAACAGACAGTGAATCGGGAGTTAATAAGAAAATATTACGTTTTCTATTAAGAGAAATAATTAGTCTTGTGTAGTTCGCGAACGAACTAGTTCGGAAGAGCGGTCCCACAGACGAACTACGCGAACTACCTCGTAGATCTTTCGCTCCATAACTCTTTAGCTCGTTTGATCCTTTTCCGAAGACCGACTTTTGTTTTAGGATATTCATTCCTGCGTCATCTAAAAGGAGACAGAGTTCCCTGTGGACACATTTAACTGAAGACACAGAGACAAAGAAAATAGTGTTCAACATTACTAATTATTACAGAAGACTCAAATGGAAATTTAACGAGGAATGTGAAAACAAAAAATTAACAATTAAAAGACGACCACCGATAACCAAAACAAACGAAAGCAAGCTGATCATTATATTTAAAAAACCTACCATAACAAACAAAATAGCGGGTGCAGTAACGGTAGCAAAGCGAACGAATGATCTCTTTGCCTGGAAGTCAAGATGCGAACTAAAAGAGCGACCTAGTTCGCGAAGGAGCTGCGAACTAAATAGAGCGCTCCCCGTCGCGAACTATTATGCGCAAGAATAGAAATAATGGAATTGTATCTCGAGATTTGTGCCACTCAACTTGCCAGTAACAGCGTTCACATGCTCATTGCAGTCTGAGGCATTTGTGGTTTCTGGACAATTAAAGCCGACGCAAGGGCACACTTACCACCAGTCCAACCCTCAGCAAACGGCGCCAAACTGTCAATGTAGACACGTCTACACCCGTTGCAGTGCTCCGACGTCGAACCAAATCCGTGGACGAAGCTGTTCTGTCGGTTACGGTCATGCGGAAAATATAGTGGCATACAGCGCTGGGGTTACATTGTGTGGTACAATATCAACTAGTTCCTATATACAACACTCTTCTTTCCAATGGTTCAACGCTCGCGTCGTAGCAACGTGTCATCTACGAGTTGCAACGTCACAGTACGACAAACCCGTTTCTCGGAACCAAACATTCACATGCTGAAAATTGCACCCTTCGATGTCGACAAAGCATACCGGCAACTCCTTGCACGTTTCCACTTCATTTGACGGCTCTGCACCCACTGAGCGTGGCGTCCTGTCACACAAAAGAGGGCGCTGCTAGGCCTATGTGCACGTCACTCTAAAGGTGCGTTCCCACGACGTGTGGTTTTGGAGGCCGCGCCACATTAGCGGAAGTGTATCAGCCCTCGCCGCAGGTACCGCCTCTATCCATCGCCAGGCCCGGGTAGCTGAACCTCACTAGGCAAGGTGGAGGGAAGGCGACGAGGGCTAACCTGCGGCTCGTGCTGATGCTTACACTTCGGCTAAAAACACGCGTCGTGAGAACCCACTTTAAATCACTTATTATGGTTCCACTGTTCTACACATCCTTAGATTTTGGAGTGATTCCTTCTGGTTGTGGCAATTTTGAAAAACAGTATTTGGCGTGTAGGCCACACAGCCAACTCAAATATTATTATGGTTCTCTTAAATATATATGATTCGATTCCTGCGGTATATTGTTTCAACTAAGTACAGACAAAAAGGTATGGACACAATTTATTAAAACCACCCACACCCTAGATTTGACTCAAACTGGCGACCCTTGCAGTGCAAGGCAATTCCTTACACTGCCAAGGCCGGTGATTCCATAGCTTTCTATAGACCCGGAAGAGTGGGTTGATTTCTTAATATACCAGTGTTAAGGTAGCGCACTAGTGTAACGTCTTCAATATCTTTGTCAAAGTTTTATTTTTCTATGTGAAAGACTCCGGGTTCGGATTCCTAGTAATACTGAAGGGAACGAACAAATTGTTCAACCTATTACACAACAGCTTAACGCACCTCCCGTGAGAGATTCAATGGAATCTAAAAATGTTGACTCAGTTTTTGTTCAGATAGAAGCAATAACAGGTATGGGGGCATCCATAAATTACGTGAGGTGTTTCTCCGGATTTCCGGACCTCCCCCCCCCCCCAATCCGGTGAGACTTCGTGAGATATGGCCCGACCCCCCCCCCTCCCCTCTGATGAGATATCGTCTGGGCCCCCCTCCCCTAGAAATCACCCCTCGCAAATTTTTTCAAAAACCTTACGTGAGATTTCCGTAGACCCCCCCCCCCTTGGTGAGATTTGGTGAGATTTCGCCAGACCCCCCCCCCCTATTTCACCTCACGTAATTGAGCCTAGATTGGAGGGATTATACGAATAGGAAGGCGAAGACGTCGCTATCAGTCCGTCTAACTTCCTGTATTGTTAATGGGTGACGACTCATGACAAAGCGATTTGGTGACTTGGTATCGAAAGTTCCACGATTCGAACCCATGCTCCGGATGAGAATTTCAAGGGTCTTTAACCTACCTGAACTGGGGAATGTGGAATAATGTAAAAAGAGTTCCTTATTCGAATTTCGTAGGTTCTCTTTACCCGGAAGGAATACCGGCTCGGAGAAAGGAGAGTTGCGCAGCTCATAAAAAAATTGTCACAAGCTCCTAACGGCTACACGGAATTATTATTAGCAATGGCAAGAATTGCGTGAATACCAGAGTTTCGAAATGTGTTGAAGTTAATGAAAATTAATGATTGGTTGTCCTACATGAAGAGTTCTGGAACTGACCCCTCTAAGCTGGTGAGGAAATTCTCAGGTAGCCCGGCAGCTTATCGCCACTTGTCCCGTTTTTCTAGAGTGGAAGCGTCGTGGAATGTGACAGCTTTGGGGCAACCAGTTTGGCAGGGCTTTAAACTCGGAAGGGCAGAACACATTTGGGAAGGTGGTAAGGAAAGATTTCTAGCTTCTGCGTTTACTGATGAGGATATGTACCAGCGAAATGGAATACAAAGCTTCAGTTAGTATCTTACTTTTAGCATTGTGGGATAGTATCGCACCTTCATTACGAATATCAGTGTAGGAATTCGAGGAGAGTGGAGGCTGGGGGACAAAGAAGGGAAGCTACATTTATTTACGGAAATCACCATACAGCACATTCTATAATTGATATTATAACAAAGCTAGATTGTGAATCATTGGAAGATTGAAGTAGGGGTAGAAAATGACGTGTGCTTTACATAGCATATATTGACTAAATCGATATTAGGGAGCGTTCATAAACTACGTGGCTACGTGTAGGGATGCGGGGAGGGGTTGGCTGGAAAGGTACGCTGAGTTACGTGGGGGGAGGGGGGTTTCTAAGCCAAACCACGTAGCTTCTTATTCATATTATTTGTCACAGTGCAAATAAGGTACAGAACACACAACAGCATGTGAATATTTATTTCTGTCATTTAGCTATCTCCGTATGTAATTTACGATAGTCTGACGAGAGAAAACAATACAAAATATCTTCTGGAATCAATAGGGAAAAAAGCTACGTGCTACGTGGAGGGCTTAGAGACAAAAGTCACGTGTGGGGGGAGGAGGGGGGTTCACAGGAGGCCAAAATGGAGCCACGTGGTTTATGGACACTCCCTTAGGAGAATTGGGAATAGTATTTGGAAGGGAAGAGATGACCATCACCATGAAGTGGTGCTCGATTTCATGCTTTAGGGAGGGAAAGTTTTCATTTGTAGGCGAGAGAGTACCAGGAACTAGAATAAACAATTGAAGGAGATGAAAAATTTGCCTCAGTCAATGAAAGAATTTAAAATATAAAGTCGTGCAGTGCAAAAGTTGCTGATGTAGTCGCGTAGGGAAATTTACACCGCAGCAGTTGCTCTCACGAGTTTAATAATAAAACCACGGGGAAAAAAATGATGAAAAGAGGAACCGCGATTAATATCACTGACAACTAAACAGTTTAAGCCACGATCATGAATACCAGTTTGCAATACGTGATTTATTATTAATTAGTAGAGTAGAAAGAATATACTAGTCTGTTAATGGAGTCAGGAGAATACAACTATTACGTATGAATTATTATGTTGCTGTTTATAAAAATCAAAATCCATCAAATTTTGAAAATTGTTTATGGATCAAAGTTAATTAAATAGAGAAAAGAGTTAAAATGGAAATTACAATTTCAAATGAATTATCATGATATAAACAGCGAGGAATAGTCAAATTGTTCAAATCTAATCCTTCTGTGAATAAATATTTATAGTTTTACCATCCTGGCTGATATCTTGCAACTTTACTGTTATACTTCTGAACAAGTTTTGATGCCAGCCACGGCAATATGGTGGCCAGTTTCGAAGATCGCGTGTTCAAGCAACACCACCTAGAATGGTTGATAAATAAATAACACCAAAGCAATTGAACTTTCGAATGCGTTTCATTTCTTTTGCAGAAGCATCTTCGGCGGGTTCTCCTGGTAATACTCCACAAACGTTACAAACTGGTTTTCTTGTTGTGTTCTGTACCTAGAGTGGTGTTGCTTCCGAGTCTGCCCTCCAGCATGGGTGGTTTTAATTAAATGTTGTATTCACCTTGTGTAACTATTGTGAATTAAAGATGGATATATCTAACGGATGTACATGAAGTACATAGTTCTTATAATGAGGATTAACACTTGTTGCCGTAATCAGTTTGTAATGTGATAAGTCATCCACAGTTTATCTATGACGAAAAATTATCGAACACTTATCGTCTCGTTGTTGACCTTTAAAAAATCTTCAGTTGTTTACATTAAATCGCTACTTGAGATTATCTACAAAAAACATTACACCGATTTTACAAACGAGTACTGCTACAATCCAACAGCGCAATATGCTGGTAGTATAATCTATCTTGAAAATTTTCTAACCATATCTGTTAGCTTAAGTATGCAGTATGTATGACAAATTTTGGTAAAGTAAGACGATTTCAACATCAACAGTTATATTATTATTTTTTTTCGCATTTTATTTTCTACTTACGATGTGATGACCAGGTAATTCTAACATCCACATTTTAAGGAATTTCTTTACTGTCTTTGATTCCAGGCTTTTTCCTTAATAGTTCAGTGATATTTAACCAGATTAGACAAAATATCTTACAGACACAAATAACCCTGGAGTATTATTAGCTTTCATGCTATAATGTGCTTTTGGCACCTCTTGGTATCCTGTTCTAACCTCTTCATTCCTGAGTAAAATCAAAATACGTCACATCTAATGGTAATCTTTCTTAGCAGTTATTTCTTTCAACTATTCCCTATATCAGGAATAACATATCCTGTGTGTCTAAAACGCATCTTACCATCCTATATATATATAAACTTAAAGATTCTCACTTAATCTAAATTTTCAACTGTCATTTCAGAAACGTATTCCTTTCGTAACTGATTTTTCGAATTTTCCTATAACCTCTACAATGTCTTGGTGTACCACCAAGTGATATTCTCTGATATTAATATTGTAGGCCTATGCCTTCGACAACTGTGTATTATAAACACATAATGATTAGAGTAACTAACAATACAATGTACCTAACTTACATAGTACCCCATTCACAATATATACCTCTTGCTTAATTTCCAAAGAACTGTAGGTAGTATAAATGATTAATTTAATTAATTATTAATTTAATTGCGATGGAGACTGTTTCGCTCTCTACAGAACATAAATTAATTTCGAAAACAATTTCGGGTCAAGAATCCACTTTTACAAACTAAAATGATTTTTGAGACAGAATATCTGACAGTTTGGGTCTTTGCTGTTAGAATTTTGTAATCGACATTTTCCATTGGTGATTCATATCCTTCCAGTTATCGTGCTCCATTCAGTTGCTGATGTCTACGGGGGCACTATAGGAAGTCATTAACACCCATTCAGCCGTTTGTTAGCAAACGTATCACTGTAATTTACGTCTATTAGAGATGTGCTACGGAAAATATTTGTGTTTATTGTCTGTCTAATGAAATAATCAAACGAAACAAATAAACATATAACAGATTAATAAAAAAATCTTGCAAAAGTCCTAGTGAGAAATTTATTTTGTATCCCTGCATGCTTGTATGATCTGCCGTATATTTAAATTACGTCACATAAAGTTACACACGTATCAAACCGAAAACAGTACAAATGGTTTTGGCTATCCAAACAGGGAGATCAGTTGAGATCTCTAAATTAAAAATTTGACCAAATACTTATACTTCGTCTACACTCTACACAGACTCGTTTATGATGGTACCGGTAGAGTATGTCTCATTTTTGCTTCACGTTCTCGAATTCTGCTTCGAGGAGAGACTGATGATCTGTCAGTTACTTTTAATTACGATTATGTCAGATGAGACGAAGTATTTAGTTTCTGTGTGACGTTTCTGCATGTTTTCTGAAACAAGTGGGTTATTCTTGGTGTTTGTTAATGTGTTTAGCTATGTTAAATGACGAATTTGTGGAACAAATAAAAATTAGTAGGTTAGTAACAAAACTTCACAAAACAGCCTTAGTATGAAATTTCTTTTGAAACCCTTCAATATTACTCTATGTGTTATGTGTATATTTATCGTATTCTGCATTGAAGTGAACTTAGTTGAGGTTCTGTCAATTACTTTTAATTATGTCAACCGAGTTAAAGCTTTCAGTTTTTGAGTCACGTCTTGTCTTCTGAAATAAGTGGAAATGGTTTGATATTTATTAATATGGTTACCTATTTTTACTGTCAATTGTGGAACAAATTAACGTTTAATAGGATAATAACAAAACTTTACAACTCGTCAGCCCATTCCATTTTTAAAAAATTACAGGATTTTGTACATTTTATTTTGTTTCATTCAAGCCTTTTCATAGTTTTGCAGACTTGGTTTTAGTTCATTATGCTTATTTTGGATAGCTCCTTTCTTGTTACTATTAATTTTTGGTTCTTATAGCCTTGAATGCAGTCGTCTCGAAGGTCAGAATGCGAAATCGGTAGATCTGCCCGCTAATATCGGTATATTTATATCCAAAATCGATATATGAAAAAAGACCCACCCGAAATAACCATATTTTGTGGGAAAGATGTGCTGTCGAAAAATTTCTGTTTATTTGACACCACTTTTACTAACAGACTTGGAATTTAAAGACTTGCTTCCAATTAAACGTCAAACTGTGCAGCAAATTGTTAGCAATCTGCTGCTGCAACTGGTCATCAAAAGTCGGAAAGAAAATTTTGGTTTCAACTTGCGTTAAAAGATTGACTTGATTTTCATATTACTTTTTTAGCTTCGTTTAGTATAAATTAAAGTTAGAAGGTGGCAGTGAGGGTATTTTTTAAAGTTAAAGTATGGAATACAAGTTATTTAAGTTTATTTAAAACTTCATTACATTACATTATTTTAAACTTCTTTGTCTTTGTAAAATAATAGGGAAATTAAAGGGTATGTTATAAATTTAAAACTAATACCACAATTTTTTGAATAAAAATTTCATATCGTGAATAAGCACTATTCAATACTAGTAAACATAATCAAAATAACAAAGCAACAGACTTAGTAATTTACAATTAGTTTATTATTAATAAAGAGACATTAACCTCAGTCAAATAGTAACACAAACACACAGGGGTAGTGCAAAAAAGATATACGGAAAATTCTGCAAAAGGTAATTAAGAACTTAACATATACTCGATCGAATAATTCCCCGTAAAACATAAACGAAATGGTTTGCCAACCTGAAAATGTAAAATCGGTTAAAAAAATCGGGAAAATTTCGTTGTATTCTCGGAAATCGTGGAAAAATTGTTACATTTCGGTAGTACAGACTACATATCGGTAGGTTTAAAAGCACTGCTTCAATGTATGTTTTGAAGCTGACGGGTAGTTGTGCTACTGTTATTTCTTTTCAGCTGGACTCGGCTTTTTTTAGTCAGTTTGAGTTTACAACCAGTCTCTCTCTCTCTCACTCTTTTAATAGTTTTACTGTTTGTCGACTTCCAGCCCTCCTTTGAACCGGCAGAGGATTGGAGGCAACGAACGGGAAGGTAGTCGATCTTATTCTTTGTGAAGCAACCATTCCGGCTTTCACCATGAGTGATTTCGTTGAATCACGGAAAACAGAAATTTAGATCGCTGGATTGTATCAGAATTTTCCCAAATGACAGACCCACTATATTTCGTTTTCGATATGAGGTTAAGTGGTAGACTGCTAAGGACACTGCTGCCGACGTGTAATTATGCCGTCCCCCCCCCCCCCCCATTTCAAAAAAAGTAAGCGGGTCTTCCTATTGCTCGAAGTCGAAACCTCCCGGTAATCGTTCGATTCGAAGTTAGCTGATTTGTGTCGCATTGCTAAAAGGAATTTTCATCAACTACTCTTATCTAGCGGGCTGGAGAGTTTGTGTTACACAATACGTAATCAACGCATTGAGTATACTACCAAACTCTGTCTGACGATGAGCTCTATATAGATAGTAGGCTTGCTGTCTTAACTCCTGACGGTGGAAGAAATTTACACAATCTTTGTACTTGGACAGCAGACGGATAGTCTTGATGATCAGGTTGTGAACCAAAGGCCTCAGTTTACCCTCAAGAGTCTTCGCAGTGCGTGTGAAGAGAGGATAGTTCATACGTCGAATAGGACTTTAAAGAAACCGCCATCTAGATGTCTTTGACAAGATCAGGCCTGAAACATTGACATCAGTTCTCTCCTTCCTCTTTCTTTCGTCCTCTTATCATATACTCATCGCAAAAAGAACGAGCACATAGTAAAAAGGAACTAGCATTACCTGTCCCGGTCTCGGTAAGACTCCTTTTGTGGTTTGGAATCTGTATTAGGGCATAACAACTAAATAAAAAGGGAACCAGAGATTCGTTGACTCACGGAACATCTTTCGTCTTTGGGATGAGGAGCTGTTGATGACGATTCGGTTGTGAACTGGAGGTGTTAAGCCTGGATGTGTCTTCTAGTCATTGGTAGGAGTAGGCAGGAGTAGGCTACAGATGTTGATACACAACATACTAGACGGTAAAGTGAAAAATGTTCAGCTTCACACAGATATGGTGTTTTTATCAATGTATTTTTTGTGATGTGGAGACATATGTTCCAATAACGAACGTCATGTTTCAACTTGAACTGTGATGTTGCTTCCTTCTTACGGCTTTTTAGAGTAGACGTAACGTGTGCGTTTCGTAGAAATGGATAAATTAGAATATCGTGTCCTCATACACTTCTTCCTATCTGTGCGATCTATAACAAACTGAAATTTTCCAAAATTATTCCAGTTTTACTGCGATTCTGTTAGTTCATTTTAAACATTGATGCAATGGATAGGTGAGTTTTATCGTGATCGTAAATGTTAAAGATGATGATTCACGTCAAAAACGACCGAAAACTGCAACCACATATGAAAACATCGAAGAGGGTTCACAATATAGTATTGGATGACCGGTGATTAAAGGTAACATAGTTTAGACCGTAGGCATATCAGAAGAAAGTTACGGTATATTAAAAAAAATGCATAAACAAAATTCTCAACAATGTTTGGACCAATGGAAAAAGAAAGTATTTGTTATTATGGATGAGACATAAGTTCACCAACGTACACCAGAAACGGACCTGCAATCAAACAAGTGGGTGAAATCTGGTGGCTTCTGCCGGAATGGTCATGTCCAATGTTTTCTGGAAGCAATACGAATTATTTTCATCGATCACCTTGAAAAACCGTAAAACTATAACTGGTAAATACCTACGCAAGCCTTCTGGAGAAACTGGAAGATAAAGTTCGTGAGAACAGATATTTATTACAAAACAACAAAAAATAATATATCATTGGGACATTGCACCTTTACACAAACGTGTTTAGGGAATGGGAAAGCTGGGGGATTTTAAGTACGAAATGTTGTAGCATTCAATCCATGTAAATTAACCGAAATTGGTTAAATTTTATTATGATTCTGCTAGTTCATTTCCAACATTGATGGAATTAATGGGTGAGTTTTATCGTGGTCGCGCAAGTTTTGAAGTTGATGATCTATGTGAAAAACAAACAGAAACTGCAACCACAGGTTAAAACATCGAGAAGTTGCAAAATATGGTACTGGATGAGAGGTGGCACCCTACGGCGTCTCCCTATTCCAAAGGCACAGAAATTTAAGACCGAAAAATGTATTTAGTCAAATGAAGAGGTGACAGCAACCATAGATGAATATTTTCAGAATTTTCAGAATTTTCAGAATTGCACTTGAGGGATGGAATCGATTCATTGAGGAAATATTGAATGGAGGGACTTTTTTTTTTTTTTTTTTTTTTTTTTTTTTTTTTTTTTTTTTTTTTAAATACACTCTTTCGCTGATAGACGGAGAACTTTTCACCTCGCCTTCGCCCTCGTCCACTAAACACAGTCGTCTACCAGGGCCGGGTGCTAGGATTCTCGGGCCCCGAGTAAGCTTTCTTAGCACTGACGTAACCGGTTGAGGCACGTGGCAAATTCAGCGAATGTGGCCCTCCCTCGGCCAAGATGGGCTGCTTTTTTTTTTAGCTGTACCACTGTCTTGGTGAATTTTTTGGGGCCGGGGTGCCCCTACGACCGGTAATCGGTCCCAACCTCAGCCGGAGGAGGGTCCAGGGTATATTTGACCCGCTTGCACCCCCCCCCCCCCAGCCCTGTCGTCTACACGAATACTGTATACCGCAGTGATCTCTAACCTACAGATTTTTTCTGTATTTCTACCGATATTGAGTCTGTTCTACCGAAATACCGAATTGTAACAATTTTCTACGATTTTTGAGAATACGAAGAAATTTTTCCTGTTGTTTTACCGATTTTACATTTTCAGGTTGGCAACCCATTTCGTTTATGTTTAACGGGGAATTATTCAATCGATTATATGTTAAGTAGTCAATTACCTTTTGCAGAATGTTCCATATATCGTTTGGTAACTACCCCTGTGTGTTTCTGTTTCTATTTGATTGAAATTAATGCCTTTTTGTTAAATAACCTAATAACCGAATTGGAAATTATTATTAATTACTATTAATATAAATTAATATAATTGATAAAATTGCGATGGAGCGCCCGCTCCGGTGACAATCTCCCTATACACCCCCTTTTCTCCTTTCTTCTTCCAACGTACTTTCTCCCTCTACTATAAAGTAGGTTGGAAGAGGAAAGGAGAAAGGTGCTCAATCGCAATTTTATCAATTATATTATATTAATAGTAATTTGCAATTCGATTATTAAGATATTTAACAAAAGACATTAATCTCAATCAAATAGAAACTAAGTATCTTGTTTTTGTTATTTTGATTATGTTTTACTAGTTTTGACTAGTGCTTATTCATGATATCAAATTTTTATTGAAAAATTCGGGTATTAGTTTTAAATTTATAATATATCCTTCAATTTCTCTATTATTTAACAAAGATAAAAATGTTTAAAATAATGCAGTGTAGTAATGTAATGAAGTTTTAAATAAACTTAAATAACTTGTATTTCATTCTTTAGCTTAAAAAAACATGTCCTCACTGCCATCTTCTAACTTCAATAAATACTATACGAAGCTGGAAAGGTAATATGAAAATCAAGCCCATCTTTGAAAGCATCTGGAAACCAAAATTTTCTTTCCAACTTTTGATGACTAATTTGTCGTCCAGTGGCGGCAGCAGATTGCCACCAGTTGGTTGCACAGTTTGATGTCAAATTGGTAGCAAGTCTTAAGTTCAATGTCTGGTAGTAAAATTGGTGTCAAACAGAGAAATTCCTCGACAGCACAATCTAGCATAGAAAAATGTGGTTATTTGGGTTGTATTTTTTCATATACCGATATTAGAAGGCAGATATACAGATTTCACATTTTGATGTTAGAGACCTCTGGTGCACGGAGGGAGGGAGCAGGCCTCTGTGCCGCTGTGACGTCACAGCTACTGTGCTCCGCGGCGGGCGAGCGCACTACTGTGCGGCACTGTGCGGGCTGCAGCCGGCCGAGATGGAGTTCCCTCTGTCGTGGCTGCTGGTGCGCTGGCGATCTCTGCTGCTCATCATCTGGCCGCTGGCGCTGCTGCCGCTCGCCCTGTCGGAGAACTCGGTAAGTCTCCCCACGTGCTGCACTTTAAGCACCTTGAAGTAATATCTGAATTAATACTCCGCACGATGTTTTGAGCTACAAGGAAAGCGACATGTGCTTATCCACCAATGATGCGAGTGAATACTTCTAAGAACTCTTAATTCTCCATTTCTTTTTTTAGCCTTGTCTTTGTGTAGGCATCCAGTTTAGTTCAACCTGACTCAACTGTGGAATACTTCACGAAGTATGTTCTCTATTATGCGAGCTCAGTACCAATATACCTCCCCGCAACATCACGTCGTCACTTGTAAATTATTGCCTACGTTGGTGTAACAGTTTTGAGTCAGCAAGTAGATGATGTAGCATGGGTAAAAGTGTCCACTAGCGGCAAAAACTAACAACATTTATCGGGCTGGTTGATAGGAAGCAAAGTAGGCTTTTCAGTTACCAAAATGTCGATTCCATTAAATAATCAGGTGAGGCAGTGTGGCAAGCAGGGGTGGATCCAGGATTTTGGTTTGGGAGTGGCTTGAGTGGACTTTGGTTTTGGGTGGAGGGGGGGGGGGAGCTTGAGTTGCCGAAGGGGTAGTGTTTATAGTCTCCTAAGTCCTCGAATAAGTTGAAAAAAAAAAGGTCTCCAAAGTTAGCATTTCGGGGGTGGACCTAGATTTTTTTTTGGGGGGGGGGCTTGAGCCCCCTTGCCCCCTCCCCCTGGATCCGTCCCTGTGGCAAAGTAACATCGAGTGGGATCCGCATATATCTTTGGTTGTAAATATCCGTTAAAAGGTTGATTTTTGAAAAATTGTAAGGTTTGTACTCATCTGCATCAGTACTGTGCTGCAAAAGATATGTACCGATTGGTTAATACTACCGTAAAAGTACAGACAAGAGACATTAGTTAGGAGATCGAATACACAGATCATATGGAAGTGTTGCGGGCTTGATACATAGGTAGCGCTGGGATTGTTGTCAGTCAGGTGATGTAGCTTTTTTTTTGTTTTTTTTTGGCATTCGGCTCCTTAGACAATACAGCCTGCTCAATGTGATTATCATAAATCTTCACGTGTATTAGTTTCTCCAGTACACTGTTGCTGCTAAGTGCGGATACTACAGAACTTACACAACATTAACACACACAACATTTAAACACCCATGCCCTCGTCCGGAATCGAACCGGCGACCTGCGGCACATGGAGCTAGTACTCTATCCTCCACGCTTCCGAGGCCGGTATGTGGTGTAGTTGTCGCTTAAAGTTACTGGATAATACGCGAACAACCTTTTTCGTTTATGACTGCGATATAAGTACTTAGTTCTGCTGCACTGACAGTGAATTGAGGTGCCGAAATGATGGTTATATGTGATATGAATCATTTCTGTCTCTTTTGAATACAGGGAACGGAATGCAGAGAGAATATATTAGTTTACGTGCAAAGGAATCTCTACCACCAAAAATTATGTTAATCGCGTAGATGTAGCGACAAAAACTAGCAGTGGTAAAACGGTGGTGCTATATTCGGTCTAATATAAGCTTTTTTTAAACTATTTTTTAACAAAAATAATGATATAGATCGAGGAACTCATCTAGTTTCTGATGCTTTTGCTTTGTTTAAAAACTACATATACTAGTATAGACAACGAACTTTCTCACGCATTGGATCCGAATTACCTTTTTAAGGTTTGAATAAAAAGTAATCCCAATCGGGTAGCGCCACACTGCAAAACCTAAGATAATTCCATAGGAAAAATTTAGAGAAGCAAAACTGCTGTAGACTACTAGGATCTCTTCTAGAATCATTAAGGAATATAAAACGTTGTTTCCGGAGTTTTTGTTATTAGAACGTCTTAACGTACTCCCATTGAAAATTAGGAGATGGTGTTTCCGAATTTAATAATCGATAGAGGTTCGAGAATTTACGGCAGCAATTTCCTTTAGTAGAATGGTTCTCAACCTACCAGCAAAACCAGCAGATAAAATCTTTAACCGAAAAATATGATTACGAATTATTAAAAAATCATTCCATCCAAAAATGAGGATGTACCCACACAGTTTAGATATACGACTTCCCGTTCTAAAGCAAACTTTTCTGATGTGATATATTAATGTTAGTGCATGTCAACAATGGTCTCTGGTATTCACAGTCTCTTTGAACGACTTTGATTTCGAATCGTTTTTTCGTACTGTCTAGCGGAATAAGGTGAAACGTGAGTTACATTGTATCTATCAGCTGGCTTGCAGGTGAAATTCTAACCAATGCTTGAAGCTAGTGACATTAAGTTATTTGCTTGTTTGTGTATGTGTTTTGGATTGCCCACTACATGCTCGATATTAATAATTTGAATGAAGTATTTTGTTTCTATGGAATTTCCCAAGCTGCATTGCAGAGTTGTCTCATGTAAAATGAAAATATCGTTTTAGGTGCGTTTAAATCTCTTGGATCTGACTGAATACTCACACTGGAAAAGTATATATATATATATATATGATGTCCAGGAATGAAAGGATAATCCTGCAACCGCAGAAAGGTCACACCATTTCCTACTATATGACAAAATTTTATTTTAGTAAAACCTCACCATTTTCGAGATACTGATTTTTTAATTTTTTTTTCGGAACATGTGACTAAGTTCAGTTTATTCCATGCCAATTCTACAAACTACGACTTTTTGAAGCCTTTTTTTTCTAAGGATGTTTGAGTCATCTAAAACAATGTTCTTTTTTTCTTCAAACGTTTAAAAACCTTTATAAAACATTTAAAAAAAATTAATTATCATAATTTTTTTTTAATGTTTAAAATGCACAATGGTCTATTTAGCAGATTGAACAACCATAAAACAATCATTTTAAAAGCAGTATAAAAATAATTATACCGTTTAAGATTTTTATAAGGTTTTTTTAACGTTTTAAGAAAAAAGAACATTGTTTTAGATGAATCAAATATCTTTGAGTAAATTAAAAGAAAAAAGGGTTCAAAATTTTTTAATTTCTAGAAATGGCATGGAATAACCTGAACATAGTCACACGTTTCGAAAAAATAATTTTAAAAACAATCAATATCTAGTAAATCGTGAGACTTTTACTAAAATAAAATTTTGTCATGTGATCTATCTGCGGTTGCAGGAATATCCTTTCATTCCTATATATATATATATGAGAAGAGGTCATAGGGTTCGGATGTTTACATTACAGGAAATCATGCTTTGATTCATATAAATTTCTAGCCCGATCACCAAGCCAGATGTTAGGCATCGATAAACATTTATACCCACATTTTTATAATCATGAAAAACCTGCCAGTATTGCTCAGTGCCCACAGTATCGTGGAGGTTCAACGGGACAGGCCACGAGCCCCAGCTCCGCAAATACCGGTTTTTAGACGGTTTCCCGAAATTATCTCCACCTCATAAACTACAGATTTCACAAACAAAAAAGTACACTTATCAGACGCAACACACAAAGTTTGACGTTTAGCAGACAGATGGCAACACAAGCCTTTCCTGCTGTAGACTACGTTCGCCGGACTTAACAGGCCCAGTTATGCCCTTCTCACACGGCGCTACCGAAAAGAAGCCAGTTACTAACTCAAATCACCGATCAGTTTCTGTTCAGTTACTGCACTGGTATTTGTATGGAGGCTCGCATACGGGGTGATCGATTAGTAACCAGTCCATAACGCGTCCGTTATTGGTTCCAACTGACGCTGCGTGCTAGTTGCCGCGCTACTTGTTACCAACTAGTTTCTCAACAAAAATGGCGGATCAGACAATGAATTTAAAGCTTGTTGCTGAAATCGAGAAACGTCCGTGTTTATATAACTACAAGTTGAGTGAATATTCACGGTAAGATGCCAGAGAAAAAGCATGGAATGTTATCGGACAGAAAGCTAATTTACCAGCTATGTAAACGTATTTTTAATAAAGAGTAAAGAACAATATCTTATATCTTTAAACGAGCAATTCTTGTATATATAGGTATATATATATTTCGGATCTCGGAAACGGCTGTGATGATTTGGATGAAATTTGGTATTTAGATAATGTTTTGACTTTTAAGATTACCTAAATAGTTGTCTTCCCTACAAAAAAGCGAGTTTACAAAATACGAACAATTTTGTCACTCCGTATATCGAAAACGGCACTAGCGCCATCTCGTAGACAATTCAGGTACCAGAAAGCCTACAAATTGATTTTCTTTGATTTCAAAGAATAATTAAACGAACAGTTCTTGTATACTGGCTGACCCGTGGAAATATTAACACTGCAAGTTTAATTGTAAAACATTTAAAAAGGAAGATAATTAAAAATTTATCAATGGTTTTATCAGAAACTTCTTTATAAAGTAATCATCGTTTACTTTTTGACCGTAAAAAGTGGTTGTTAGTTAGTCATTAAATACTACCTACCTCCTTAATTATAAAACTCGATTTCTGTTCAATGTACAAGATTTCGAGTAGAGTTTGATAATAAAGTAAAAAGCCGCGTGCGAGTGCACATACGAAAAAAAGGGTTCTGATAAATAGAATCTTGCCTTTTGAATCGTCTGACCTTGTGCTTTATTAATGTTTATAACGAAGGTTACTTCTTATTGGAATTGTTTTATTAGCATTTTGAAATGCTGATCAGAAGATGTGAGATTACTGCCATGTATGAGCATAGTTTTATCAGAGTGAATAAATTTAGCACAGATGATGTTCTATTAACGTCACAACCCGATGATGAATTCTTATAGAACTGGATGAAACATATCGAAAATAAAGAATAAATGTTCTTGATATCTCGCTTGGTTTTCGAGATATAGCATGTCAAAAATCATTCATAGGTATAGTTCCTTGTGCTTTTGGCAACGTTTCTTCTGGTCCAGGCTGTATTTCAACCTAACAACAACCACTAGGTACAAAATAAAACATTGAAATTACACTTCCACCATATAGACATGGTCATTTTGGTGGATTTTTTTTCTGGTCCACGCTGGAGCTAATCCTAACCTCTTCACTTTTGAGATATAATATCCCGAGAACTAAGCGAGATATCAGAAAAATTCCTTTTTTTTCGATTTGCCTCGACGAGTTTCATACGAATTCACCATCAAACTTGGCTATGGCGAAATATGTCTTCTGGTTCAGGTCGCATTTCAACCAACCGCGTAAATTTTGTGATACGATATCTCGAGATCTAAGCGAGATATATATAAAAAAATATTTTTTACTTTCAATTTTTCTCGTCGAGTTACATAAGAATCCATCATCAAGGGTTATCGTAGAATCTTCTGAAATACCACAAATCTCGCACCATTAATTAATAGGGCATATCAAACTGGCATTAAGATTTCTATTTTACATAATAATAGCATTTTTTTAAAAGTAATATGTGAGGCGGTCTCGCATATGGATCTAGCGATTTGGATGAAATTTCACATGTAGATAACGTTTTGCTTTTCAAGTTTTGAACACGATTTTTAAAAAAAAGAAAGAAAGGAGCACATTTGTATTTGTTTTCTCGAAAACGGCTCTAACCTCATTACGTAGAAGTTTCAGGTACCAGTACGCCTACTGATGTTAGATAAGCTCTTTGGTGAACTGTGCACCTCAAAACGCCTAGGAAGCCTTCAAGCCTTTTACTTTAATCAAACTTTACTCGAAATCTTGGATATTGAACAGAAATCAAAAGATACCGAGCGTAGATCGGTCACCCAGGTACTTTTATATAAACACGTCAGATTTATTTTTCTTAAATTAAATTAATAATATAATTCCATTGCCAAGGAAGTGTTTCTTGTGTATAGTAAAGTAATTGGCTAAATAATTTCTGGTATCATATGCCGATGAACGAGAACTTATTTTAAGTTGTGACAGCGGTATTATGTGTGGTGTTGAAGTTATATTATTTTCAAATTTTCTCGAACTGTACGGAACTTCTTCCCCACTCCTTATATAATTATGCAAGCTGATTTTACTACATTAATCACTTTTCATGGGTCATTACTTCGTATGGGACTGTTAAACACTTGAAATTTTTCCATCATGACAAATGTACCTTCCATAGTTATTCTTAAATACTCTTTTGTGTTATCGTGAGTTCTTTGTCGATATGGTCTCGCGTAAGAGGGAACGTTTCATAGAATAGGAAATCGTTGGAATTTTCATCACTTCGTAGCTTTGCAGGCAAAAGCTTATATATATATATATATTATTTTTATTATTATCTGCAATTGGACCCTGTCGGATCACGCAAAGTCTTAACGATTCAGTTTTCTGAGTTTCCATATAGCTTTCATTTTTTCTCCGTGGATTCTCTTCCTTTCTTCAGTCCACTTCGTCCCCGGTCTCTTAATGACTTCATTCTCTGGCGGTACTTCCCACTTGTTAATTTTTTCTATGTATGTTTGTCTATCTACGATTTCTGATGAGTTTATGTAGGATTTTTCCATGTCTTTTTTGATCTCCTGGACCAAGGGTATAGTTTTTAGCTGTTCTATATAGTCACAATTTTATGAATCAGTCTTGTTGCTGGAAGTCTGTGGATATGTCCATAAAATCTTAATCTTCGTTTCCTGATGTCTGCCGCGAGGTTTGACAGTGTTTCTGTTGTTTTTCGAGATTTAAGTCTATATCCATCATCTGATTTTTCTGGGTCAAGAATCTTTCTTATAATTTTGCTTTCTTCTTTCAAAATGCTTTCTAGGTCACCTTTCCTGTCCAATGTTAAAGTTTCGCTGGCGTGCAGGGCTTCAGGTTTGATTACTGTGTTGTAATGTCTGACTTTTGTATATATGGACAAACATTTTTTATTATATGTGTTGTAGGCTCTACCGTAGGCTCTTCTAAGTTTTCGCATGCGAACTTTCTGTGCTATTTTCTCTCCTCCTGTGGGTTCGATGATTTCTCCCTGATACTTGAAATATATATATTTTAAATCTTCTATTCCTTCTTTGAATAATATAATATAACATACTCATCTGAATCAGAAGAAATCGTCACCTCGTTCAAATAACACGAGTTACTGAAGTTCCAGAGATTTGAGTAGTGTCGTGTGCGAACCTTGGTCAGTAACTAGTTAGTAATTTCAGTCTGTGATCAGTTCCGTTTCCTTTGAGTAGTGTCGTGTGAGAAGGGCATTAGACTTCGAGCACTTCCTCGCTCCCCCCGCCCCCCCCCCCCTTCCTCGCACCACTCATGTTTCAGTGTCCACGTGGTCGTTGGTGGCCGAATTGGAGGTAAAAACAAGTCGTTATGAGAACCATAGTAGTTATACTGAATTAAAGATATATCGAGAGAAAAATTTAGTGCTTATCATACAGGTTAGATTACATAACTGTATACGGACATCAATACTGTATACGCAGTTAATGCAATAAGTGATAAACTATAAACTACATTTTTACCCAATTTTAATGCTTTCATAACAGATATCTGACATACAATAAGGAAGCGTTTATTCAAAACTAGCTGTCGTCCGCAACTTCGCTGGCATGGACTGTTAATGTACTGTAACGACGCACATTCAGTGATGAGTGTAATTACAAAAGCAATGGACTGTAACATTACGAACGGTTGGCTCTGATGGTTTCAAGAAGGCGATCTCATGCTAGCATGCGCGAAAAAGGGTATTGAGCCTCCCTATAGTCCGCTGGAGGCTACGAAACGGGCCAATCCCAGATGGAATGCCAGCCCACTCCGGAGCTGTTGGTGTGAATAGCGCGAACGGACACTGTCTTATAAAGGTGGTTTCACAACTTTCTCACGAATCTTGAAAAAACATTACTCCATCATAAAGGCGCGTTCCCACGACGCATCCCTCATCTTTGGCGCGTATGTTAGCAGGAACGCCGCGCCTCGACCCACCGCCAGGCGGTAAAAGATGAAAGGCGCGTACTGCCCACCACGCGCCTTTAGATATACACCACCAAACTATAAATGACGCTTCATGATAAACTTTTTCGCCCCGTGATATCAATTTGGAGGCTACTACGGATAAATGTTCATAAATCCTATCATTTTTCTAATATAATTTTTTCTTGACGGAGAAGGTAATGTCATCAGTAAAAGGAATTTCTTATGGCGATCATATTTGTTCCTCGCTAAGAACCGTTTAGATTTTGCGCTTCATTGTTAACGATTGTCCAATACTTGCTTAAAGAACCCTAGACCCAAGTCTTTTTCGAAAATACTGTTCGTCTAATTTTGAGTCATATTAATCTCACATGCCATAATTTTCTGTTTACAGAGCGGACTTTACGAAATCTTGCCTCAACGTTTGCTACGCTAGCTATGTACGTACATACCAAACTTTTTTTTTTTATTTTTTTTAAATTTTTTTTATTTTAATGGCATTTGGTTAGAGACCATACAGCCAATCTACATTTTTACAAAGCTTCTTACATCCATTTGCGTAACTTATCTATTTACACATTTCCTTATCTATATTAGGTAAAACTTATTACAATCTTGTGGAATGTATATGCTATTTACAATATTCAAATTTCAAGTGCCTTCTTAAGTACCATAATCTAAAAAGCTTTGCTAGACGATACATCAACTAGACTAAGTAATCGGCGGTTCTGTATATCCATTATTTTCTACTGATTAGTCTAAATCGCCGTATTTCTTTGACAAATAATCTGTAGAGGGTTGATCTATCTGGTGTTGGCCTCAATCGGTAGATTGGTGAGGATACTGTTAATTTTGCCAAACTAGTTGTTGTGCTTGCGCAGAAGTGAGGTTGTGCTGTGGTTTGGGCTTTAGGTTTGAAGTATAGTCTTTTCCTGTTTTAGCTTACAAGATTGGTTAGAATTCTATTCCTCCGTCTTTTAAGTATCTGGCGAGGATGCTAAGTACTACTTTGTTGTTGCTGGAAAGTAGGAGGGTTACGTTTGTCGGAAAGGGGAAGCCGTTCTTGGCAAGATCTTTCATCATTTGGTCCTGGAGTTGTTGGTATTTATTGCATGAAAAAATTATGTGATTGATGTCTCCTATTGCCTGGTCTGAGCAGTCGCAGTATGGGGAATCTCTCAACCCTATTCGGTGTAGGTGGCTGGGGAAGTTACCGTGGTTAAAACGGGCTCTCGATATCGTAGTGATTAATCGTCTGCTACTGTTCCAATTGTAAAACCAAGGTTTTGGAGATATGTTCGGTTGAATGGTTGCATAATATGAGGCTTTGATTTTTGAGGAGATCGTCCATTCCTCTTGCCATTTTTCCTTGGCTCTTACTTTGATATTATGTGTTATATCCGAGATCGGGAGTTGCATGTTGATTACCTCTCCCTCATGGATAGCTTGTTTTGCCAGGGCGTCCACCCGTTCGTTATGCTCGATGCCGCTGTGAGATGGGATCCACATCAGAGTAGTCGTAATACCAAGTTCCCGGTTCTGTTTCAGTTGTTGTAGAATTTCCAGTACAATAGTTTGAGTATGGCTATTCCACGTAGTATTTTGTAAGCTCTTTAGTACACTGAGGGAGTCCGTCAGGATGACGACTTTGTCCATGTTGGTGCTTTGGCTATATCTGATGGCTTCCAGCAGGGCTTTTGCTTCAGCTGTATAGATGGATGCCTCTTCGGGTAGCGAAAATTGAGTCGATTTACCTGTGTTGGGACAGAAATATGCCGCTCCTACTCTAATATTTCCAGTGGTTTTCGATCCGTCTGTGAATATTTTAAGAGTGCTGTTGTCTGGTTTTGATAGGAATCTGGATATCTTGTGGATCAAATTTCCGGATTTGGCTTCCTCCCAGAGGATTGTGTGGGTTCTTTCTAGACGAAGCTCGAAAGGTTCTTGAAAGATTGGGAGCATATTATACGAGGATAGTTTGTCTTTGTATTTTAGCCAGAATCTATAGGCGTTTAACAGGGGAAGACGAGCTCGACTTTTGGCTCTATTTGCTATGGTTGATAACCTCTCGAGACGTTCATGAATGGGGTGGTTATTGAGTGATAATCTTTCCATTAAAAATTTTTCAGTTAGGTATGCTCGTCGAATGTGGAGCGGAGGTTCCCCTGATTCTACTAGTAATGCGTTTGTGGGAGTGGACCGAACGGCTCCTAAGCAGGTTCTAAGGCAGCGTGATTGTAGTCTATCTAGTTTGATTAGGGCATCTTTCCTAGCGTTTTGATAAAACATGCTGCCGTAGTCGATTAGTGGTCTGATCAGAGATCGATATATCAGGAGTAGGCTTTGAGGGTGAGCGCCCCACCAGACGCCAGATACCATTTTTATTATGTTGAGGCGGGAGATGGCTTTTGTTATCAGTTGATCTATGTGTTGGGCCCAGTTGAGGCGATGGTCCAGTATCATCCCGAGGAATCGGCCTTGTCTTTTCAGAGCTAGATTATATGGCCCTAACTGTAGGTTGCTGGAGTTGTAGAGGATTTTCCTTTTGGAGAAGTAAACCACTGATGAATTTGCATTGGATAGGTCTAGTCCGTTGTTATGTAGCCAAATGGAAAGGGCTGTCATAGCTTCGCTCAAAAGAATGAGGACTTCATCCTGAGTATCGCCGATGGCGTAGATCACCACATCGTCTGCGAATTGTAAAGAGATGATTCTAGTCGGAAGATGAGAATTAATGTCCATTGAGTATATCAAGTATAGAAGCGGGCTTAATATAGCTCCCTGAGGCAGCCCTAGGAAGACTATACGCGGACCTATCTTGTTCTTCTTCGAACTGACGAATATTATTCTCTCCGATAGGAGGGAGAAAAGTCCTGCCACAAATTTCTTCGGGATTCCTAGCATTTGCAGTTTATGCATGAGGATGGATATGTTAACTTTATCGTATGGGGATTGTATGTCTAGGAAGATCGCTCCGAGGTATTGTTTATTAAGAAATGTGAGGTTGATGTCTGAGGTCAATATAGCGAGGTTGTCTGTTGTGTTTTTCCCTTTTCTGAATCCGGTTTGGGAGTTAGGTATCAAGTTCTTCGCTTCCACCCACCATTCTAATCTATTTTTTACTAGTCGCTCTAGCGTTTTTCCTACGCAGGACATAAGTGATATAGGTCTATAGGAAGTCGCTGCCAGGGGGTCTTTGTTTTGTTTTAGCACGGGAATTATGACTTGCGTTCTCCATTCTAATGGAATTGGTTCCTTCATCCAAATCCGGTTGAAAGTATTTAGAAGAAGCTGCAGGCCAGTTTGGGGCATGTTTGATATCATCGAGTATTGAATACCATCTATCCCAGGGGAGGTGTCAGATGATCGCTTGAGGACTTGGTGTAATTCTTTAATGTCGAACGGCCTGCACAGAAAGTGGTCGGAAGGCTCGTGAGGGGTTAATTTGAAGTTTGGTTCCTCCCTAGGTACTGTAGCAGGGGCGATTCTGTCCATAATCTCTTCCAAAATCGATGTGTTGATAGTAGGGGCGCCCTTGTTGAATTTGTTATCCTTGAGGCTTCTCACTGTGGCCCAGATAGAGGAAACGTTTGAGTTATTCCCCATAGTTTCGCAGTATCTCATCCAATTTAGGCGTTTTTGGTTTTTTAAAATCTTTTTGGTCCTGGCATTGGTCTGCAGGAATGCTATGTAGTGGTGCAGATCAGAATTCTTTCTGTATGCAGACGTCTTTGGGCCACTGCTTTGGAGCATAATGGATTCCACCATAATGGCGGACGGTTTTTCCTGGTGTTAAATTTTTTTCGTCGAATTGCTTTTTCAGCTGCTTCTGAAATTATATTTTCCAGATTTCTGTAAGTTTCAGCGCCCGTGGAATATTCGCTGGTTTGGCTTATTTTTTCCTCCATTAGTCTCCTATAATGGGGCCAGTCTGCACTATTTGTATTCCATTGGATAGTTGGGTGGCTTGCGATATCCTTCGTGTATGGGCAGCCTATTGCTAACAAAATAGGGAGATGGTCGGATCCCATTGGGTCTCTCTGGACTTCCCAGTTAGAAATAGAGGCCAAGTTAGGTGAACATAAAGTTAAGTCCACAGCCGACGGAAGTTTACCTGGTTTTTGGAGCATAGTAGGGTTACCGTCGTTTACAATTATCAAGTTGTAATCTTCTGCCATATCACTAATTATCGTACCACGTGGGTCGTTGTAGTGGCACCCCCAACTCTTGTTGTGTGCGTTGAAGTCTCCGGCCAGAATTAATGGTGGGTTTATTTGTCCATTCAGTTTTGACCAATCGTTCGGTCTGATTACTGAGCTAGGGCTACAGTAAATAGACACTACAGTGAATGGTAATTGGTTGGCTCGGATCCGTACCGCCACTGCTTGGAAAGGTAAATTGTCCGTGTTGAGTTGAACTGGGTCGTGAGGCACGTTATTGTGTACCAATATGGCCACTCCTCCTTTTCCGTCTGCTCTATCATTTCTGTAGAGGGTGTATGAGTTGAACGTGATTTTTGTGTTTGGTTTAAACCATGTTTCAGATAACACCGCTATATCTATCCTGCTTCGTATTAATTCTGTAATAAGGCTCTCTCTATTTGACCATACCGACCTCCCATTCCATTGAAGTATGTTTAGTTGCTGAGAGGTTAAAGAATTGCTTGTGTTGCTGTCCATAGTTGGGTGGTTTATGTTCCGTTGTTGATTAGTATTTCCTGTAGTTGATTGCCGATGGAGATCGGGTCGATTGGGCCCCCTGATCTAGCTACTTCGATCATGGAAGTAATAAAAATCAGAAGATTTTCAATTAGTAGTGAAGATTTGCTGATTGGAATAGTAGCTTCTGTACTCCCTGGAATGTGAGTTAAATGGGTTGTTGGTTCGCGGAGGTTGGGAACGCGCCTTAACAGTCTTCGATGTCTCCAGTATCCCCCTACAACTCAGTATACCGATAAACAAACATTCGACTTTCTAAAGGCGCGTTTCCATGGCGCGTCCCTCGACGCGTGTTAGTGGACGCCTCTCATCTTTGCCGCATATACGTGCAAGTACGGCGCGCCTCAACCCACCGACAGGCGGTAAAAGATGAAAGGCACTTACAGCCTACCTCGCGCCGTGAGAATGAACCTTGAGAACGGCCGGAGCGTCTATTTCGTTCATTATATAACAGCTAAATTATCTTTTTAATTAGACCATTCCATGGCGAAACAAATTCAAACCACTTCTCTTTTTTTGATAGAGATGATAACAGTAGAAGCAAATTCCGAAGAGGTGCGTTCGCTGTTGTAACAGAAATTGCGTCACTACTAGGTATTCAAAACTTTATTAAGTTATGAGAGTTATAAAATTAAGACTTCCTTCGATTAAGAACATTTAAAAACAAAGTACTCACCGAGTTTGGTGGTGAGCGGTATCCTCACACTCAGGAGGAACCGGGTTCTAATCCCCGTCCGGGCATCTAGATTTGGGATTTCCATGGTTTCCCCAAATCACTACAGGTGAGTGCCAGGATGGCTCCTTCAAAAGGCCATGGCCGAATTCCTTCCAGTTCCTCTCCCGTCTCTAATGACCTCGACGTCGACGAGGTGTAAAGCCATAAGGTAGATGGCAACAAGGTACCAATCAGATAATACCATTTATTTCAAATAATATTGTGTTACTCATTGCTGAAGAATACTCAGAAAGACTTTCTCAAGAAATTTTTCACAATATGATAAAATATTGTGACCGAAATGTGTTATTTGAAATTTGTACGAAGTATTCACACTTTGCTTCGAGATTCTTGTCAGCAGATAGTTGGTGTGTAAATTTTGTTTGATCTACTTTCGGAGACTAATAAAGTAGTGTTTCCCCAGAACTTTTTTTAAAAAAATCATTTTTCATTGCTAAGTCTAAAATGTTGACCCGTTTATTATCATTATTATTATTGTCTACGCGTAAAATGACATTCCGTATTACCTGCTATTCAGCTACTTGAATGGATTAACCACTGTAGACTCTATTTAGATTTGTTTCAGGTGATTTGTGAGACCTTAATGATATAATGACAGAGTTTCAATTTGCCGCGCATTCCACCTTTGTCGTGGCTTCATCTAATTCATTAGTCAACCCGCGTAAGCGAAATTTATATCTTCGCAGGCCACCAAGTACGAGAATACTTCAAAAGCATTTAGCAAGTTTTCTCAGAGTTGAAGATCAGTTTAAGAGAGTTCCTAAACATATTGACTGAAACAGAGATTCGAACCACAGATATCTCTATCTCAAGCCAGAGATCTTAACCACTAGGTCACCAAACCAATCTTGCATACAGTAAGGGCCATTCAAAACGAACTATTAAACAAAAACACCCTATTACCGTGGCACGTCTAAAACAGATTACTAACAGTTCGTGAAGACAATCATTATGCAGCGGGGTGAACTAGTGAACGGATAAGAAAGCATGAATGTTGTTATGGCGGATATGATTCATATGCTGGGAACATAGTTTAGGGGCGGACCTTTTAATGTACGTGAGTTATAGCTGATTCACTATTATGAATAGTGTAAAACACCCTGCATCCGGTGCAGTTCTGTTACGTCCTTGAATACTTCCGGGCTATCTAGAAATTACTGAACGTATTTCGAAGGACGACAAATTGATTTAATGTGAATCTATTATCTGAAGTTCTTTGGAAAACAGTGCTCTTGCTGTTGAAACAGTTATGTAGGTTGCTTATCGACGGTAAGTTGGACCGATTAAATAATAAATACCCACTATCAGAAGACTACAGTCGAAGAAGGAAGAATCAGTCTAAAAGTAAAAAAGCAATGATGGATCACAATCTGATATATTTTGGTTAATTAAAAAAGGCGGTGTGATGAAATGGAGGAATCTTAGGGGAAAACAAGGATTAGAATAAACGAAAAACATAAATAGGGATGTAGAGATTGGTTAGAAAAATATGAAACATTGCATGAACCAGTCGAGAGACATGATTATAATTATCAGGTATAAAATTAAGATGCCATTATTATTAAATAATCAGATTTTATGTAAAATAAGGGTTGAATAGCTTGGTTGCGAGTAGTATATATTGCTAAGAAATTCATTTCTAATAGTATTCTTTAACTCTAATGTAACGTTAATCTTTTATTAGGTTAGGGCTTTACAAATCATTGACGCCATTAGACCAGGTAGAAGATTGAGGACAAGGAACTGGATCAAATTCGGCCATAATCATTTGAAGAAACCAATCTGGCATCAGATGGGATTATTTTGGGAAATCGCGGAAGTAAATCGGATCAGGGAACGAACCCACGTCCTCCCGAATATCACTCTCGGTAATTAACTACGAAACAAGTATGTTTTTTTTATCTGCTTGATAAATTGCAAAGTGGATTCAAAAACGTCTTTAGAATGTTGCATGTATTGTTATGCTACAAAATGAAGCTTCCTCTTCGCCAGCTGTCGAAAATCCTTTATCTGAAATGTATAAATACAAAACCAAATAGAACTTTGCAGTTATGTGCCAAGATGTAAAGTAGATGAAATATTAACCATAACTCTAATTAATTCCTTTTTTTTACTTATGACTTTACGCCTCGTCGACTTCGAGGTCATTAGAGGGGGGATGGGACTGGGGAAAAGGAACGGGAAGGAGTTTGGCCATGGCCTTTTGAAGGAAGCATCCCGGCATTAGTATGCAGTGATTTGAGGAAACCATGGAAAACCGAAATCTGGATTCCCGGACGAGGAATCGAACCGGCGTCCTCCCGAATGCGAGGCCATGCCTTAACCACTCACCCAGCATTGTCGGTCTAATTAACTACGCGCTGGAATTAAACAAAAATCACGAGTGTATGTTAAATATGAAATTTCGTGAGAAATAAATAGAGATTACCAGAATGTTTTAATTCGTAATATGGTTTCATTGCCTCACTGCTTTTAACCAACGAAACGAAAATATAATTTCTTATCACTACTATTTCTGCATGTTCTGCATGTTGAGATAAGGAGGATAGGAAAAGATCGCGGACAGCATTAAACTGGCAAAGAGATCATTGAAGAATAAGAACTGTCTTTAAAACATTATTGCTTAAGTTATGTACCTAATCATCTGGCATACAGAGAAAAACCGATTCTGAAATAAAAATAATCAAAATTACTTCTGCATGGTATTTACTCACCCAAAATCGAAAATTTTGAACGATAGCTGTCAATAGTTTACAGAATGGAAAAAAAATGACCTTAAGTTTGAAGCTAGTTGTTTCTCCTTGGTTGATATCAGTTGAGTCATTATGTGATCTTGTGTGATCGTGCTTGAAGATAAACGAACGCTACGACTGCCAATTTTATCAATTTTGATGCCGAGATATTGTGTTTATAACAGGATTAAGTTTTAGTGGGTACAGAACGGTAGTTCCTCAGGATCGAATATTTATCGGATTGTTCTAGACTTTTTCTAGATTAACTAGTAGGAAATTTGAGAGATTTTTGTAAAATTTACAGATTTCCTTCTAACCTATACGCCCCTAGAAAATACCCTACGTAAGGAAACAAATTTAATAAACAATTTAATAATTAATAACTAAACAGACGAAACTGTTTATTGCCATTCTTTAACAGATAAAGTGATTATTTAAATAAAACGAATAATATTCATCCCAATCTATATATCAATCACTCTAACCTAACTTTAACAGATGAGTAGAAAAAGAAAGTTTTTGTTGTCTATACAGTGTACATCGAATTGCTTATTGATGGCACATGTCATTGTCGTGTCATTTGATGAGGACTTACTGGAGATGTGGTAGAAAGAAGAGGATGATAAGGGGTTGTAACAGGGAAGTGAGCGATTCAAAAGCTTGAGTATGTTGGAGTAGTATGGGATCCACATTGCACTTATCGAATAGAGGAATTACCGCGGATGTGAGGGATGGCAACTAGATTTGTTTGCAGAAATTGTCGTAAAATAATCAGTGTAATAAAGTAGATGGATTGGATATTATTGAAAGACAGGAGATGAAAATAGCGCTGGTAGTGTAAAATGCGTATGCTGGAAATAAGGCAGTTATGTTTATACACAGAAGAATCAGAATTATTTGTAATGATAGAGATAGTATCGAGTGTGGTGGTTGAACGGTACAGCTGTGGCCTCTCATTTGGGGAGGACATGGGTTCGAATCCCCTTCTGGCTATCCAAATTTCGGTTTTACTTGGTTTCTCAAAATCACTCTAGACGCAGATGGTTTCTTCAGACGACTATGGCCTATTTATTTTCCACCATTCCTTGCTCCAAGTAAAAAAATGGTGGAGATAACCATGACCAAATCTGATCTCCTTTTCCAGCTTAAATGGGTGTGAAAGTTTTCATTTCTACGTACGGTATTCGGAAACTGGAATAAATTATCAACTGAGATGCTGAATAATTAATATGAAACACTGAAATACCAAAGTAAGTATGTTGGTAAATTTTCAATTGGACTTAAGCTCCAGCGCAGCTAACAGTAAATATAACATTACTGCCAGGTTATGATACTGTTTCGCAACTCCACTTATTACTAAAAGTTTAAAGTCGATAATACTGTATGCTGCATGAATCTTCATTGCGTAAGTTTAGTGCAACTCGTACTACTGGTGTTTACAGATTCAGCTGATATCTATTAAGGAAGCCACGTGTGGGTAATTCCAGCGTTTAAATGTTTACATTCTCTGTAGCCGGAATAGAAAAGTGGTTATAATTCCTCTCCATATATGTTCTGAACATTATAGCACGTAGGATAAAATTTATTTGTTATGATTTATCATATGTGAGATCAATCTCGATATACATAACCATACATATTCCTTTTGTATAAATTATTTCCGATCTTAGGGTCTTTTAGGGCCATGTAAGTTAGAAAAAAAATTCGTATGAATTAATCATCCAAACACATAGAATAAACGGTACTAACTATTGGTGGTAGAGATGTAGCCTTCCATCATTTCAGTCGGGCTTCTGGAAATCAACGAAACAAGAATGCCAATAAACGGAATTCATCGAAGCAAAGCAATTTGGAAAAGAACAAGCTTGGGATACACACAAAACTACTCAAACCAATACTTAAATAGTCCTGTGAATCCTGGACTCCCAGAAAAATGATATAGAATAACATTATCAGAAGGAAAATTTCTTCTTAACACAGAAGGAATCAAAAGGGATGAAGAAACGACATAATGGGGGAGGTAAAATCATGAAAACCTATTGATGAATGTATAAAGCCACAAGGGCTTTATGGATGTATGTCGTTAAAACTTTTTCCGACTATGTTCTAATTTGTTGAAAGTTTAGAGGCATTGGACAATAAAGACGCAAGAATAATTAAATGAACATTTATCTGTTTGCTCGGAGGAGCAAAGAGCAACACCCTCTCGAATATATTGCAACAAGTTTCAAAATCGTGACGTATCGCTGTGGCAGTGTCCCTCAGAAATTTTTTTTGAGACATTATTTTCGTAAGAGTTGGGACATTCATGAAACAAATGACGTTACTATCTTGGAGGACGGTATATATAGACCAGAAAAGTGGAGGGGGACAATTTTTCTGGCGTTGCCGTCCTTGTAAAAGTCTGTCACCCGTTCATACGAAAAAAGGAACAGTTCTACAGCAAATAAAGGAGCGTTCATAAACTACGTGGCAGGGTCTAGTTTGGTTTTTTTTGGGGGGGGGGGTTGGCTGGAAAACTACGATGAGGTACGTGGGGGAGGGTGTGGGGTTTCCGAGCCAAGCCATGTAGCTTTTCATTCATATTATTAGTCACAGTTAAAATGAGGTACAAAAAACACAACAGCATGTAAATATTTATTTCCGTCATTTAATTATCTCCGTATGTAATTTACGATAGTATAACAAGAGAAAACAGTATAAAATGTCTTCTGGAATCAATAGCGAGAAAACCTACGTGCTATGATGGGGGAAAAGGGGGGGGGGGGAGACAAAAGCCAAGTCGGGCTATGTGGGTGGTGAGGGGAAAGGGGGGGGCGGTTTTCACAGGAGGTCAAATGGAGCTACGTGGTTTATGGATCAATCAGTTTTTAAACAGTCACGAAAGACGGAAGCCTGTTCATAGGAGGATCGTCCATTTCACGATAAGAGACAGAATTTTTAAAGAGCAAGTGTTATTATACGGAGTTGAGAGAATTAGTAGGCTGGAAAAAATGTTAGAACAGTAAACTAAGAGAAGACGGCTAGTAAGCTGAACAAGTGTTGGTACTGGACGCTGAAAGGAATTGTTTAGGGTTCGGCATGAGGTTATTAAAGGCAGTGGAGTAAAGTTTTTTTTTTTTTTTTTTTTTTTCCCGGAGCGAAGCTTTTTTTTTTTTTTTTAGTAGTGACGTGGGAGTAACTAGGACTATTTAATGCTTTCTTCGCCTTAAATCTTCGGAGAATAAAGAAATTAAGATCGACAACAGTGTATATGTACTAACTGACAATAAACCAAATTTGTTAAACGATATGCAAGTTGCAACTGATTTGCTGTTTTAAGTGCACTTGAGAAACCCATAAAGTACGCAATCTTTTTTTTATCGGAGCCGTAGAATTCGGAGATTTCGTAACAAACAGCTGTTGACAGATAGTGACAGCCGATTGTTATCTGACAGAACCACTCAACCAAGCAAATAATTGATTGATTCCTTACAAATGCGACGGGTAAAGAACGATTCCCAGAAACCGTTAACAACAAAAGCCACAGGTTGGCCAGTAATTGACCAAGTATCAAAAGTTTTAAGATTGTTGAAGGGTGAGAATTTGGAAGAATAGATGTGAATAGACGAGATCTATTAAGATCTGATAGAAATAAATAAATAAAAAATATATATATTGCGTCTCAGAAAAACTATGAAAATTTTCAAAAAAGTTCATATTTACTATCCGATTAATTACTTTCTCTATCAAATTATATATATATATATATTATCAAAAATATTTAAAGAAAAATACTCATTTAATTATAACTATAAACTTCATAAAGATTGTTATAGTTTTTCTGTAATGTACAGGATGTTACATATCAATGTAAATTATGGAAGAATTTTGATTCAGTAGTTTCTGAACAAAAAGGGCAGATAGAACTTTTTAATGGTTTCCTACCAGTGGCAGATCCAGAGGGAGGGGACTAGGGGGCTCAAGCCCTCCCCCCCCAAAAGTAATTAGGTCCACCCCCGACATCGTAATTTTTGAGATTTGGGGACTTTACAATTTTTTTTTTAGCTTTACTGATCTTTTAAGGTCTGCATGACTATAAATCCTACCCTTACCCATCTCAAGCCCCCCCCTCCCCCTCCCAAACGAAATCCGCTCAAACCCTCGCAAACCAAAATCCGCTCGAGTCCCCCCAAATCAACATCCGGTCAAGCCCCCTTCGCCAAACCAAAATCCTGGATCCACCACTTCTTCTTCCCCTATTGCTTCTCCTGCTCTCTGAAAAGTCGAACAAATCATGGACTAAAAAAAAATCCAAGCATTTTCAGAGTTCGTGGTTTTCGAGCTTTCATTCGATATCCAAAATAAATAAATAAAATTGCAATCTCCCTCTAAGCCCCTATAGTTAATTTCACATTATAATCGTGTTTTGGATACAAAGAACTGATGTAATGCGCAATTACATTTTTTAAATTAAAGGTTCAGTAGTTATGTGTTTGACAGATTGTCAGTTAAATGAGTGATCCTGTAAGGGTCACATCCCGTCTTTCACGCAGAAGGTTCGGAAACCAAAGAACAATGGCGAGATTATCACTGTGCGTTGATTGAAAGCTCATCGCTTGGGATACTTAATATCGCTCGTAGGGGAAGTAAATTCTGTACAGCGATTCATAGACGAATTTTGAAGGGTTGTAAGGCATCTTTAAAGGAAACAGCGTTTTAAACTCATGAGCTTCATTAGTGGAGCACTCTTATGTTGTACGGGTTCTGTAGCGCAAGGTACCTCTTCTACTATATAATTTCGTAAGCTCACTCATTCACTTACCTCGATAGCTATTGGCTGGAGAACGGTGTCACGTGTCCAACTTCGCTAGCAAAACAGCGACCAGAGATACCATTCGAAGAAAATCGTGGTTATGTCCACAGTTTAGTAGCTAAGCAACTGCTTCCAAATTAATTGCCGTAATACATTCATTAAGTTTGGTTTTCGTAGAGTTTAACAGTTAAAAAATATTGATAAATTTTGCGGCTGAAAAAATGTGGATTTGCTTTTCAGTAACATGTTGCTAATTAAAACAATTTCAAAAACTTAAAAAAATTAAATTACTCATGGCCTTTGCTGAAACCACGAATGTCATTCCGGCTTAGGATAAATTTATATTTAATTAAAACTTTCGCTGATGCTGTTGCTTGACCAAAGTTTATGCATTACGGTTTATTTGCTTTTTAGCCATTTTACTGACCACTTTCCTTATTGGTCTTTATTCATGTTCGCTGAATGTGAGTTATTAGGTTATTTTAAGTGGACATTTCTACAGAGTTGCTCAACTGTTTAATAATATGGAATGTGTATTAAGTTCTCTGGCTGTTATAGATACTATGACCAATGATTACATTATGAGTGTTTGCCCAGTCTCAATAATAATAATAAAACAACGTGATGCTTTCAAAGCAAACGGATTTTTTTTTTTTTAATTTTGCAGAGTGAACTTTAAGGGTCAATTACAAGTCAAGTTCGTATTTAAGAAGTTCGAGTTTATTACCTTTGAAACAATAATACGATTACGCTATCGTCCCTGTTCGTGTTTAATACCTACCTCTATTAATGATTCTGAGTTCTTCAAACTCAAGAGATTTTATTCGCCCTGAAACACAGATCAAGTTTATGTTTGATAAAATTGGGTCAACCTATCATATTCTTTCATCCTAAAATTGGAACTATTCTAGATCCGTGACGATACGCAAAAACGGTCACGGGCTAACACTAGTTGTTTAATATTATCGAGAATATGCACAAAAGAGCCGCACGATTTATGACTGCTTGACACAATCCTTACGAAAGCGTCACCGAATTAATATGGAAATCGTGCTAGCATTCTATGATAGGCAGACGACTCAGTTTCCGCATAAATTTATTGAGTAACATGCGAACAAATGCTTCCCCAACCAACGTAGCTGGATCGCAATAATGGGACAGGAAAAAAGGTGCCCTACTGATGCCTACATGAATTATTTTTTTCCTCTTGCCGTTAGGGATTGTCAATGTACGCAGCGGAAGTTGTTTTTGGTGCAAAGCACCTAGTGTAACCCACACGTTTCTGTAGATGTAGACTGCTGATGCAATGGGAACATGTAAACTATAACGTATCAATTGCGCAACTTGACCTATGTTTCACCATAAGTGTTCACTGTGCAAAAATTGAATAAAACCTCTTGAAGAATTTAAAGCAATAATAGACGTATTCAACACGGACAAACAGTATTTTGCTATCATGTAATTGTTTCAAAGGCCATGGTTGCTAGACTGGAACTGATTGAAACGCAAACTTGAATTGTATTTGACCCTAAAGGTTCACTCTGCAAAATTTGAAGAATTTCTATTTAATTTAATTTAAAGGGATTGAGATCAACCAAATTTGCTATGTAAGCATTACGTTGTTCTTGATTGAGGCTGGTCAAACAGTCATAATCTTTGGTCAACATGTCTGTAGCGCTCAGAAAACTCATTACGAAGAATTTGATTGTCAGAATACTCGTTTAGGTGACATATCTGAAGTGCAATTCCCACTTTAAATAACCTAATAACTCATGTATAGTGAATACGAACAAAGACAATTAACGAAAGTGGTCAGTAAAATAAATCTGTATCTATAAAACGAAAACCGGACATATTGGCCGTATAAAAACTTGGAAACTACGGGGCAGATTTCGAGGGAGTTTTCACCGTTTTAAAACTTAGAATATTAATTCACTTGTCTGGCATGTCTTATGTTTCAACGTTAAATACTGTAGGAGCATTAAATGAAATTCTGAACTTATGGTGAGAAATTCCACAGGAGGAATCACTAGATGTCGCATACTCCCCACTAAACACACAACACAATGTCTTTGACCGTAGCCTTTCATTAAAGCAATAAGATAACTTATAGTAATAATTATTTTGCACACTAAACAAAACTTTAAGTATTATTTCTTTTAATTCGATATATTCAATTTTTAAAAGCCATGGCTTGAAGTATTCTTTCGTTTAATTGGGGATAACAATTTTTAAATGACATAGATAGCCATAAAAACAACAGAGATTTTCTTTAAGCACGTTCTCTGGACAATATCTCTGGCCTTCAGCATTATTCTTCTGTTCACGATAATATTATTCCGGATTAACTTTTGATATTTATCTGCGGAGTTAAAGGATCTGGCGTTTCGAGCCTCAAGTATATCCATTCACTTCCCAATTGAATCAAACGTGAGTTTTTAACATAATCTAGGGTTGTTAAGTAATGTAGTAATGAAATTTCTTAACCAAATTATCGAAGCTTGATATACGTGAATCTTTTCGGACGAATGAAAATAGTATACGTGCAAATAAACTTCAGCCCACCAGTTTCTTGGTAGGGGGCGGGTGAATGTAAGTTTGCTCTAATTCCGAAAAAGTTGGCGCGTATTTTATGAAACTTTGTACAAATGTTTTGCGGGAATAAAAATAGGGTACGGTTAAATCTACGCCAAATATACCGGGCAACGCCGGGAACTCCGCTAGTAAATAAAATAAAAAGTAAAGTGTAAACTCTGGTCAAGCAGCAGCATTAGCGGAAATTTTAATTCAATTGAGTTAGGTCGGAAAGGCAACTGGGATTTGTGGTCACAACAGAGACCATGAGTTTTTAAGTGAAATATCTAGGCGATGTTTTGACGGGGGTAAATCCAGAGGCAAGGATAAATGAATGAGTTCGAGACTCCTGTCAGCAACATGCTATGTCGCGTAGGGCGTATGATATGCGTGTTGGACGTTTTGGGATGGGAGAAATCTCATGAGTTCGCGGCACCAACATCCTATAAGATATAAGTATGACATGTTGCGCTTAGACAGCAGCGAAAGTATAGATTATAGTTGTATCTAATACACAAAAATGAATGTTTGTTTGGGTTTTTTCCCAATGTTCCTCCAAACACACAGTTTTTATGAGATTTTGATAGTACTTAGAACACGTACACTTAAAAACGAGATGGTCTGGTAGCTCAATGGTTAAGGTGCTTACTGCCCTAAGTTTTTTATCTGCAGTCGCGGGTTCTAAACCCGTGGTAAGTAAGAAATTTTAGGAGTTGTATTTGATTATATGAGCTACGTCGGGACGTTCAGTGGATATGATTTCACGTTAAACTGTAGGCCAATGAGGAAAGGAATTGGCCTTCATGCCTCTGACACACTAGCTGGGTACATGTCTTTCGGGAAGATTCAACCAACCTTCGCGTTGTGGACTAAGTTAGATTTTTAGTTTATTGAAATGAAAACATCTCTAGGCACGTTAGGCGATTTTTGGATGGGTACAAATCTTATAGTACGCGTCACCGACATGTTAATGTTGACAGCGTATCTATTGCGGCACCGAGCGGGGCGGTGTAACGGTTAGCGTTCTCGCCTCGCATTCGGGAGGACGGCGGTTCGAATCCCCGTCCGGGCATCCAGATTTGGGTTTTCCATGGTTTCCCCAAATCACTCCAGGCAAATGCCGGGATGCTTCCTTCAAAAGGCCATGGCCGAATTCCTTCCCATTCCTTGCCCCCATCCTTTCCCGTCTCTAAAGACCTCGATGTTAAAAAGAGACGTAAAGCAGTTAAAAAAAAATCTATTGCGGTGTGCTGGTTCCGTGGTTAAGGTGTCGGCGTGGTGAACGGATGGTCTTCGGTTCGAATCCTTGTCTCGGCGGGGATTTTCATAGACCCTTAACCCGATTTTCACCTACACCACAGCTTGCTGTGTAATGTGAAGTACACCAGAACCCTTTCGTGGTTCGGATTCAATCTTAAACGGTGGGTCACCTGTACCTGGTAGCATTACTGAGTCTGGTTAAGGCGGCAAGACAAGGGCGGAATACGCAGCCAATGGAAACCCTGTAACCAGGTCGTTACTACCACACGGAATTATTATTATTTAGTATATCTGTAGCTATAAGTATGAACTGTTATGCTTATGATATTCATAGTTTTAAGTTTTCACTTCTGTCAGCATTCCCTAATGACTGCCAACTAGTTATTTTTTAAGTTGCTTTCATTAGCGGCATGTTACTGGAAAGTAGTTCCACGTTTCTTCATATTTTTTATGAATATAATCTCGGAAATAATTTCATAGCAGTTTCTTACCTATTAAACTGTGCAATATAACCTCTAAGTTCTAATATCACTGATCGCTGTTAATCTGCAAATGAAGGCCGGCTTGTGATGTTGCCGTTCTCCAGCCAATAGCTATTGAGGCGAGCGAGTGATTGCTCGAGCTTAGGAAATTATACAGTAGAGATCACTCTGAATCATGCACCCACCTAAAAATATGTTCGTTGATATAAAAATAATTTTAAATTGTCCATTTGTTGTGTCGCCTCTGCATTAATCACAAACAGAAATTGTCACTATACATAAAAAACACTCAAAATTTTGAGAAATCTAGAAACTCAATCAGGAAAATTACAGGTTTCAGTTGGTGTATGAATGCGTAAGTACCTCTGCTCCTATACCGGTCTCTAAAGTAACCTACCACTAATTACGAGAAAGGCTTTTACGGCTTCTCAACAAAATCGATGAGCTTATATAGTGCACTTAGGGTCTGTTTATACTCAGTGCAGTCAATACCTATTGCTGAAAGAAGCATAAGAGCCACCAATACACTTAAGCCACATGTGCCTTATCATCAAATTCCTATTAAGGAGTTAGTGTAGTCAAGAACATTAAAAAGCGTTATATTCGGAACTTTTTTTATAACAAAAAATAATAATCTAATATGAGTGATATATAGTTTCTCTCAATAAGTTATTCTCGATTTGAAAGAACCAAGAGATTTTTGAAGTGAAAACTTGTTAAGGCGCGTTGGGAGATTAGTGGATGGGGGTAAACCTATGAGTTGGCGACTTCCCGTCACCGACGTTTTGCTCGTATGACTGCGCGTCGGATGCTTTCTGGATGGATAAAATTATATGAGTTCAGGTCATCAACATGCTATAATAGCAATATATCTGTAGCTATAAGTGTGACGTTTTGTGCTTTGACAGCAATGATGTATACTTGAATCTTCTAACGTATGTATGCTCGTATGAGCCAACTAGGACCACGATAGCTTGAATTTTTGCTGTAAATGTGTAGACATCGTGTAACAACTAGGATTGTTAGGCCTAGAGGGGACCTGCAGTTTAACGTGGAATCAGAACCACAGAACGTCCTGGTGTAGCTCATATGATCAGACACAACTTTAAAAATTCCTTTGCCTACCGGGATTCGAACCCTTCTCATATATAAAAATGATTTTTTTTTTGCCAATGTCTTCAGACAAACACACAGTTTTTATCAGATTTTAATGGACATTAGCGTACATATACTTTAAAATAATTAGGAAAATACTGTTTATGTTTGATTTACAAAAACCTAAACCTTCTCCTCCTTTTCCCCATCACCTCAATTTCAGTTAACATTGTTCATACAAACCCATTTTCCGATTTTGATTTAATTTAATTTAATTTAATTGCAATGGAGCCCAGGCTCCGGTGGCAATTTCCCTACACCCCCAACTTCCCCCTATCCTACACTCACCTACATTTGCCATCTACAAATTTTAACTTTAAATTCTTTTAACGTTTTCGGTAGGTTATTCATCATTCCCCTTGGTAACTCATTCCAATCCCTGACACCCTTACCTAAAAAAGAAAATCTTCCCACACCCTTGTGCCTGAAATCGAGTGCCAGCTTGTGGTCATGGTCATCTTTTCCCTTCCATGAACTACCTTTCATACCTACTGCAATATCTTTCCATGCCTCATCGCCAGTATACGCCCTGTACACTTCCATTACCCTCCTCATCCTCCTCCTGTCTTGCAATGAATCCCATTCCAGCTCCTTTATCATATCTGTCACTGATTGCATTCTGCGATAATTTCCAGAAACAAATCTAGCAGCCCTTCTTTGCACCTTCTCCAACTCCTGTATTTGATACTCAAAATGTGGGTCCCATACTACACTACCATATTCGAGCAATGATCTGACCAAAGTTTTGTAACCCAATTCCTTTACTTCTCTCGTGCATCCCCTCATCACTCTCTCCAACAAGTGCAGAATTTTGAAACCTTTTCCTACCACCTGTCCAATGTGTCCTGCCCAGTTAAGCTTGTTATTAAATGTAATGCCAAGATACTTACATTTCAAGTCTTCAGCGAGCAATTTTTTCCCCTTATATTCATAATTAACCTTTTGTTTTTTATTTGTGTATCTAATTAGCTGACTCTTCTTTGCATTTATCTTCATCCCATGTTTACCAACCCAACCCAACTAGATATCCTGTCCAACTTAGCACACGTTTACTTCAAAATAAGGCGGTCTGGTAGCTCAGCGGTTAAGAAGCTTGCTTCCGAAAGTTGCGGTTCCGGGTTTAAATCCCGTGGAGAGCAGGAATTCTTAAGAGTTGTATTTGATTATACGAGCAACGCCGGGACGTTTCATGGTTCTCATTCCACGTTAAACTGCAGGACCCTAAGGAAAGGAATTGGCCTTCCTGCTTCTGACACAATAGCTTGGTACATCTCCTACGGGAAGATTCGACCAACATTAGGGTTGTGGACTATGTTAGGTTTTTAGTTCCTGAAGTGAAATCATCTTTAGTCGCGTTGGACGATTTTTACCTGGGTAAAAATCTTATGACATCTTGTCACCGACATGATAATGTTAACGGCATATCTGTTGCGGTCTGCTGGATTAGTGGTTAAGGTGTCTGACGAGGAAACGGAAGGTCCCCGGTTCGAATCCATGTCTCAGAGGGGATTTTCATAGACCATTCACCTCCGGCTCAGCTTGCCGTATAACGTGAAATATGCCAGAACCCTTCCGTGGTTCGGATTACACCTTAAACTGTTGATGACCTGCGCCTGGTAGCACTACCTAGTCAGGCTAAGGCGGTTAAGACATGGGCGGAAAACGCAGCCAATAGAAACCCCGTCATCAGGTCGTTACGACCACATGGAATTATTATTATTTAGTATATCTGTAACTATAAGTATGAAGTGTTACGGGTATGATATTCATAATTAAGTTTTCACTTCTATCGGAAGTCTTCAATGACTGCCAATTTGTTTCTTTTCTTTTGTCAAAATGACTTACCTAACAACGGAGATTGTATCGTATCCTCTGGCTCACGAAGAATCTCCACAGAGAAATAACTCAAGTAATAAAAAACATAAATTTTTTAAAAATCATTGTAATAATGGTAACAGTCCCAACGAAAAGAAATTTTTTCCAATAGGCAACTGACAAAATAGCATATGACTGCATTGACGATGCAAATATTTCTTTTTCTTTTTTAATGATTTTGTGATTTTAAAGTAAAAGAAAAAATCTAAAAAAAGTACTCCACTGTCGATTTCCGGAAAAAAGAAAAAACGTCTGGAAATAAGCCCGATGAAAATTTCTGAACGTATTTTTGTTCACAATTAACTCTGCTGGTATCTATCTATTTTTTTTATCGTATGCTACACTGACCGAGGTCAAATAATCCCTGCTAATAGAACGAACAATAATAAAATCGGAGAACTGCAAGGAAGGCAGTAAACCGGTCAACTGGCCCGTACTTTCAAACATGTGCGGAGTCTAATTATTCTCCGGTAATGGTTCAAAATATCGAAATTATAAGAAATGTATACCGTATTAACCACTTAAAACTGGCACAAACGGAATGCAATATGGTGCTCTGGTCTTCGGCTAAGTGCCCTGTGTCTTACAGTGCGGTTCTGGGCAAACAGGACTTTATCACTAGCACAGGCGTATTTGGACATCCAGTGATTTGTCGGAAGATTGTAACACTACCCCAAAGCATCTTCTTTTAAGAGCCGCTCTATTGTCGGTACAACCAGATGTAAGAATCAAAATCCCATTTGAGATATACTGTTACAAAAACGATAAAAGACATTTTTAATACACTATCTCCATATCGTAGAATTTTACGCGGATGTCTGATACGCCAAAGACGTGATAGAAGTTTATCCCTTGTGCCGAACACAAGGGAAATGCTAAATTGCCAAGAGGAGCAAATGGCGTCATAATATATCATGCTGCTATAATTTGGAAGTCTTAAAAATCATCTATACTTGAATTACTGCACTCAACAATTCACTATATGTTCTAACCGTACTCAGAACGTCAGTTACAACTTTAGTGAAAAACTCGATAGTATAAAAGATCGTATAATAAATGGAAAAGTTGCAGGAAGGAATAAAATAGTGTTATAACCTCATGATTTAAAGCTAGTAGTGGCATTGAACGTAACGATATTATCTATTAGCTTGCAAATGAAGCGGGCGTATCGGAAATACATTTGTACCAAGAAAAAAAGTTGAAAATATAGGTACGTCATATTTGGCAGCAGGAATGGGAACCGTCACAATTATTTTTTAGTTTCAATCAATTATTTACATTGTTATACAGGGCGTTCGCCGGGAAACGCAACCCACTGTTAGCGCTACAAGGAAGAAACTGCTCCCGGCGAGCGAGCGGTCAGTTTCCGGCATTGTTCGACCGTCGGCCGCGGACTATTTCATAATAATTACGCTTCATAAACTTGTGTGCTAAGCATTTAAATGTGACGTAATTCATTAGCTTACCTTATAAAAGATGCTGGAAGTGTTGACCCTCTTGTGTAATGCACATTTCACATCTTCTGAACATATTTCGAGACACACGCTGCCCTAACTGACTGAATGATTTTTTGGGTGACTGTTCTAGTCGAAAAGCGATATCGTCAATTTTCTCCTCTGTGAGAATACGGTTGACCGACAGTCTCTTTTTGTTAAAAAATGAACCCGTTTCTCTTACTTTTTTAACCAGACGCAGAATTGTTGATTTAGCTGGCAGTAAAGCGCCAGGAAATTCGCGACGAAATTTACTGCGACACTTTTTAAACGACTTCTTCTTCACATATGTATCGTAGAGAAATATTCTTTGTTGCAAACTGTAACGTACCAAAATTTTACTCACACTCAAACACGGTACAGATTAATAAGAGTATGAAGCCCCAAACCAGCCAAACCGCAAAGAAACGTTTATTCACAACACTGATTAATAAGAGACTGAAGTCACAAACTATCTACAATGCAAAGAAACCGTTCTTAACAATGTAAGGGTCCCATTATACTGCGTCACTGCACTGTTGGGGCAGCGGAGGTGTTAAACAGTGCGGTGATTCACGGTGCCGTGTGGCGGAAACTGCTGGCTATACTGACCGAGCAAGTTGCCGACGGCAACAGACTGGGAGGGTAGCGTTTTCCGGCGAACGCCCTGTATAACCGCAAAATAGCCGCAAAAAATATAATATTCATTAAAAATTAACATTAAAAATATTTTAAAACTACAATCCAGTTCCGACCATTTAAACGCCGCCAATTTGTCGCACTGCACTGTGACGTCATTGTACACGACTACGTTGACGTGTTGTATATTGAGGAGTGCTATATCTCAAAAGTTTTGTTTTAGAACTAAATTCGATATGGAAGGAGGTCGAAAATCATTGCATAAATACTGTATTGCACCTATGTCCAAAAATATGATAAAAAATGCACCTGATAAAGTGCATTTTTATGTCCCGCGAGATGCGGATGTAAGAAAAAAGTGGTGTATAGCTAAGAAACACATCATGGAATGTACCTCAAAAGGCAAAAACGGTCCTTACACTTCGCCTAAACAAGAATTTCGTCTAACTGTAGCTGTTGTCAAAAGCACTTGCGCTATTTTAACATCGTGGGTTCTATACTTAGTCATTGTGTGAAAGTGGATACAAACCACGTCTTGATATAATGTTAAGAAACTAATAAACATTATAATTACCTTAGGAGATGATATTGGGAAGCCTAATGTTGCAGCTCTTCTAGATCACTTCATAGAAACGCAGACTGCACGAGGCATTAGTTCATCCTCGAAGCCAGTTCTCAAGGCAAGCGTGACTAATAGTTGAAAGCCAACGAATGAAAATAATTTGACAACGAAATTAAATTTTCAGAAATCCCTAACTTGACATTTCGTACAGAGGAACGCAAATGAAATATTCGAAATCTAAGATCCCAACAGATCAGTAAAACCATTGTGAAAATTACAAACTTTCTTATCTCAGTTTTTATCAGGGAAAATTTAATTTTATGTATCACAATCTTTAGTCAAAGCAATGGAACACGGGAGATTGCGCCATATGGTCCCAACCGTACTTCAGGCCTGATAATAAATTACTTCACGTAACTGTAGCATTGCAGACGCAGCAGTTAAAGGGATATATCTCGCCTGCGACTAGAAGGATCCCCAATTTGAGACGGGTTTGAGGTATGGAAACCTTTTAAAAAAGTGGTGCGTTTGTCATGTGATGACTAAATTACATGAATACGTTTAATCCAGGATGGCTTCATAAACAATCTAAGAGGATCAACGCATAGAGCGATTTCTTTCTTTTAAAACTAAATATTTTAGCATAGTATGTCTATAATAAAGAAACCTGACATAGGTCGGAACACTAGGGCATGTTGTAGATTTTTTTCTGCTTCGTTGTCGGGCCGCTTCGATATTCTGCTGCGAAAACTGAATAAACTGCCCATACCAGTTTTCTGTAGCAGTGTTGCATTATAGCCGAATATTGCACGCATTTTCACATTTAACTGTGCTATGATTAATTATCCAGTGATCTAGTGAAAATATGAAAGTAATTAAACGTGCAGAAAATACTATGTGTGCAGTCATCCATGTCCAACGTATAACTCCAAACCCCGAATACTCCACTTTAATTTTCTGGACTGTTAATAATTATAATAAATTCTAGAATTAAGAATGGCCGTGGGGGAAAATAGTTATGTCGATCGTGATCCATTCCTGAAAAGTAAATGAAGTGCATCAAATGAAGAACTATGATATAAACGTTTTATTTTTCGTGTGCGATTGTGAAGGGCTAAAATTTTTTGTAAAAAATAGATACAAAAGTAATCTTAAGAATCTGTTTAAGAACAATTAATGCATGATCATTAAAAAAATGACAATTGTTCTATTAATGGTGATGAACTGTCTTGAAATGTTTAATGAAGTTACCATATTGTTTCTAATAAAAGGTTGAAATTTATATGTAAAGCTTAAATCTACTGCACTTGTCTGCCAAATTAGAAGTTAGAAATAAACCCTGCCCTTTTCCGCTTAAATTCGTGCTGAAGCCAAAAAAGGACACCATTACTTCATACTAATTCATTTGAATTTCACATTATAGGCGAAAATTACTCAAACAAAATGTTAAAATGAGTGATTGTTTTTATCTAGTTCTCAATTGCATTAGTTGGTAGTGTTCAGTAACGCCTCAGGAAATTTATTAGTGCATAAATAAATCTCTGCTTATGTATTTCAGGACATGGGTTATCAGACGAAGAAAGGAGATTCTCATTTTGCACTGTTTTCAAAATTTTTAACGTAGTCAGTTCACTAATTTACTAGTGGAATCTCAGTCTCTTCTTTTATGAGAATTTATCAAGAGTCAATCAGTTCAGTTATACAGGATTTAATCTGTATGCTGTGATATAACATTGCGTCAGTTAATCAAATCATTGCTAGATTAACTGCCAATCCAAAGTGGTAAATATCATATTCTGTCAACCTTATCTCTCTTTTAGTGCTTGATATTTGTTTTATCTCCATTGTTATGCGTTCATCAAAGTATACTGCGTTAAGAGCAGTTACAGATACGTTTAATTCTAAAGCTCCAGATTTAAAGTAAAATCTTGTTAACAGAATTCAGATATATCTGACAGTTACGAAATACTTTAAAGATCTCGCTTAGGCTTCGAAGATACTAACAAACTACAATCATCGAAGATCTTTTTGCCGCAGACCGAGTTAATAATTTTAAGTAAAACATTAACGAACTTCAAAGTAACTAACTGCTTCTCTAGTATTGTGTCACTGTCATATTTCAATCTTTTTAGTAAATTTGTGTACTTTATCTGGTAGTTGCTTAACAGCAAAATCGTAGAACAAGTTCTTATGTAGTTCATTGTGTCTAGTGTTGCAAATCGAAAAAAAATGTTTTTTTTCAGATTTGTGAAAAAAAACATGAAAAAAAACCTAGCACTTTTTTTTCCTATCTTTTTTTTCAGAAAACAATATATTTGATAAATTATAGTTTTATTTACGGAACTTACATTTTACATGTGTTTTAAATCGTACTGAATCATATAATGTCTTACATAGTGATTCATAAATGTATCTCTATAGGTAACATAATTTTTTATTCATCCTCTATGTCAGTACCACATTCACTAGGATCAGTACTACCAACACTAGTTCGGTCGGAGTCGGAATTTTCTGTTTCTTATTCTCTCTGCTCTAGATCCATAACTTCAGAAATAATTACATTTTCTTTTACTGGATGTATAGTACGCAATAGCTTTTGAAATTGCAATTTTAAATTGTGGGCAAAGTACACACTGTGCATAAAAACTGCGCCGATAGTTCTGTATTTAGGTCTTTTAAGTTTGAATTTAAATCTATTATCATACAAAATAGGAGCATTATTTCTTTTCAATCGTTGGTTTAAGCCAACGGTTTAAAGGAAATGATTCATAATTTCGGACAATTTAATGACTCAGTATCACTATACACTGCGAGTTTAACAAGTATACGAATATAAGGAAAACACAATAAGTAATAAAAAGAGGCAAAAAACCCGTAGATAAATTTAAAATTCCTAATTTTTTGGAAATGATCCCTAGGTCTACAGATAAATTTGTAGGGTTGGCAGCACTAGATCAAATAGCGAGTATCAATCCAAACAACGGGGAATGGGGATTCCTTCTCACGCAACTTAGCCTTTTCGGGAAGTCCCCGTTCGTAAAACAAAACTTCAGTCAATGTTGCCAATATTTTTGTAATTTTTTTCTACTGAACCAGAAAAATGTAGATTTAAAAATTAAGATAAGTACTTAGTATAAACTCTAAAACAGTCATATTATACGATAAATGTCTTAAAATTTTTAAAGTTAGTAGTTATGAAAAAAAACATGTCCCAGAAAAAACACATGTTTTTTTTTACAGTTTTTTTTCATGTTTTTTTTTTTCAAGTCAGAAAAAAACTGTTTTTTTACAACACTAATTGTGTCTTCTCAATTTTTGTCGTGAAATCTTGAGGCCACACAAAAACCTTTAAACTACTGTTTAAAGTTCTTGTGCTAGTACTATAGGTAATTTCTTCTAAAGTTACAGATTATAGTATAGAAAAACCAGTAGTAACCGACACAATATTTGAGCCAGAATTTACTTCCGATCTGTATTTTGCAGCCATAAAGTCCGTTGAACTTAACCACTTGTCAACAGTACGACTGAGATGGATTGAGACATAAAGCTATCAACGCGTAACTGACCAAGCGAAATGCTTAAATTGAAACAGAGCATCACCCTATGATGAGTCTGCTTGTTGACGTGCCTGTCCTCACATATTATTCTCCATATCTCCTGTAGTTGTATAGCTAGCTGTTCATCAGCTTATCTACCACTGCAGTCGAACTAATTTTAAATTCTACTTGTCTCCTCTCCTTTATGAGCCATCACTGCTATGGCACATCTACAGTCAGTTGCTATGCAGCAAGTCAGCACACCAACGCTAAATAAAATTTCAATGTATGTTGCAAAGCGGTTTCCACTTACCTTAGCGCATGTACTGCAATATTACCCACTGGTGCGTATTTAACCTGCCTAGTGTCCCTCATAGTATCTTTCTGATTTCCTGGCCTATTACCATTTGCTTACGTGGACAAGCTTCTGTTCTTATTTCCCCCCTCCAATCCCAGCATAATAGCCCCTAACGGCCATATTTTCGCATAATAATAATAATAATACCGTGTGGCCGTAATGAGCTGGTGATATGGTTTTTCTTTGCCGCGCATACCGCACCTGTCGTAGCCACCTTAACCTAATCCGGCAGTCCTACCGGGTACAGGGGACCTACAGTGTAACATGGAATCCAAACGCGGAAGCGTTCTGGCGTATTTCACGTTACACAGCAAGCTGTGCCAAAGGTGAACGTCGGATTAAGGATCTATTAAAATCACCGCCGAGAAATGTATTCGAACCGCGGACCTTTGGATCTCCAGTCAGACGCCTTAACTACTAAGTCGTCAGACCGTTTGGTTTCATGAAAGCTATTGATGCAGGGTCACAAATTGATGCAATATTTCTGGATTTTCAGAAATCTTTCGACTTTGCGCTACATAATAATCTTTTAGCGAAGATTCAAGGGTACAGTATGTCAGAACAAATTTGTGAATAAATATGAGATGTTTTAACTGGTCGGTCGTAATGAGTCGACGTGACGTAGAAGCCACTACTAATGTTAAATCAGATCTCGCTCAAGACCACTTCTTTTCCCAATTTTTATCTTAGAAACTACATTAAAAGCACTTTGAGATTGTTCGCTGGTGAAGCAATCATCTATAGCGAAGTAAGAAATTCGGACGATTGCTTAAAAATTCAACGCGATATGGACGTTATTCCGGCATGGTCATCAAAGATAACTTACACTTGACTGCAAGGAAATGTGCACATGATAAAAAGAATCTGCTTGTTCAGGAGTGAAAAGTTAAACAATTCAGTTATTGACATAGTTGATTCTCTGAAGTATCTGGACGTAACAGTACCAATCAGTGGCGGATCCAGGATTTTGGACTAGGAGGAGGGGGGGAGGGAGCTTGAACGGATTTCGTTGGGGGGGGGGGGGGGCTTGAGTCGGGTAAGATTAGGCTTTATAGTCGTGCTGCCATTAAAAGATCAGTATAGCTAAAAAAAAATGCCTCCAAATCTACAAAATTACGATTTCGGAGGTGGACCTGGATACTTTTTTTGGGGGGGGGGGGGAGGGGCTTGAGCCCCCTACTCCCTCCCCCCGTGGATCCGCCACTGGTACCAATCTACATGAAATGGGATCTGCACACAACTTCGGACGTATGTAGAGCTAATTCTAGGCGTTGATCCATAAGTCGAATTTGGAAGAATTTTAATGCACATACAAAGGAGGTTCAAAACTCTCGTTTTGGACTACTGTTGTGCCGTTTGGGGCTGTATAGCAAGGGACTGGTTGACAGTATAAACTACAGTGCAGAGCCGCTCGATTCGTGTTACTGGTTGCCATAGTCCATACATAAGCTTCACGGAAATAATACCCAGATTAAGTTGAGATTGTCTGGCAGACAATTGGCGTATGTTTTGTTTGAATTTATTGGCAAACATGCAAATATCTCCTTTCATTTACGAGTGCGATGAAATACCTTGTTTTTTGGCTCGTCGACATCGAGGTCATTAGAGACGGGAAAGGATTGAAGAAAAGGAACGGGAAGGAATTCGGCCATTGTCTTTTTGAAGGAAGCATTCCGGCATTCGCATAGAGTGATTTGGGGAAACCATGGAAAATCCAAATCTGGATGCCCGAACGGAGATTCAAACCGGCGCCCCGAATGCGACGCCAGAGTGTTAACTGCTCACCCACCACGCTCGGTAAATACCTTGTACCTATTTGGGTCACAATGATAGGAGAGATTAGGTTATAGAAATTAGATGCCGTATTGATGCTTATATGAATTCTTTTATTCCTCGTGCTATTAGGGATTGAAATTCACAGACACCAACTTTTTTTTTTTTTTTTTTAAATTGCAAAGTATAGATCTGTATGTAGATGTAGATCATTAAACCAGTTGCTTCATATCATTGGTTACTGTTTCTTAATCCTTATTCATAATTCACTGAACTGTTTCACCTCCTCTCAATTTTCTAACATAGCCATAGAAATTTCTAGTCCCATTCCACCACTCTAACACCTTGCACCTTTAAATGCCCTCTTTATTGTTATATTAAAGAGAACAGGAGTAAGGTATATATATATATATATATATATTTATGAAGTAGCTATTACAATGCTTAATACATATTATGCAAAATGTCCACAGAATGGCCGCAAACACAAAAATATTAGTGGTCTGAAATTTGAGTGTAATATAAAGTATTCGGTGTGTAGCAAGTAATCTAATATTGAGATGAAAATTGTCAGAGCCTAACATGGAAAATAATTATCTAAAAATTGGTCAGATAGGCGCAGGGGTACTGATACAATGTGCGTTTTAATACTCTCGTTTGTATTATTGTATTTGTCAGGCACTCATATTTGAATCTCGAATGATGTATCATTACAGTATTCGCAAACATGGAAGACTCATCACATATTTGGCCTCCTTGTTAATAGCATGGTGCGCTGGCCGAATATGGTAAGCGTCGCGTTCAGCTTGCGGATATGGTGTTCTCGATTTATATCGTGTTGTACGTAGTCCGTAACAACACTGTTTGCTTACACGTGTATGCAAAAAATCATAAATAAAGAACCCCTCGCACAATTAAAGGTTAATATGATCAGTCGCTTGACTCATAAAATAAATGTTTTACATATGAAGTCGTATTTCGATAAAAGAAATAGTTGCTGGTTGTGGGGAAAAAGAGTTCATGAAAGCTCGCGGCAAAGTCGACAGCAACGTTTTAAGTAAGCTACAAAATAGCTGTAGAGTATCGCCTTGGTAGGACGGACAAACTACTCTGCGTCTGTTTCGGATCCACAAAAGAAATTTGTGCGTTGGATCTCAAGAAATGCACTGTACGAAGTTAGTAAAGTGTGACGGTTCATGATTGCTCGAAATACATTCAAAGTCACGCATCGTTGAATTGTTACTACACAACATATAATGAGAATTCAATTTAAGGTCTATAGCATCAACTTTCACAAAGTTTTATCAGAACCCCCATGCTGAAAAATAAGATGAAAGAAAAACATATTCCGGTGTAGGTAAGTTGATAAAATAACTAAAGATAAAACTATTTAAGGCTGTTAGCAATAAGTATTAAAACATTTAATGGAAGATATATAATAAGAAAAAGTCCAATGAAAGTGAAAGTATGTTTTATACTGTTTGAAATACGAATCAAAATTTGTCATATAATAATAAGCAGTTGAATAAAATGCCTTGCTTTTGCGGATGATCTAACAGTAATTACACGAACTGTCGAGGAAGCCAAACATGCTGTAGAGAAGCTTCATGAGATAGCTATCAAAACCGGCCTCCAAATCTCTTATGAGAAAACGCAATATATGGACTCCAAAAGCACCAACCTGAAGCCACTCGTGACCAAATATGGCACTATCAAACAAGTTAAACAGTTTAAGTACTTAGGAGAAATTATTGGTAATACTGGAACTGAGAAAGAAGCCCACAAGAACCGCGCTGAAAAACTGCAAAAAGCATATGCTATTACTTGGAATACGTACAATAAGAAATCGCTTTCCACCAAAGCCAAACTCCATCACTACCACACCGTCGTTCTTCCAGGAGCACTGTATGCGACGGAGACATCATCATTAACGGTAAATGTCAAAGGAATAGAAAAAATAGAAAGACAGATACTGAGAAAAATATTCGGTCCCAAAATCCAAGATGGCATCTGGATGCGCAAAAGCTCAGAAGAACTGTATTCACTGACCGAAAGATTCACCTCACTTGCACGGAAAAGACGCATGAAATTTTATGGACATATAGCACCAATGGATGACTCACGACTTACCAAGAAAATTTTCCACATCGTCAACCGTCGGCGGCAAAACAAAGCACGCTGGTTTGTAGAAACCCAGAAGGACCTCGCAGAAGCCAGCCTTGACCAATTGACATCCACACGCAGTAAATATAGACAATTGATCACCTCACATAAATTTGCCCCTAAGAGCCCAACATCAAAAAATCTGAAACTCAGAAATGCATGGACACAAGAGAGACGTCAAGCCCACAACGAAAGGATGAGGAAGTTTTGGGAAAATAAGAAGAACAGCAAGAAGAATAAGAAGGACAATGCAAATTAATGGTTCCACGCGCTCCTTAGTGGGCTAAACAATATATATATATATATATATATATATATATAAAAAATAAGCAGTTGAGCATGATGGGTTCCTCCATAGTAGCGCTTCGGTGTTTCTCGTTCCACTAACAGAATCCTTCAGTTCTAATAAAATTTTCTGTTGTATTACCAACGATACAGTTTGCTCAGAATCAAAAGCATTTTCAATAAGAAATAGTATTGTTATGTGTCAGGGGACCTTGCACAAACTACGTGGCTCGGTCTAGGGGGGGGGGGGGGTTGCTGGAAGGCTACGTAGGCTACGTGGGGGGGGGGGGGTTCCGAGCCAGGCCACGTAGCTTTCCTTTCATAACATTTTTCACAGTTAAAATGAGGAATATAAGTCACAACAGCATGTGAATATTTACTTCCCTCATTTAATTATCTCCGTATGTAATTTACAATAGTCTGGCAGGAGAAAACAGTGCAAAATGTCTTCTGGAATCAAAAGGGAAAAAAGCTACGTGCTACGTGGGGGGGGGGGGGGTAGAAGCAAAAGCAAAGCAGGGCTACGTGGGGGGGAGGGGGGTTCACAGGAGGACCAAAATGGAGCTACGTGGTTTATGCACGCTCCCCAAGGCAACCGCAAAGTAAAAACTGTTGCTTTTTTTTTGTAACTTAACCTCTACATTAGAAATATTTCTAGTATTTTGTTAAATATAGTTTATAGTTGGTACTGGAGACTGTATTGAGATAGAAATTGCAACAAAAATGGCCTGAAATTGACAACATTTACGGTTTTTATTTTCAAGGGGGGCCGGGTGGTAGTAGTAAGATATCCTAGACCTCTACTTGACTAACTGTAAACAATGATACCCAAACTATTGAGATAGAAAAACAAAATTCCGAATTTTACTGGATAAGAAACACTGAAGAGGAAAAATTTAAAATACGGTATTTGGTTTTGATTCAACTCAGCGTGCAAAATGTGAAAATTTTAAATATGCTGCCTGCTGTATTTACATGCTAGAGACCTGTGTCGTATGTACAGTCAGCTGTGCAGCAAAGCTAAGGTTAATTTTACCTTTTGGGACAGAATCCTAAAAATCAATAGGGGCGTCCATTAATTACGTGAGGTGATTTTCCGGAATTCGGGACCCCCTCCTCCCTTGTGAGACTTCGTGTGAGCTGGCCGGAGGACCTCCCCCCCCCCTCTAAAATGACGTTGATTTTGACGGAGGTCCGCCTCTCTACTAATCGATCTAGCATCGTTTTGATACCTTGTTTTTTAGGTCTCATGCTTCCAAGGGTGGTTAAACCCCCCCCCCCCCTAAGGTCGGCTTTTGGACGAAATACCCCACTAAAATCGACTTTCGCGTCATTTGTAGACCTTTTTTTTAGCTCTACAGTCCTACAAGAATTTTAAAAACTCACGTGAGATTTCCGTTGATCCCCCACCCCCTCTTCCCTCTTGGTGAAATTTCGTGAGATTTCGCATTCGGGAGGACGGCGGTTCGAATCCCCGTCCGGGCATCCAGATTTAGGTTTTCCATGGTTTCCCCAAATCACTGCAGGAAAATGCCGGGATGCTTCCTTCAAAAGGCCATGGCCGAATTCCTTCCCATTCCTTGCCCCCATCCTTGCCCCCCATCCTTTCCCGTCTCTAAAGACCTCGATGTAAAAAGAGACGTAAAGCAGTTACAAAAAACAACAAAAAAAAAACAACCAAAAAAAACAAAAAAACAACAAAAAAAGAGAGATTTCGCAGGACCCCCCCCCCTATTTCAGTTCACGTAATTAATGGACGCCCCCTTATCTTTAAGGTCAGCACTGATACAGATTGTACTATCCCAAGTCCTTTACGGAGACGCTTTCGCACAAATTGATGGCTGACCGATTTCTTATCTTCCACTCGAGCATTCTACGCACAGATTCATGGTAAACACTATTAATGGTCTACCGGAATAGATTAAAACTGACAACACGAGAAGCAGATATGATAAAATATCTCCCAGCTTTTGATATCACAGTTCTTCTAGTAGTTTAATATCACCTCATAACTGACAAGGCCTACTGTTTGTTAGTTTCATCTGATGACAGAATCATATATATGGTTCTGGAACTTCTTTTCCTCATTACATTTAACAGTACCGGTCGAGTCTTATTTTATGATACTTATTAAACCTTGTTACTCAGGTGAATTATTAATCTGTACTGATATTTCTTAAAGAGATTTGAGCAGGCTACTTACTCATTGTTTTCTTACCGTGTCAAACACTCTATCGGTTCTAGGTAAAATATGGGATGATTAATATCTAATCATTTTGTGAACTTTATGTAGCTTTGTAAGCTGTAACTATTAATCAAAACGATTGCGAGTATCCTACACGCAGCATATAACAGACGTAAATAATTACCAAACCTATCTAAAAACTTAAAAAAAGATCTGAAATCCTTACAATGGGAAGAATGTAAAAAACATTGTAGACGGTACTAATAAGCACTGTAAAATGCGAAATGCTCTGTCGAATAGTAGAGTTTTACAAAATTTGAAAGGAGATGGAGAGTATCAAAACGATTCAGAACTGCATAGAAACTCATCACCGGAAACGTCTTTGTTCGTCGCTAAGCTGCGTTGTTCATGAGGTCACGTGGGCGTGTAGACGGGTTGCCTGACCCCCACCATCTCCGGATTTAAGCAGCCTGGATTCCTTTCTTTGCAGGGCTCTTTAAATCTGTTGTGCTGATATCCAAGAAAATCATGGTGTTTTCGACCATATCCACCAATTCAAGGTCGGGCGGCTGAGAGCAACCGAGCATGGTTGGTGAACTGTAACGCTGTGGCCTCGCATTCGGGAGGAAGCGGACCAGGTTAGGTTAAGGCAGCCACCATAGGAGGCAGATTTTGCAGTCAGTGAGAACCCTGTCACCAGGTCACGACTACACGAGTCTTTAAAGCTGCTTAAGTCTATAGTTTACAATGAAAACAACTGCAAATACATCTTAATATTCTACTAGACGAATTCTAAGAAACGAAACCGCACATGTTGCGTAAGAAAAAACACTCACAACTTGACAGTTGGACGAATATATGGAAATACACCAGTGTGACAAAAAAACTGTTCTGTTTCGTTTCGAATACAGTATCTTAAACAAGCTACATTTTTTTCCCTATCAACATTCAATCCATTAATAATGCGGCATGTACGGCACAGAAAACTGTAATACCTTTTCGTCTTTTCCGTCTTCTTAACTGCAGGTTAACGAGCGGGTATGGTAATTGGTCAGATGCCGGATCGAACCTAAGACGTCGGATCTGGATTTATGTAACTTTGTGTTACTCTGTCCCGTATGCGTAAAGCTTAAACAGTAACATAAGAAAAATGCGCTATGTCTACACATGCAACGAATGATTTTACACGATACTGGTATTTTGCTGCAGTTTCACTGGACAACTGCGCTTATGACAGATTTTTTTTAAAATTATTATTACCGAGTGGCAACTATTAACCAGAAGCAGGAAAAAACAACCTAAATTTTATGTAAGAAGTTTCATTTTTTTTTCAGCTAATTTTTGTCTCAAGAGTTGCTCCAGCTGTCGGAATGGTTTGATTTTCATTTTTAAAATATTTTAACGTAACATAATTCAGGAGAACATACCGTCTTTTTAAGATTTAACGTTAAGAAGAACTCACATACTCTTTAACTCACATTCTGTCAGCTTTCTTCGCAAAATGTTGAGTAGAAATTTTTTCATTACAAGAGGCCTACAAATATTACTGCTAGAAATTACCGGATATATTTTGAGTGAATTCGAAAATTGAAAATGGTGAAAATTCTATCGAAATGACTCAACCCGTCAATAGTAGCCACCCAAAAGTTAAATAATTACCATTGTAAATTTTTCAGTCCCACGTTTAATAATTTCGTGAAGGTGTGTTCATAATTTTCACACGTAAAAAAAAAAAAAAAAAAAAAAAAAAAAAAAATCACTGCTTCGTGAAATCGCAAAATTTTGTTTAATGTTAAAAGCAATGAACAGACCGAGCGTGGCGGGTGAGGGGTGAGCGGTTAACGCTCTGGCCACACATTTGGGAGGACGGCAATTCGAATCCCCATCCGGTCATCCAGATTTGGGTATTCCATGGTTTCCCCAAATCACTCCAGGCAAATGCCGGGATCCTTCCTTCAAAAAAGGCCATGACCGAATTCCATCCCGTTCCTTGCCCCAGCCCAATCCCGCCTCTAATCACATCGACGTCGACGAGGCGTAAAGCCAAAGTAAAAAAAAAAAAGAAGCAATGAAAAGAGGCACAAACAATAATTTTCGCAATGTTGTTATAAATTTGTAGGGTGATTTGATTGTTTAGCTTGTATGTTATGTACACTTTCAGGTCGAGATTATATTGAGAATCCTTGGTACACATCTGTTTAGGTTAAGAATAGTAGATTATAATTTCTTTCTCCGGTGCCACAAAACATGCTGCAGATTTTAAGCTTGACCATAGTCTTTAAAACTGTGAAAATCGGTTCTGGAATTTTTGCGTATTCCATTTAAAAAAAAGCAGACAGACACAGCCTGCCACAGAGTTACTTGTATATATGTTGAAATATGTAAATTTTAGTGTGCTGAATACAAACATTAACTTGCAGATCAGACTGATTTCCGAATATAAGATGTTAGTAAAGCAAGAGTTAGGTTAGGAAACAGTATAGCGAGGAGTGCCTCTATGTATCGTATTCGCGCCTTGAATGAATGCGTTGGTGGTTTACAATCCGAAGTTAGATGTAGTTTGTAAATAACAAAATGTTGTGTAATATGGTTTAAGCGAATGTGAGGTGACTAGAGATCCGGACAGTATATCTAATCGGATGTGTCACAATGGGATTTAAATAATTGCCAAAAGAGTCAGCTTATAAGGTACTTAGAACGGCAAAGTTTTCATTTGATTATAAGATGGGGCGGGAATTGCTTGTTGAAGGTATAAAGTGTAAATATCTTGGCTTATCAGCTAGGCAGGACACATAGGGCAAATGGAAAGGAGAGGTTTTAAAGTTCCGCATAAACTGGAGAAGACAATGTGGAATGCACTAGGGTAGTGAGAAATTAGAATAGAAAATCTCAGGCAAGCAGTTGCTGACATTGTTCGTGCAAATTAGCATAGAATTCAATGATTGGTTATTGTGATAAAGGAGCTGAATTTGAAGTAATTTGAAGACATACGGGAAGCGATGGAAGAGAGTGTGTAAGGTATCCGTTGTTAATGAGGCCTGTATTTAGTTGAGAGAAGAATTGAGGTAGTAGGATATATGGGAGGAAAGAGTCAAATGTGACCATAAAAATTAGAAAATATTTAAGGTGTAACGTAGCGATAATTTTTTCTGTTGTAGTTAAAGGAATGACATACGGGAATTGATTGTCGTGGGATATACAGAACAGGTATATGTTATCTCAAACACTAAAAGATTTTAAAGCGAAAATTTGTATGATGCAAACTTAGGAGTGTACCTATACAAATTGTCACAGGTCTATATGCCAAATCCTAAATAAAAATGTCAGTAAAATATGACTACACAACTTCATATATATATATATATATATTTGTGAGTTGGTTCTATTCTTATGTTCCGGCATTTCCCAGTTGTATTCGTACAGTGAAATTTCAGCTCCTAAGGCAATATCACACTCAACGCTTCTGAAGTTTATAACCCTATGTGACGACTGCATTTTTCAGTTTATACCTTTGTCCACCTAAACGAGAACGTATACTAAGGAATTATGGTTGTTCCTAGAATATTGACTCACCTTTACAGTTAGCAGTTACACTATACCGTAAATTACATCATCTCGTTTCAGTAGTCAAGTCTACGAATCAGACATGATCCGAAAGTCTTGTAGAGGGCAACGGAGAGACGATTATAACAGACACCTATAATTCAGATAAATTAATTTCAAAAATTCTCATTGGTCACGTTTCCTCGTTTCTTCCGCGCCGTCAAATGAATTTAAGGCCTTGCTCCTAGTTTCGTTGTAGTCCTACCGCGTACTTTGTTTATATATTTGTCGCGTTACTCTGTTCACGAAATTTGTATCTTTGAGGAGGGGAGGTCATTACATCATTAGCCATGAATATTGCGGAAAGACACATTAAACTGGTCCACATGTTCTATTTGTAACCTTTTGTAATTGTCTCTCCAACTTTCATTCTGATCAAAATCATGCCCGTTTTGTCCTTATTTTTAGTCTTAATCTTATGGGTATTTTCCAAGCTATGTTAACTCTGGTATTTCCTATACACTCATTCACTTATTCACGTAGTTCATCACATTACTCATCTTTTTTGCCTTCCTTTGTTTAACTCTTTATTCTTCACTATCTTCGTCGCTAACCAGGTGAATGAACGGTTAACGTTCTGGCCTCGCATTCGATAGGACGCGTGTTCGAATCCCCATCCGGGCATCAAGATTTGGGTTTTCCATGGGTTCGCCAAATTACTCCAGATGAATGCCGGGATGTTTCTTTCAGAAGGCCAGGGACGAATTCCTTCCCATTCCTAGTTCTCAGAAAAAAAAGCTAACTAGGTTCTAGAAGGCACAACCATTTCTCGCTTCTTGTTCCGCCAACCCCTGTCAGCAGCTTGCTGTACGCATATCATTTGTTGCATCGTCTTGAATGTGGTGAGTTCATTTGCCATCGTATATTACAATAGAAACTACATCACAAAAAAACAACAATCTTCCTTATAAATAAAATAGGTGGGGATCATGCTATGGCCGCTTGTTTCTTGAATGTCAGGTGTATTTTGCGTTTAGCAGGAAGAGGAAACAGTAGACATCTGAGATATGTTAAAGAAAACAATCAAAACAATAGAAGACTGCAGGGTGATCTAGATAGCAGAACTAGCTGGGTGAGTCAGCATGGGATGAAGATAAATGCAAAGAAGAGCCAGCTTATTATGTACACAGATTAAAAGCTAAAAGTTGCCTGTTGGAAAGAGTGATGAAGGGATGCACTTTAGAAGTAAGGGAATTGGGGTACAAAACTTTGGTCAGACCACTGCTGGAATATGGTGGTGTAGTATGGGACCCACATTTTGGTAATCAAATACGTTAGTTGGAGGGAGTGCAAATAAGCGCTGCAAGATTTATCTTTGGAAATTATCGCAAAACACAATCGGTAACTAATATGGTAAAGAAGCTGATGTGGGATTGATTGGAGCATAGAAGGAGGGTGAAGGAGTCATGGGTGTGTACAAGGCCTATATTGGTGATGAAGCATTTAAAGATATTCGTGAGAAAATTAAGAGAGGTCCATGAAAGGGTAAAGATGACCATGACCACAAACTTGCACTTGATTTCAGGCATAAGGGAGTGAGAAAATTTTCTGTCGTAGGAAAGGGTGTAAGTGATTGGAATATATTTCCAAGAGAATTTGATGAATAATTTACCAAAAAACCGAAAAAAATATTATCCAGTACGAGAGAAAGTATTATTACTGTACTAACTTGGGAAAAATCAAACAATCACAACAGATTAAGGGGCATCCATAAATTACATGAGGTGAAATGGGGGGTGGGGGGTCCGGCGAAATCTAACCAAAAAGGGGGGGGGGAGTCTACGGAAATCTCACGTGAGGCTTTGTGAAAAAACCAGATCTCACCAGAGGGGAGATGGGGGGGTCCGGCCAGATCTCACCAGATCTCACGAGAGGGGGGGGGGGGAGGCCGGAAATCCGGAAAAACACCTCACGTAATTTACGGTTGCCCCCTTATTTGCTTTAACGTTTTCCACCATCTAAAAGCGTCACGGGGTAGCTGGAACATGTTATTGGCACGGACACCTCGGCCGATGCCTTACGAAGTCTATATCTAAGAAGAGACGACTGTTAACTCTACAGACTATACATCAGGCCAATGGGAGCAGTGGCACGAGGCTATTGAGTGGTTGCTGGCTACATACAAAGGGAGGTCGACGGCTTTATTCATTGATACCCAGACGCCGAGACGCATCGTACAACCAAAACCGTAATTATAATATGAAAACCGACAAGAATGTTCAGCTGTGACGCATACATGATTTACCATTCTGACTGAGAATTCAAAGGCGATGTAAACATTCAAGTTTCTAACGCTTGGTGTTTTGAGGTTCCAAATTTACTGCTTTTTGGTTTTTAACAGCCACAAACAAAAAAACAGTCTGACTGTAAATTTAGTTATTAAATCAATTATCATTAGCTATCAATTTTCCAGCTTTCAAACTTCCAACAAATTATCTGCAACAATATGTATTAATTTTCTTTACACGAACGTAAGAAGCCAAGAAATATGTCTGAATTACGTTTTACTGTATAATTTCTCTTATAATAATTCTACTAAAAGAGGATTTTAACTAGAACTGGAAACTTTAATGTCCAGTAAGGCCTAACCAAGTTAATACTAGGGCGTAACAATTATTGTACTTTAGATTACAATCATTAGTACAAAACTGAGTATGAAGAGATACACAGAAAGAACCGAGATAGTGTGATCCGGATTTGTCATTAGAAACAAAGCATTTGAACACGTAATGAACATAAAACAACAAGGATCTATTTAAAGATCGGAACTTATGAAGAATCGTTGACGAAGGGCTAAGTGTTATCGATTTTATGTTCCGAAAAGCAAATTATATAAATTGCTTCGATCAGAATTTCAGGACGGCTTGCGAAGAAATGTAAAGAGATATAGCAAAAATGGATGTGAGCATTGCATCTAATTTAAATAAATGAATAAGAGATAAAAGATGACCAGAGTGGGATCTACATGTATCAAGATCACTGGAGGAAATTCCGGTAATCAAGGAGATTAAGTATTACACAGTTTGAGCAAACAAAAAAATTAATATAATCATATGTACTCTTTCACGTGTTCCCCGAGATAAACCACCTGCATGCAGATGGGCGCTACTTAATCCCATCCCACCATGCTGCAGATCGCGATTTTTTTTTTTGGTAGTATAACGTTTAAACGCAGGTAAGAAATGTATCACGATTTTTTGTGGAGAGGTGTCAATGGAAAATAACCCATGCACAATTCGAAGGTATGCTGTGGGTTTGCCGCTTTTATAGTGATAATATCTCTGTTTCTGATGAATAACACAACGGATGCTTCCCTACAACTCGAATACCGGATGATGGAGTGTTTCCAAACCGTTGCGTGAAACCGGAAAAGTTCTCGATGAATCATGGTGTTTTATATGAAAAAGGAGGCCAACGTAATGAGGAATACGAAGAAGACGTTATTGACATGCTTTCAGCGTAGCCATACAGCTAGCACTTTTATAGTCTCTACACGTTTGGGATTTCCACAAAAGATAAAAGCAGAGTAATTCTGTCCGTTTCATCCAGAGTCGGTGCAATATCTTCACATAGGAACCGAAACTGGAGGGTGAGTTTATAATGATCGTATCTTGCTTTCGAGAAGATCAAACATCAGCCTGGCCATCCAGATTTCAAACATCCATGGTTTTGGGGAATCACTCCAGGCGAATGCTGGGATAGTTCCTATGAAAGGTCATGCCTGAATTGCTTCCCCTTTCTTTGCTCCAGTCCTCTCATATCTCTAATAACAAATACACTGAAGTACCAAAAGTTTTGGGATGTTAACGAATGCTGGGATAGTTCCTTTGAAAGGTCATGCCTGAAATGCTTCCCCTTTCTTTGCTCCAGTCCTCTCATATCTCTAATAACAAATACACTGAAGTACCAAAAGTTTTGGGATGTTAAGTTGCAAATATCCAGATGCCGGTAGAACAGCGGAAGAAACGTAGAAATGTTCTGCACAGTGTCGAGTGATATCATTTGCACTATTGTCAGCTGTATGAAAGGTTTTCTGACGTGATTAAGGTACCAGATTCTGAACACAGGATTGTAGACACAGCAGTCATTCAGTTTTGTAAATTGTTCCTGAATTCAAAATTCCTCGATCCACCGTGACGTGAATTTGTTATTTCCGGCATTACCTGTCGCCATGGACAACGCAGTGGCCGACCACGTCGTTTTAATGACCGAGATCAGCAACGTCTGCTTCGAGGTGTCAGTGCTGACAGACAGGCTGCGCTGCGTCAAAGAACAGCAACAGACAATAAACGACAGACGTGTCCGTGCAAATAATGCAGCGAAATTTGGCGTTGATGGGATATGGCAGCAGAAGACCGACGCGAATGCCTCCATTACAAAACGTCGTCAGCTGCAGCACGTATCCTAGACTTGTGAACATACCGATTGGACCCTAGATGATTGAAAAATGGTTGTGTGATCAGATGAGTCACGATTTGACAACTGGTATGAACTGACCGTAGTCTATGGTCCCTGGCTATCAGAAAGTCATTGTGTAAGATGGTGGTGGCTTCATCCTGATATTGGTGTTGTTTACATGGAATGGACTGAGACCTGTGGTCAAACTGAATCGACCACTGATTGGAACTGGTTATGTATAGTCCATTTGCAGCAATTTATGGCTTTTCCTAAACAACAATGGACTTTTCCAGGATGACAATGGACAATGTCACTGTACTAAAATTGTTCACGATTGGTTTGAGGAATATTCTGGACATTTCCAACAACGATTTGGCCACCTATATCACCAGACATGAATCCAGTCGAACATACCTGGGTCTTGATCGAAAGGCTATTTCGAGCACATCCTTCTGTATTGACAACACACAGTTATGGATGATTTGCTGTTGAGGAAATATATCTAAATATTTCTTCATGGGTTTCTGACAATGACTTTAGTCAATGTGATGTCAGGTTGCTGCCATTTGCCAGTAATAGAGGGTCCTATGCCTGCAATGCCTAAAGCACAAAAAAATATTCAGAAGTCAGTGACATGAGCCTTAAATTTTGGTCTTTCGTTACAAATGTATTATGAATTTTGCATTTTGTTACCGTAGTAGCCACACTAATTAAATAGGCAGCACAAGAAACAGTTATCAATGAATCCACACAATGCAAGGGTTTCTCATTTTAATGTGTGGTGAGGTGATGATTAATGATGAGTTGATTGGTCCTGATATTTTAAAACTTCCAATGGCAGGCTACAGTTAGTTTTAATTTTTGTGCATTACACGACGAAACAGAGGATATTCCTTTGGTCACAAAGAGAACAATACACTTTTAGAGTGATAAGATCTCTCATGATTCATCTGGAAAGGTCAAGCAATAATCCTTAATAACAGGTGGCATTTTCAATAACTAGCAACCTTTATAGTCTTGATGAACAGCTAGCTCAAATAAAATATATTATTTACCAAATCAGGAAATGTGAGGACATACTCAGGAAAGCCACTTTCTCAATATAAAGGTCAAATGTTCTGGAATTAATTCTAAATATTTCAATTTTGTTCCAAATTTTTCTCATTAAAAAGATACACTCAAGTGCCTTTATTTCCAGAAAGGTGAGATCTGTGACATTTGTTCAGATTGGGGCAAGGAATGGAAGGAATTTGGTCATGGCCTTTAGAAGGAATCAGTCTGACATTCACCAGGAGTGATTTATGGAAACAAGGGAAAAACAAAACCAGGCTGGCAGAACCAGGGATTGTAGCCACATCCTTGAAAATAACAGGCTCAAGCATTGATTGTTCACTTACAGAAGTCATAAAACTGAACCATCTCGTCTGGTGAAATGTCTCCTGAAACATGTCAGTTAGAAACAGACTATGGCACTTTGCGTGCCTCATATCTCATGCATCCTGGGCGCTGCAATTTTTAGATTTGAAAGATGTAACTTGTGGTTTGTATAAAGATAAGCAAAAAGATATTTTGAATGTACTGTGCCTTGCAACATCTGAGCAGCATCTCAAAGTACCAGTGATTCCTACTGTAATATGTCAACATACTGAAAACCTATAAATTTGCATTATCTTAATGGAGTTGTCCTTAAAATATGTTCATGTTAACAAAAACCCTACAAATTTTGCCCATTTCTGACTCTTTTTGTTCTATAAAAATTGTATGACATCTAAATTTTATTTATTGATGAATCTTTAAATCTGGCTTTAGGTATGGCAGTCCTGATGCAATTTTCTTTAATCTCACATCAACTGGACATTAATGATCACATACTGGCACAAAAGTTGAATTTTCTTATGGGAGACAAAATGAATAGTATGTGAAAGGAAAAAGTTGTATATATACCAGCAACTGATATACAAGAAATTTCAATGGAGTCACAGACTGGAATAAAGCATTGATGGATGCACTGGAACAATTTAAAACAAAAATTTGTGAAATACAAAAATAGATACATGAGGAAATTACCATTCAACATTTCAATTATAATAATAAGTAATAACCAAAATTTCTGCAAGACTGCTAGAAAGAGAATTGAGTATAAATTGTAAATTGCATCAATCATTTTATTCATCCCCTTAAATCACTTAAGCTTCCAAATTCTATAATATCCACTATTCTCTTTAAATGTGTGGAGCATTTTCCTCTGCTTAATGTGTAGTCTCTACTCTCAGTGATGATATTTTACCTGGGTGGATCTTTCACTTTTGTAACTACATGCCTCAGTGAATAAGTGTTGGTTGATTATAAATGTAAAATGAGGCTACATCGGTGTAACAGAACTTCTATTTCTTAATTTTTTGTACGGATGTTAGGGTGCTTACACAATATCAATCATTAGTGCCATTGTGTTGCTTTAAACAAACAGTACTTACCTTCTTAGTATTTTCTAAAAAAATTCTTTACTACTAATTTAATGATTTAACAGCTGCGAAAATATCTTGTTAATTTATATATTCTTACAATTACTGAAACATATACGAGTAAGTGTAGCCTTCTATTAACCATAAGTTACAATATGTTTTCATCAACTTTAGGACAGCATGTTAGGTCAGTAAGAAGCTGCTAAAGATAATAGTAAAAGAAAAGATTGAGAATGACTTTACACTAAAAGTCTATAAGAAAATTCTTAAATAATAAGAGGGTGATAATTAGATAACAAGGGAATTGCCACTGCGGCATAAGCTCCATTGCAATTAAAAAGTTAATAATAATATTAAAGAAATTTTACATCAGCAGTCATTTTTGTGAGTCTACACTAATTAAGATAAAGACAATTACATGTATTGCCTACATATATACATTACAATTTACAAAATTACATGTGACAGAGGCTGCTTTGCTCAAAAATTAATCTCTGTTCCACCCATTCTAATCCAGACAGCATAAGGAAGAAGCATCTGTGTGGCACCTGACATTCCTGATTTTTCTCTCTTTTGTCATTATGATTCAAATGTTTCAGTGAGCATAGTATTTACCTGCAAGTGTAAATGAAATTGAGTATTTGCATGTCTGCCAATGAATTCATTCAGTAACTAAACTCTTGGACAATTGCAGCTCAACAATTGCATCAAGTCATTGCCACTGTTATCAGGTGAATGACTCTTCCCTGTACTTACTCAGTAATAGAAACCAATCACTTCAAATTCCATCCAGTGGAACCTCAAATGAAGAAGTACAGGAGATTTATACATTATATCCTTTGCATGTATATTGTAGTACTTAAAAACTTGACTTATGAATTGTAATCTAAGATTACCTTTACCTATACCTGATCTAATATACTGAACCAACTTATATTGCTTTTTACTGTTACATTCTAATATTTAAAGGAGTCAGTTTAACTAAGAATTGTATTGCTTACTTTTTACTCAAACATGAGGATTTTTTTTTTTATTTGTTATGTGCATTACTTTTTGCAGTTTAGTTTAAGTTTCCATTTATTCTATCATACTGAAATAATGTCAAGATCAAACTAAATTTATGAAGAGTCGGCAGAACTATTTACTTCCTTATAAATAACTGCATGCCCTCAGATTGCTATTAATGCTGTCTCCAGTATTATTTACAAAATTTAAGAAAGGAAGTGATTTTATTAAATTTCCTTGTGGGATGTTTTATATGACATCCAAATTAGTAGAGGCTGCAATAGTCTGAGAATCAATATTCGATTACCTGGCAAAACTATAAAGTCACATATCACATAAAATATTGATTTTTTTTTAATCTGCTTTGCTTCAGCCTTGGTAAGTTGTGGTGTTACTTTATTTGTTGTTATGTATTATTTTTGAAGTTGTTGTAATGAATCCTCTAAAAATATATTATTGTATTCTATTAATATTATCAAGTATGGATTCAAAGCACTTGTTCCAGAATTATGGATCAGCTGTATTTTATGTATGTTCATGCTTTCAGGAAATACGATGTGGGTATGTAGTGCTTATCCTGGCTGCTTTCTGGATCACAGAAGCAGCTCCTTTGCCTGTCACTTCTTTGCTGCCTGTTCTGTTGTTTCCTATCCTGGGAATACTTAGCACTGGTGAAGTCTGCATCCAATATCTGACAGACACCAACATGATGTTTATAGGTGAGTAGGCAGTACAGTGTGACTTAAAAATAATTTTATTTATTTAAACTAAGCTTTAATAAAAGAGCCACAGTTGATCTCTTTCCCTTGTCCCCAGTGGCGTAGCTAGGTCAACAAGGGCCCCGGTGCAAAAAATTTATTTTGGGCCCTCAGGCCAGATGGGCGACCTCTTCTTTGGTTTGTGTTGCTCGGTAGGGGCCCCCTGAGCTGAGGGTGGGGGCCCTTGAGTTGTGCTTAGGGGCCCCTGAGCATTGGTTGGGGGCCCCCTGATCAGTGAGGGCTTTTAGTGTAGGGCTTCCTGTGTTTCAGGTGGCCTTAGACTACTATAGAGCTAAAAAAAAAGGTCGCCAGGAAGGCTCGTGGGCCATCTCAACCGTACTTAGGGGCACCCAGAGGTGTGCTTTGGGGCTCCAATAGGTTTGCTTGGAGGGCCCCTGAGTGTAGGGGCCCCAGTGCACTACACCGCCTAGCCCCATAGTAGCTACACCCCTGCTTGTCCCTTCGTTGTTCTTAAGGCACAACACACACTTCCTTCGTTTCATTTTCTGTAAGTGCAGTGTAACCATGAACAACTGCACTATCTAATGTGTGCAGGTAAATTTTAACTATCACTAAATCAAAAAATTGTTGTTCTACACAATGAAATCTTTCTAACATCATTATTGCCAAAACAAATTCAGTGATGTTATCTGTAGGTTTTGAAAATAAGCTGCTTTTTAAAGATGTGGACCAGGATTTTTGATGATCAAATAATTACTCATAACTAAACTATTATTTTTTAATAGGTGGCCTGATCCTTGCTATTGCTATGGAACACTGCAACCTCCATAAGAGAATAGCACTGAAATCCATCTTGATTGTTGGAACAAGTCCAGCAAGGTAAGAAAACAATCCACAATAGCTAGCAGATATAAAATAGGTAGTTGTATTTTATACAAAAAAGAAATAATTATCTAAAACATTGTTTTAAACTTTTTGGAAACTTTTCAAATTGATGCAGCTATTGCTAAAAATATGTACCATGTGTATAGTAATTAATAAAAAAAAGGAGAAATATTGGAAATAAATCAAACACCTACTTTAGATCTCAGCAGGAGGCTAGTGACAAAAAAGAAATGCTGTCTCATAACTTCGAAATACGGCGATAGGCAGACACGTTGGAAGTGGACGTCTCCAGACCGTGTTTCCGTGTAGTGAACTGGGAGCTCAATGGCTAAAGAGCTTGCTTACGAACGTCGTGGTCTCCAATTCAAATCTCCGTAAAGACTAAGGTTTTTAAAAATTGTTTTTCATCGTAAGAGTCAGGCCTGGTCCGTAGGTTATTTGGATTGAATGTTAAACTGTAGATATTATAAAATTATGGGTGCAATGCGAGGAAAATCGTAGGTAGTCTTGCAATTTTGTAGGTGTACACGTTTTTACGTCATAATGGTCCCTCAGGTGTTGTTCGCAGTCAGTGTGTGAGTGTGAACCACAGTAATACTAATATAAATACAGAAAAAGTCTCTGTCTTTTTGTTATGTTTTGACGACTATATGGCTATATCGTTGTGATAGAATTTTATAAGGAAAGCTGTATGAAGGGCACAGGATATTTTTTCCAGTATGATTAACAGTTGTAGTCACAAAATTTTGAAATCTTATCGAATATTGACAGAAATATGTTGGAAATTGATTCTCTTCAAGAGGCAGGTTCGACTGTAGAATGATATAGTGATAGCATTCCTGTCATATTATGCCGACTCGATATTGTTTGGGACGAATCGTTCGTTACCAACAACTTTTTATATTTAATTCTGGCAAAAAAATTCTTAATCCACGCATACGAAGTCGCGGGTACGAGGCTAGTCTGAAATAACAATGGGATGGTAGGGCCATAGTTAATACCAATTTGGAATTAGTTCTTTCTAACTTCATGATTCTAATATGATTACGTTGGGATCGTGGGATGATAAGATACCCTGTTTGACTAAGATTGTTAAAAAAAGTGTACCAAATGAATTTTTTTCCTGCATAACCAAACAAAAGGATATGTTGATATTATCCTTGAAAAATATAATAAAAAAAAAATACTTTCTAGGTTACTATTTGGGCTCATGGTCACTACAATGTTCATATCAATGTGGATATCCAATACAGCTGCTACAGCAATGATGGTTCCAATTGTTAAGGCGGTACTGGATCAGCTGAATGTTGTAAGTTTAGCACACACAACAAGTTCTTTTTATATTCATGTTATAAGTCAGATTGATTATTATCAACTTTAAAGATTTATGCTCTTAAGAATTAAATTACATTTTAGATGATTTGCCAGTGTTGGGTCAAACTTTTTAAAGTTGAATTTTTTCTCAGGTTTTATTTGATGTTTAAAGTCAGTTTTTTCCCCAAATATAAGTTTAATAAAATTAACAGTAACACTAGATGCTGAATAACAAGTTTAACAAGGATAGGGAAAAAAAATTGTTTAGCATGAAAGATGAAAGGTTGGCATTGAACACACAAACAAGGGAACAATATAGAGAAGATGTAAAAGTTTAGAAACTTTTAGTAGCATAAGGATGGAATGGGATACAGTAAAATGAAGCATTAATATTTTGATGACTTATGGAGTCAAGTATAGTATTATAGAGACAACAAGAGAGAATAGATAAAACACTATTTTCTGTTGATTTAATGATAGAATTTTATAGAATCACATTTAAAAAGTTAAAAAGGCTACATAGGTTTAAAAAAACAAAATTTTTTGTTGTAATTTTTTTTTTAAATTAGAAAATAGGGAAAAATTTCTTTTCAGGGACAGAGAAGATTAAAAATTCAGGGGACTAGAGCAACTGAAAAGGAGAAGTGTAGAAGATATAATGTTTAAAACTCTAATTAAATCTTTAGTTTATCCTTTCAGTAAATTAATATGCAAAATTTAAGGAGAAAGAGCAGTATTGTTTAATGAAGTTAAAGACACATTTCCTAGTACAATTTATTAATAAAAATGAAGAATTGCACAAGCTAAATATCTGGATACACTTAACTACATTAAACATTATTTCTTGAATATACTGATTACATGTAGCAGATGGAAACATTATTGGTTCTATTTATATTTACTCTGAATGTAATTTCTGTCATGTGTTTTGTTTACAGCATGATGATGCAGAAAAGGGAATGCAACCGAATAACCAAGCAGTTGAACTGCAGGTTAATACAAGTCAAGCCCCAGTCATTGTGGAGAGTGGGTAAGTGAAGTTTGGCAGATAAAGAAAATACAACTAGCAAAAAAGAAAGTGATGGTGTTGTCTATGGATGCCCATGTGACCTCAATCAAATAGCTCTATTTTCTTGAAAGGGGCATAGCCTGAAAGATTGAGTTTTTTGTGGAGTATTTCTTGTTACTGCCTTCCTCCTGTCAATTGTGGTGAGCGGTTGATATATTTTAGCTTTCCTTTCCATTCAAATGAAACTAAGATTTTACAAGGAAAGTGCATCAGGCATACACCATAATTTAAAGAATTCTATGATACCTTAATGATGAATAAAATCTGAAATAAAATTTTCATGCATGAAAAACAGTTTTCACTGATGAAGTAGAAACAAAAGTTGAGAGTATGGATTGCAGATTTTTTGTATAAGAAAAAAATAATACTTTTCTTGAAATAAATTGGGAAATTTTTGCTGTAGAGGAGAATAATAATAATAAAAAAAACACATTGCTTCCTGAATCTGATAGCTAACTCAGTTTCCAAAATATAAACCACCAACCTCATTTTCAAAATCTCCCCCCCCCCCCAAAAAGTATGAAATTACTAAAGTAAAAAAAAAAAAAAGATATGTTAAGAAATTGGTGCAAGTAGATGTTTACAATTTTTTGTATCTCTCAAAAAATTGAAACTTTTAGGTAATTCTACCTAAAATTATTATGTAATTGAGCCATCTCCAGTTCCAACACATATTGATATGGTATATTAAAGTAAAAATTTCTTTCTTCTAATATCACTCATCCTCAGTACATGTCATTTGTTTCCTCAGAACTAATACGATATTCTTGTTACTTCCACATTCAGCTACATCAAAACTGAACATTAGTCAAGAAACACTGGAGCATTAAGAAATGCAAATAAAATAATTTAGGTACATTCACATTTAAAAAATGTAATTGTGGCTGTCAGATGTTGTAAGAACATATAAAAATTATTATTCATTATAGAAAATTATATTTAATTAAGTTAGTGATACTCTTTACTATCAATTAATAAGTAATAGGTTTTTAATGTATAAAAAATCAATAATTAGTCTCAATACAAGGCCATGATAGTATTTCATCTGTTTGGTGGTTATTAAATTTATTAACAATTTTGCAGTTACAAGCTTCAACCAACAATTGCTTTGATTGTAGATACAATAGATTGGTAGAAGGTTTTAAACTCAAGATTACACATTTTAGAAGGTAATATGAATGAAAACTGAGACTCAAAATATGATTTAACAGAATGCTAAATGTAATTATTTTTATTTACCATAACCACCTCTTGAATACACTTCTGAATGGTCTGAAGATTCTCTGGAAGAACCAGTTTTCCATTGGATGCTCTACCCATGTTTAAGTTCTTTAATTATTATTAATAGTGAAATTGTCTGAGTTCACAAATCACTTCACTTGTTTAAAAAATACTGTAGGTTCCATATAGTCCTTTTTTGGCTCATCCCAAATAAATGTTTCCCAGCAGTTAATTTGTTCAGTAGCTTTGTTTGATTCCAACACCATGTTTCAGCTATACCTACTAATTATTTGTTGACTGACAGCAAATCATCAACATAAACTGTACAACATGAAATATAGCTGGAGATCTATTCTTGTAGAACAGGGAACATGAAAAATCTGAACACTTGGCCAAGCCCTACACTCTGTAGCTAATGGCAGATTTCTTTGCAGTAATCATGTCAAAAGAGTTCTTGCTGTGAAATTTTATATGAGATGTCAGTTTCTCTTCTGCAATAAAAAAAGTAATCATCTTTCCATTTAAAACTGAGACACCTCTATAGCAGTTGAATAGATCAGTAGTTGAGCTTTTTATTTTCTCTTCTTGATAGCTTAATATTAAAAATAAATGATCTGTTTGTTGCAGAAAATCTGAACATCCAAACAAGGAAACTATAGGATACTACCTTGGAATTGCCTATGCAGCAAGTATTGGTGGGACAGGGACTCTGATTGGCACTGGTACAAATTTGACATTTAAAGGATTATTTGCAAGGTAAACAATAGCAATAGGATGACTACAATACCCTTTTAATACCCTTTTAAAGAGTAATTTATCAGACTTAGCATTTAATACACTTTAATGGATTATTATTAAATTAACAAAAGAAATGCATGCATCACTATGTCCTTCCAATAAAGTAAAGTCTTGCTTAAAATGTATTAAATCTGTGCATAGCATCCTTTTTATTATTGGAAATTAATCATGAACTATAATTTATTGCCTTGATTAGCTACATCATCAAACTGCATTTTTATGCAGATACTGCTAATCAAATTAAATGTTTTTGAACAAACAGTTAGTAAGAAAGTATCGAATAGTTTAATGTAATCCGTTAACATATTTTTTCAGCATATTTCCTGATGGAAAAAGTATCAGCTTCACATCTTGGTTGATATTTTGTGCCCCACTGATGTTAGTGTGCACATTTGTTGGCTGGCTTGTGTTAATGTTGATTTTTATGGACTTATTCAGGAAACGAAGGTAACTATATAATATTATTGGTTGTAATGTATTTTAAAAGTATGTGTTATCATAATTCTATATAAGGCTGCATAATTCAATAAATAAATAAAAAATAAATAAATAATAAAAAATTTCATGTTCAGTTGTACCAACTTCCTTGTGGTGGCTTTGCAGTGACATTTTAAAATAAAACAAATCAAGTCACTTTTAGTGTCATCTAATTCAGAATGCATATAGATGAGATTTAAGTTTTCAGTATCAGTATTTATCATTATTTGTGTAATACAAGAATTTATTTCATACACAAATCAATAAAATACTTTCATCAAATTATAAAAATAGATTAAATTTTTATATTTATTAGCATAACTTTTTACAGATAAGAATATTAAATATTTTTTTTAATTTTCTGTAATTCCATGAGAGACTGTGAAGAAGGTGAAAATTTGGCATAGCTTTCCTTTTTTGTGTTTAATCCAGAACATTTGATGTAATAGATTTGTTGTTAACATAAAATGCTCTTATTAACAAAATACAAAACATTAGGGAAAAAATAGGCAAGATGCACTATAAAAATGAATTGCTTATTATGGTAAGTTATTTTTCCCTTGAGTATACTTTTTATTATTATATCATTAAAATTAATTTCTTGTAGGAAAAATAAACACAGCACAGAACTGAAAACTCTGGGACACAAGGAAGCTGTAAATGAAGTGATACGCAATGCATACAAAGATCTGGGACCAATGACATTTCATGAGGGCAGTGTGTTATTCTTCTTTATACTAGCTGTTTTGCTTTGGTTTTTGAGAGAGCCTGAGTTTATGCCAGGATGGGCATCTCTTTTTCCTGAAAAGTAAGTGCTTTGATTGATCTACATCGGCATAATTTTTAATTCCTATTACCAATATTTCCATAAATATGAATAATACTTCTAAAATATTTCAAAATTTTCTATACAAAATAAGAATACATAAAGCAAATCTAACACTTACCAAAATGGAGGTAGGACAGATGTCACAACACAAAAAATTAGGGTTATTTTAATGTTTTGGGTGATGCCATAGACAGTCTGAAAGTAAAGTAAATGAAACACATCTAAAACTTGATGGTTCCACCAGTGATGAACAACTCATCTATATAAACAAATTTTGTTCTGACAATTGGGTTCAGAGTGATGGTAATGGAGTAGACTACAAATTAAAAAAAGGAATTATAATGAAAATTTTGTATTTGTATGGTAAAGACAGATAAAATATACCCAACACTCACCAAAGTTGAAGGGAGGAGGGCAGCAGCAACACACAAACAAAGGAAATACAATATTTCAGGTGAAAACCCCTTTTTAAAATTAACAGAGGTAGGTGGCTGGCCTTGTGCAACACTTGCGTTTGGCACAGCCACTCATAGAATGGCATTGTTTGTTGTTTTGTGTTGCTGCTGTCCTCCTCCCTTCAACTTTGGTGAGTGTTGGTGTATTTCTTTTGTAGGGAATGTTGTCATGAGTTGGAATAAATTACCAAGGAAAATGATGAATAATTTACCAAAAATGCTGAAGGGCCAAATGTTGAGGGCAAAAGTAGGAAGGCACAAGAATGGTGTAAAATGTATGTGCATGGAAATTGCTTTCAGGGTTTGGGCACCATTGCAGTTAAATTAAATTAAATAATAAAATACTGAATGCATTGCAGGGTAAAGAATTAGAAGTAATATATGGGAGGAATGAGATGGCAATCATCCTAAATTAGTTCTTATTTCAGATATAAGATTGTGAAAAGGTTTTTCTTCATAGTTAAGGGACTAGAAAACTAGTATACAACATCAAGAGATATTATGAATAACATACCGGAACAGTAAAAATTTAAAAGAAAATTGTACATAGCATGTTATTGGAAAATTCCACCAGGACAATAATTCAAAACAATTTTTTATAATAATAACTATGAATTATTTTTTTAATACAAAATTTTAAACCTAATAATTCCATTTACCAGTACCTTTCTGGAAACTCCAGTTTTCAAATGAAATGTAGAGAAGGACCAAAGACGGGCTAGGGTCTAAATAGGGGCTACTTGCTGAAAGTGGGGGAAGGGAGTTGTGCTCAGGCACAAGAAACATCAAGTGGTAGGAGAAGAGTAGTGAACAAACCACTTGGCCTGTGACACACATGCATTCACACAAATTGTTTTATCGGAAAACTTGATTTTGAAAAACTCAAATCTTTTCCAGGTATGTCAACTTACTCAGAAAAATAAATGGCTTCCACCTCATCTCAAAGTAGATGACCTGAGCTTCATACAAGACCCCAGTCCTGTTCAATTTGTTTGTTTTGTAACGGCTGTCAACTTGAAGTACTGCATGGTCTAAAAATGGGTTACCATTGGTGGTCCAATAACGGGTTAGCTCTTGACTTGAAAACGTGAAGATTTAGGCACCCTGCATCAATGACAGGCTGCTCAAACTTCAATGTCCAACATTTGATGTACCTTTGACCTCCCACCATTGCAAAGAAAAACCAATTGTGGATGCAAGTGCGTCAAGACTTGCATCATAACTGGAACTCCTTACAGCAAATGATTGAAGACAGGTGAGAGCGTACAGCCTTGAACATGTGTCAGATGATTGTGAAAGTGTAATCAGGTGCCTCAGCAAAGAAAAAAAAAAAAAATCAAAATTGCTAAGCCAAACTGAAATAAGCTCATTAAGTCAATTCAGCGAAGAGTTGGACTCGGAAGAAGACCATAGGGTCCCTCTTACTGATGACGACAATGACGATTACTGTAGGGGATAAACGTGGCGAGGAGAATGCAGCATGTATTTTCTGTGATGGACTCATATCAGATGATGTCAGATTCAAAGTGTTGACTCAGTTCTACAAGTGTGAAGACTCTGAATGTGCTGGAATGAAATATACGTGTTAACTTCTGGAAGTGAAAAGAAAAAAAAGGGGGGGGGGGGGACTGAGGAAATTGAAAATCTCATGTTAATAATGTTTTCGAACAAAATTTAGTGTTCTTTAATTTATTGGGAGATAAAGTTCCCTTTTAAAACAAGTAGCCCGTATTAGGACCACCTCTCAAAAAGCAGTCATTTTACAATTTTTTTTTAATCCTTTGATTTTGGAAAATTAATATTCGTTATTGACATTTTCAACTCTCATATCACCTTCATGATTGTTTATAGAAGCAAGTGACATCTAAATTATCCATATTGAGTGACCAGGAAATAACAAGGATTAAAATAAAAGTGGTAGCCCATATTTGGACCTTCTCCTCTATTTGTAACAGACTTTTTTGAAAAATAATTTGTAGTTATTAAAATAAAATTAATTTTATTTAATTTAATTGCAATGGAGTACATTTCCACTGGAAATTTCCTCTATTTCTAAACCATTTTGCTTTTAAAATTCATTGATTACTATTCCATTTATGAATTTTAATCTTAAATTTTTTTCAATGTTTCTGGTAAGTTTTTAACAACTTCTGTTGACAATTTGTTCCAGCCCCTGATTCACTTACCTACAAAATACAAAATATCCACTCCCTTATGCCTGAAATCAAGTTCCAGATATAATTTTTTCAATTTATTTAATTTAATTTTCATGAAGTGAACTTTGTGGTGGCAATTTCCGTAAACACCCATTTTTCCCTCTCAAATTATGATAAAGAGAGTCTCTTCCCTTCCATAGGGAAGGGAAGGTAATGGCAAGACATTTATAAATGATTACAGGGCAAAGCTTTACAATAGTTTGAAACTAATATTTCAAATGTTTCAGAGAAATTGATGATTCAACACCTGTTGTATTAATTTGTTTCCTTCTCTTCACCTTGCCAGCCAACCTAGAATTCTTGAAATTTTGGAAAAGTGGTAAGTGTCACGCAAATAATGTTGGAGGATCTCATAGTTAACTGATGTAGACAAAGTACAATGAACTCTCAAAAACAAATTAGCTATTTTCACTTTTTAATTTTATTTTAATGCTTATAATACCAATCAATGCAGTTATATTTCCCTTTAACCCAAAAATTTAATAGTTATTTACACAGGTATAAGTAAGTCCAAGGATTTAGATGTTAGTACTCAACTCGGATACCACTCAATAAACTGCGTTCTCGATGATGTGTCTGACATTTTCACTTAGCGAAAAAGATTCTCTAACAGTGTTATCTTACAAGATCATGTCTCATACTATACTAACCAGGCATTATACCAAGAGTATATTCAATATGAACATATTGAATATTATCTATTTTCCACTCTCCTTCTGCTAAATTAAAGAGATTTTACACCAATATTCTAGACTAGACACACACAAATCTTTTATTAAACAGTATAGTTAATAATTAATGTACAAGGAAACAATTTTATTGAATGTTGTTTTATCTGTTATTTAATTATCACTTGTATATTATCTTACCTAAACCATTTATCAGAAGACTTATTACACATAATACATACAGAAAATAACTTTCATAATAATTTTCAACAGTACTTTTCAGATCAGAATATAACCTTGTTATATATCCATTATTTTGCTAAATCATTTAGAAGGGGGCCAACCTCACATAGTTGTATAGTAAATAACTTTTATAACCATTTTCTTAACAGTAAAGCACTTTTTAATTGATTCTATGCCATTTTCGGAAAAGACATAAGATTCAAATAAGGTTTGTTTTCAGTCATAATGAATTCTACATTCATTTCCACTAAGAAAGCCGAGAATGACAATCATTTTAAGGTGTATATTTTATGCTCTTGAAATTCTATGTAAGGAGATATTTAAAAAAAAAAAGAATTTGAACATTTGAAATAAAAGAGCTAGGAAGACAAAATTAGGGTTAAATGGGAGAAAAAAATCATTTTAATAATAATAACACAACAATTTAGCAATAATTCCAAATTTGAAGGGAGGAAAATTGATTTTGTTATCAAAACGTGATGACATCACCATTTGTGATGCTTAGAAATTAATAGCTCTTAAACGAGGAAAATTTCTCATGACTGAAATGATTTTGAATAAATTAAGCTATAACATATTAAAATTTCGGGAAAATCTGAGTAAAATTGGTGTTTTGGTAATTAGCAAAGAATAGTATTTCCCCGCGGGAAGAGTTTTCAAGCAGGCAGTCCAGGCGAGAAGAGCTCTGTGATAGGCAGCAAACTATGAGGCTAGGGACTTTAAGATTTTTATTAGTGGTGAAATGAGGTACTTAGAAAATTTGAAGTTGCTATACACTTTCTATTAACGATCAGGACAGTGTACTCTGATGCGATTTCAGGATGCCATAGAATGGTCTTTTAAATTTCGGGGGAATTTCTGAAAGATTGTCAATCAGTATGTGAGTAAGGTTAACCTGTAATCTGAATTCAAGGAGATGATAGTATCATTGCCTTATCTTTCTGGTACCAGCACTTATACAGAATTCAAGAATATAAACTTTGTCTAAGCAAGAACTGTTTTATTCCATAAACCTTTATCTCTTGGGGTAATTATGAGGGATTGGTGGCTGAATAATGAACCCATGCAAGCATCTTTTAACATGATCAAGTTTGGTAGAAATGTTTGATCCCCCACAAAGCATTTATATATGACACACTGTATGTAAGAAAATAAGAAACTAGAATAAATCACACATCACATGGTATGCTACTTTATTTTTTTAGAATATGAAATGAAAAATAAGGATCCTTATAAAGGAAACTTGTTAGAATACAAGGTATATTGGTGCCGGAAGCATCACATGAGGAGTCGAGAGCAGGACACAAGAGTGGGTAGGTGGGTTTGCTGGGAGGCGAGTCAGATGTTGTGCGCGGCCAGACAAAGAACGCGAAGTATGGTTGAATTAGTACGGGATATTAAATAGTTCAGTACAGTGAAAGTAGGCAGTGAAATAGAAAGAAGACAGTTACTTCATTGTGAGGAACAGTGTTGGTGAACACACATAATTAATAACTGTCAGTGTTCAAACCCATTACCGAGCTGGTGGAAGTGTTAAGAAACGCAAGAACCTGTATCTTTAGGAATACGAAGTCACGATATAAAATTCATGGTCAGATTGTAAAGTGGTGGTCACAGCAAGCATTGAAGATGATGAAAGTCTTTCTTGTCTTGCAGCAGCTTTTGACTTCTTATTTAAAACCTAAACGTTACATAATATTTTCCAACATTCTGTTTGGTGGCGACCTGGTCCGAACTTGTATAATTAATTATTAGACGGAAATGATAACAGTATACCATGCTTTTGATGTTACAAATTAAAAGAAGGAACCATTTTGCAATGACTCATGTCACAGCAACAGAAAACACAAGTGATAACTCTGGATAAAAAATGTAAATTTAAAACATATAACACATTGTTTCTGGAAGAAGGAGTACATAGAGGGATTTGCATATATTGCAAGCTCAAGAGATTAGAACCATTGATGGGTGATTTAAACATAGATTAATTAATGTATTTAGTGGTTTTGGAGGTCTTCAGATTGCAATTGTTAATGAATTTATTATGGATGTTTTTACCTTCACTAATAATTTTGTTGAGTAATTATTTACCATATCTTATGTTGTATATTTGTTTATCTTACAGGCCCTAGACCAATTAAACCGACTCCACCTTTAATAACATGGAAAATTGTTAATCAGAAGATGCACTGGGGCATTATTTTATTGCTTGGTATGTATAATAATTACTCAGCATGTTACAATTAAGTGCAGTGACTACTTAAATGTTTATACATCACAGCAATAAAATTAAAATCAGCTAAAAAACTATCAGTCTGTCTTAACAAAAATCACTTTTTCCAAGGATTTGTTTAAATTCTTAATAGAAATATGAAATTTATCTATAGAAGACTTACATAAACCGTGCAGTATATGCTAAACAAGTAATCCTGTAGAAAGTGATTTAGTCCTTAAGTTTTCTGCAACAGTTCCATTTCCAAGTGATATATTTAAAGAATACAGTACTGTTTTTACTTCCCATTTGCTGTTTACCAGTGACAGATCTATGAATTTTCCGAGCAAGGGCAAAAACTTGAGATTGCTGCCCCTTCAAACATTTTACTCCTGCTTCTAAAAATTACAGCACAGGAACTTTTTTTTTAAAATATATATATAACGGTACTAGAGCAGAACTCTATACTTACCAGGGCCACATTTAAGCTTTGTGGGCCCTTAGGCTATTCATGTGGTGTGGACCTCTGTTGGCAGCTGGCACTTTTTTTGAGCTCTACTATTGTCCTAGGTGGGGGGGCTAATTAGTCTATGCTTAAATGGGGGCGTGATACTTACATATGCTCGGTACAATTATTCAAGAAATTTGTTTCATGAGTATATACACACTCATATTGAATTTTGTAGTATCTAGACTGGATGTTTACGTAAGTGATTGAAGTATGTACTTGAATTTGACATAACTTTTAATTGGAATACCTTCAATACTGGTGTTAATAAGCTTCTAATTATTATGGTACCCATTTTAAAAAAATATTCACTAACATCTGTCAGCACATAATTTTTTTTTTTTTTTAAATCTTCTTAATCTGCTGAAGATTTTGTGGAAGACACTTGAATTCAGTAAAATGTTTATCACAGCACAAGTTATTGAATACGTTAATAACACAATTACAGTTTCTAGCCTTTACGTTAATATACAATGAAGCAGTATGATTACAGGTTTTTAGATAATGCAAAAGTTGGAAACTATAACAGGAAATATCTTCTTATTACATATAAATTAATTAATATAAATCTAATTTCAGTTACTTTATAGTTTTTCTGTTTAAAATAATATTTTTTTGTCACCTAGTTTCTTTTTCTTTTAGGTGGTGGATTTGCAATGGCTGAGGGCACCAAGCAGTCTGGCTTGAATGCAGCCATTGGGGAGAGCCTAGAGATTCTTCAGGCTCTTCCTCAGATTGTAGTATTAATTGTTGTTTGCATAGCTACAACTTTCCTCACACAGTTTGCATCTAACACAGCAATTGCAAACATTGTACTACCTGTTCTTGCTGAAATGGTAAGTGGGAGTATAACCAATCATTCAATTTTATAGTTATAAATAGTCATCCATTTGCAGGAAAAAACCACATTTGTAAGCAAAGTTAAAAAAAATTACTCCAATATAGTTGAATTATTTTAAGATTATGTGCCAGTTAATGGATTTATGTTTTCGTCCTCATGATTAAGATAAAAAGGTAGTGTTTTCACTTTAATATCTTAGATATATATCTTTGGCTCTCTGAAGTCATTTTTGTTATACTCTGGTTTACTCCCTTCCTTCATCAGAAGTTAATACAGTACCTGTATATAGAAAAATTAGGTAGTTATTTTGTGAATATACATAAAAGCAAATTGGAATTGTTTCACTGTTATTTTTTTTTTCCAGTCAAGGGCAATGGAAATAAATCCTCTGTATTTCATGATGCCAGCTTGTCTGTGCTGTTCTTACGCTTTTATGCTGCCTGTATCAACACCTGGAAATGCAATTGTCTTGGGTGAATGTAACATGAAAGTGTCAGAAATGGCAAGTATTTTTTTAAAAAAATTTAATTGTTTTCTGTACCTAATGGTATTCTTGCAAAGTAGATGTTGGATAAATTAGATCATACATATAATAATCACATAACTGGCATATTTTATACATGTAAGTGAATTATTAACATTCTAAGATAACTTCAAGTACATTTGTTTATCACAAATAGAACAACATAAATGAACTATGTATGAAGTAAATTAGGATCATACAGTTAATCAATGACTATTTAGTGATGGATTAAGGTTCAAATAATACTGTTGGTTTAGCTTAAATATTTCTCATACAATGTTTTTGTTCTCTTTTCAATATACTATTCCAATTTTGTGCATATTTAAAATTTTATAGGGGTTTTTTGTTTTTGTTTTTTTTGTTCTTTTCTTTATAAGTCATCAAGCAAAAAATTTACTAACTTATTTTGATGAGATTTTCCCAATTTGAAAGATTATGGTTTAGTTTAAAATTTGCTGTATATATTGTGGCCCTTTGTGAATAGATACTGGAGCAAGAAATGATAATCTTTTCTCAATGTCACAAGAGTTACTAAAAATTTTTAATACAATCCAGAGTTGCACACTACTTTAAAAATTCAATTTAATTTAATTATGATGGCATGCACTCTTCGGCGACAATTTCCCTATACGGCCATTTTTTCCCTTTCCTGTACTCACCTACTAATTTGTACTTTAAATTCTTTCAGTGTTTTCAGTAAATTATTCATCATTTCTCTGTAATTTATTACAGTTCCTTACACCCTTCCCTGTTAAAGAAAATCTTCCAATACCTTTATGCCTGAAATCGTGTGCTAGCTTGTGGTCATGGTCACCTTTACCCTTGCACACACCTCTCTAAAGTCTCCCACCAATATTGTTCCATGACTCATTACCAATATACGTCTTCTACACTCCCATGACTCTTTTCAACCTCCTCCTATTTTCCAATGAATCCCACTCCAGCTCCTTTATCATATCAGTAACTGATTGTGTTCTGTGGTAATTTCCAAAGACAAATCTAGCCGCACTTGTCTGCGCCCTCTCCAACTCCTGTATTTGATATCTAAAATGTGGGTCCCATACTACACCACAATATTTAAGAACCAGTCTGACCAAACTTTTGTACCCCAATTCCCTTACTTCTCTAGTACATCCCCTCATCACTCTATCCAACTGGTGAAGGATTCTAAACTCTTTTGCTACCACCTGTAAAATGTGTCCTGCCCAGTTAAGTTTGTTATCAAATTTAATGCCAAAGTATTTAAATTTCAAGCCTTCAATAAATAATTCCTTTTACACATAATAATCATAATCGACCTTTAGCTTTTTATCTGTGAACCTAATAAGCTGACTCTTCTTTGCATTTATCTTCATCTGACATTGACTCATATACTATCTAGATCACCCTGCTGCTGTTTACAGTCTTCTACCAGTTTGATCCTCCACAAAAAATCTAACTACTGATAGTAAACCATTAACACAACCATCCATACATAACGAATCTACCCTTGAAACTCCCATGCTCACTCCTACTTCTTTTGATACTGCTTTCCCTACCTCAACCTTTTGCGTTCTACCTTATAAAAATTCTTCTACCCTGCAATGACTTTCTCATCAACACCAATAGTTTTTATGTTTTTTATTTTCACTCTGTCACTCTTTGATAGATCTAGTGTCACACAATGAATTCGACCTCGCCTGTCCATTTCATCAGAAATATCTTGCATATGGCCAACCAACTGAGATTCGCATGACTATCGTTGCCTAAAGTTCATGTTGCCATCTTGAAAGCCACTTAAGTTTCTCACAGATATATCTGATACGGTTGCATATTAATCTCTCCATTAATTTACCTACCAATAATGTCAAGCTGTTTGGCCTGTAGTTTTCAACCATATTTGTCGCCCTTACATTATGAACCAGTACAACATTGCACTTTTCCAGTCATCTGGTAAGCAACAAGTAGCCAGACTCAATTCAAATAATGTTTCAAGATAAGGTACAATGTCACAGCCTGCAATCTTTAAGACATCCACAGTAATATTATCCACACCAGCCCCTTTACACTTTGTAGAGTTCTTAATTCCTTCATAATATCTCCATATTGAATTTCAAATTTTCTGGTCTGCTCACTTCTAACTGTGCAGTTAGGCTCATTTTCTGATATACACCCTACCATTCCTGAGACTATTGGGTGCTACCATTCCTGAATCGTAGCACCCAATAGTCTCAGGAATGGTAGGGGGTATATCAGAAAATGAGCTTATCTGTACATTTGGAAGTGAGCAGACCGGAAAATTTGAAATTCAATATGGAGGTATCATAAAGGAACTATGGAATCTAAAAAAGCATAAAGGAACCGGTGTAGATATTATTACTACGGACGTCTTAAAGATAGCAAGATGTGACATTGTACCCTACCTATAAACATTATTTAAATTGAGTCTGGATACTTGTTGCTTACCAGATGACTGGAAAAGTGTGATAGTCATAGTTGTACCAGTTTAAAAAGGAGGGGTGACAAATAGGATAAAAAACTGCAGGCCAATCAGTTTGGCTACGAAATGTCACGTCTGTCAATGCTAGGGCATTGCAGATATTTTTATGTGAAATTATATGCTTTCTGTTCAGTTATTAGCTAACACATTTTAAAACAAAAAAGAACAAAATTAAGGTATTTAAAAGTCAGGATGAGGGCTTTGTATTCGATGTATTCCTGAATTTATAATATTTTGAAAAATTTACCATAGAAATATGAATCAACAGGTGCAAAGCTGGAAAGATTAAAAAAGTAAATCATGTCCTAGTGTGAAATTTTCAGTAGATATGGTGGCAGTAAAGTTTGGTGTGTTTGTTGCAGCTTTGTAAAGGGTTCTCCAGTCATAACTACATTTTACAAAAATATTCTCATTTTCTCTGTGAATACAAAGAAATAAATGGTAAGCCATGACATAATAGAAGTTATATGAGAGTTTCATTTGACTGGTTTGTTATATTACATAATCAATAACTGATCACATTAAAAAAAAAAAAATTCAGTAAGCATTAAGTTGAGAACTATTATTTGTTTACAGATGAAGGCAGGTTTTATTATGTGCGTTGTCTGCATCTTAATGCTCTGCCTTCTGTTCCCAACCTTTGGAATGGCTGTCTACCATCTTGATGGATTTCCTGATTGGGCAAAGGACACAAACTCAACTAATGGAGTGACTGTTGTATGAATAACAACATCATTATATAAATGACACTATGCTTCTGTAAGCTTTATTGTGTATTCATCCAAGATTCTGAGCTTGAAATTCATAGTTAAGAGAATCAGGAACACTATCTGGATGAAATAATTGAAAATAAGTGGCCAAAGATTCTCATAATTTGTATAGACATTAATTTTTATTTGTTTTTTTCACCTAATGTACCTGAGAACTAGTCAGAATGACTGTTCTAATAACTCCATATCATAAAGAAAGCAATATCACCAATGTCTATGGTATTTGTCATTCATGGTTTATCTGGTTTGAGATAAGAAACCAAATTACATATGAATTCACTTTCATTCAGTTCATATGTTGATATCAAGTACTTTTTCTTGTTCTGCAGTGATTGAGACAAATCCTGTACATTACTTGATTAACTGCACTAATGATATTCCCTCAGACAGTATAATTCATGGAGCTGTTAAATTATGGATGTCCAAAAAAACAAAGTCAAAAGTGACTTTCATTGTGGCCTTAGTCAGTGTTGTGTTGATTCAGAGGACTGATAGATACAAAATGTCATTTAATGTTTGTAAGAAACACTTAATAAACAAAAGTGAAACTCGTGGGATGTTACAGGAATGCTTGATGTTATCATTTTCAAACAGTTTTCAAACAGTTATTAAACAAGATGAGAATGGATATATTTAGCAAAATTTTTCATAAGTATGACTCCCTGATGCAAACAAATTTTTTTGTTGGCAATCAATGCTGTGAAAGCCTTCATTCCTCAATATATTTCTTTGTCAGAGCATACTTTTGACATGTAACTGTTAAGTCCTCGGACTTGTTATTTCTAACTTTGACAAGGTTAATATCAGTATTATTTTCTTATGACTTATACAATTACTCATAACAATAGTTAAATTGCAATTTTGTAGAACGTGTGACAGTTAATTTCAAAATATTTATGTAAATGTTAACTTTATTGAAGCTGATTCCCGTTTCTCTGTTTAAATGTGAAAATCACCTGTAAAAATTTGATTTTTTGAACTACGATGATGGATTATATAATTAAATAAGTTTGGTAAAAATATAAATATTGTATTTCTTTGTTATGCAAACTTTACACATAATAATTAACAGATTTTTGTCAGCTTAATGTTACTGTCCTTATTTCAGGCTCTCTTGTTTCAATGAAGTATATGGCATTTCAAATGTCTAAATTATTGTTATTTTTATTAATTACAAGTAGCTATTTCAGCCCCAGGTGCCAATATATGTGACTTCAAACTTTCTTATTACTTATACCTGAAATTATGGTAACAGTATTCTCTTCATTTACACATGCTACTTTTTATTCGTCATTCAGTATTTTCATGTCTGTCCAGATCTACCACCAGTATATGTCTTTGACAGTTAGACCAATCTCTTTAATAATCTCCTGTTTCCAAATGTTTCTCAAACAACACACACAATTGTTTATGAATGGAACAATCTGATCACAGATACAAAATTAGTTTCGAAGGATATTTAAAAATGTTTTTGAAGTGAGAAGGTAAGCACATGAAAAATACAAAGATTTTGAGATCCATTATTATATTTTTAATGGTAGCAGTTCAAGGACATATCATAATAAGTTTGGTCCTATCAGATTGGAATATATACCAAATTATTATATAATGTAAATAGATTTAATTTCTTAGAGGGGAAAGCAATGTATAAGAAAGAAACAGTTTTGGTAAACAAATGTGTCTGTGGATATGTTAGCATGATTTTCAGTATGATTTCAATGGTAAAGATGAATCAATGAATTTTAGCAGTAAATTTGATGTGGCGTGTTTGGCTACACAGTTGCAGCAGGTGGCATCTTGGTGTTGCTGAACTTAGTCAGTCAGTAACTTTGTAGCCAAAGATCTACAGGAATGCCTACTGGCAGCTAGCCACTGCGTGCGTGTGACGGACAGAGCCATAGGATATATAATGAAGTGCAGCAAAACAAGGTTGGAGCTCCCCATGACATCATGGGTAAAACAATAGCATCACAGAGTTCAGTTCATTTGTTCGGTCGAGGGATTCAAACGAGATCAACTCAGTCACCTGATCCAGCAGTTATTAAGGCTAATTTTGACATTGGTAGCTGTAAAATAAGAATGGAGAAAGAAGGACTTGTGGTATTCACTTCAAATTTACCACATACGTTCCTGTGGTCATACCTTTTAAGAAAAAGTGTACAAGAAAGCATAATCACACTTACCTTAGTCGTGAAGCAACGTAAAAGTTACGAATAAACGCTTCAGAAAAACCGCCATTGCACTACATATTGGCACATCAAAGATGATGCTATTGTAAAAACTCTGGCTTTACATGATCACAATAACTGTGAAATCTCTGATGAATTTTTCTGACACAATATAAATATGTTTCAGTGCTATGTGGAATAGGGCAGATGCAAGAATATTTCCATGTGAATTGCGATTTTATTTACTATCAATAAAAAGCAGACATCACGCCGAGAAATATATTTTTTTCTTTTGCTTGAACCGTCCATAAACAAATGCAGCAGAACCAATTTCGTTTGGCACTATTTAGCGGCGAGTAGTATAATTCGTGGCAAATGGCCGCATATTTCCATGTGAATTGCGATTTTATTTACTATCAATAAAAAGCAGACATCACGCCGAGAAATATATTTTTTTCTTTTGCTTGAACCGTCCATAAACAAATGCAGCAGAACCAATTTCGTTTGGCACTATTTAGCGGCGAGTAGTATAATTCGTGGCAAATGGCCGCTTGCGATTGGTCGCGATGTGCGGCCATCAGTAGCTTATTGGATGTGTAATTTATGCATGAATCCGCGTATTACAATACGTTTACTTACTGACTAATAGAATTGCCTTAGAAACGCTCTTGATTTAATGACAAAAGGTCGTAGAAGCTTTTCTTGATTCTATTAATCCGACATCGACTGATTTATATTTTATTCCGTTTTTCAGAATTTGATGGCGTGGCTGAAATTGTTATTACAATCGTGCAACGAAAATATATAACATTTATAAAATATGACTTCGTCAACAACCTTTCGCGTTTAGGTTGTAATGCAGCCTGGACCACAGTAATAATTATAGATTCTATATGATGATTGGAAATCCGCGATATCGTGTGGTTACGTTTCACTACGGTCCAGGCTGCATTACGTCTAAACGCATATTTGTAAAATATAATGTCGTTATTCGCGTTTAGGTTGTAATGCAGCCTGGACCACAGTAATAATTATAGATACTATATGATGATAGGAAATCCGCGATATCGTGTGGTTACGTTTCACTATGGTCCAGGCTGCATTACGACTAAACGCACATTAGTAAAATATAATGTCGTCAATAGTCGTTCGAGTTAATATTTTAATGCTGCTTGGATCATAGTAGTACCGATAGACACGACATGGAAGTTTGTTGTTCGCAATATCGTATGCGATGGTTGTTTCACTGTGGTCCAGGCTGCATTAAAGCCTAAACGCTGACGAATTCATGCTTTCCAGGGTTCTTTTTAACCTGAAGTCATCGCACTTAGGTTGAAATGCAGCCTAGACCAGAGGGCATGGCAATAGTGTAGCCAATTTTTATGTCTTATCCTATGTTGGAAATATGGTCGAGGGTGCATTCTGACAATGCGCTTAGGTTGAAATGCACCGTGGACACTTTAAAAAGAGAACGTAAGACCTCACAATAGTGCAGCGGTATTTTTATTATATAGTATAGAGTGAAAATCGTAACGAGCGTGTTGGGCGAGCAGTTAGCGCTGTGGCCTCGCATTTGGGAGGTCGCGGGTTCGAATCCCGGGCATCGTAATTTTTGTTTTCCATGGTTTCCCGAAATCACTCCAACTGAATGTCGGAATGTTTCCTTCAAAAGGCCAAGGCCGGATTCCTTCAACCTCTCATCCCGCCTATAATGGCCTCGACTAGGCGTAAAGCCATAAGTTAAAAAAAAAGTAAAAAAAAATATATTTAAAAAATAAAAAAAATATATTTAAAAAATAAAAAATGTTTTACAGGATATAGGATATTAATGAAGTTAGGACAAAATAATATGTAATTAAGTTTAATTAATTTTCATCACATAAATTCCTAACTCTGCCGTCAACTATATCAAAATATGTTCTCCTCCTTAAAACATCCAGTCTTCTCTCCTCCACACATTTATCAAGCCACCTCCAAACTCCGATCAAATCATCAATTTTTTTTTGATTTATGATGTCCGTCCTACAAAGTCTGATGAATTCAATAAACAAATGGAGAGGACATCCATTGCCAAAAAAGAATACTACGATTGGTAAGCGATCTCTATATTTGAGTTGGCTTCTCCATATTAGATTTCTAATGTACAGTGGCCATTTCATTTTATTTCTAATTAACTCCTGTACATCCATGTACACTTCATAAAAACGACGTCTTGATCTTCCAGCCATGATAAGTACAGTAGGTATGAGTATGTTTTGCCGTCGACAAAGATATTGATTCCAATACCCGGCTGTGACATATGACTGGCGCGTGCCTGCCAATATCGATGACTGGTTACCTGTGTATACGTACTACATGGCGGCTTTTTTAAATATGTTATAGCATATTCATTTTTCACGATATCTGATACTTTATCAGTAAGGCGATTGGAAAGTAGTATTAATGTTTGGAGATAGTAGTTTATTGTTTGCGGGTAGATTATAGTGATTAATGAATCACTGACGGTCGGTTGAATTTTATCTGTGGCTATTAGTTATATTTGCGGAGGAGGGGAACGTTTGAGGTGGGGGAAAAAAAAAGAATTACACGGTGTAGTTACTGTTTTGTTATTTGGCGCGTTTTATGGTGGAGTTAATTTACTTAGTCTAGTGTCTTGTTTTGTTTCGAGTGTTTCTGTTCTTCTCGAATTATGGAAGTGCAAGTGCTAGAAGAGATTTATGATTTTTTCCGTAGGGATAATTCAGAAATTTTGCATGACTTGCAAAGATTTGGTTTGCTGAGAAGTACGGCCAAGTGTAAAACAAGGTCATGCCGGGGAAAATTGTGTGGTATTTCCAAAGACGAACAGAGGTTTTTGGGACATTGTTTCCGGTGTTGGAAATGCCATAAAACAATTACCATTCAAGAAGGTTCTTTTTTTGAAGGGATCCGTGTGCCACTAAAAGAACTGTTTGCGCTGCTATGGTTGTGGTGTTCAGGGAACCCGGTTGGGTCTTACAAAGACTTTTGCAGAATGTCGAGACCATCCGCTGTGCAAATGTACAGATATTTCAGGGATATATGTTCCTGGAAGATTTTAAGAGAACAAGACAAATTTGTTTTTGGGGGTGAGGGTTGCGTGGTGCAGATCGATGAATCTGCAGTATCGAAAAGAAAGTATGAGGTCGGTAGGATTGTACCAGCCAGATGGGTAATGGGGATTTACGGGGTCGCCGAGGGTAGAGGCGTATTGTTTTATTTAAAAAATAAAAGTGCAAAAACCGTAATTCCTATTATCCGGAGGCATGTGAGACCAGGCACACACATCTGGACCGACTGCTGGCCAGCCTACAGGCGACTCAGCAAATTAGGGAGAGTGTCTCCTTACTTGCACACAACGGTGAACCACTCAAGAAACTTTGTCGACCCGACCACTGGAACGTGCACAAATCTGGTTGAAAACCTTTGGTGCAGACTGAAACAGTTCATGCGGCGGCGTAATGTTCTTGCGTCCAAATTATTGCCGGAACACATTGATCACTTTATGTGGCGCCAGGTTTATGGCCATACCACCCAGTATGCATTTCAGCAGTGAAAAGTATAGTAAGTATTAACTTAGATACGATTTTAATTGCTTTCTAGTAACTACACCTATGTATTTAATTCCTTTCATTTGAAATAACGGCTTTTGTTTTCTTAAAATATTAAAACTACTATCTTTCATTACAGCGTTCTAACGTGGGAAGAATGGCAGCTAGATTCATGGTATTCGGGCCTCCCACCGGGGAATCGATCTACCTCATATAAACTTTGTTTCTTTATGTTTTCATGTTACGGCAATTTCTTGTGGTATTCATACGCTTCTCCGATGGGAGGCCCTACTTTTTTTTTTTTTGTGCATTCCATACAAGAGACGATTTTTAAGTGACAACAATAATACTTCTACATAATTACAACAAATAACAGTTGACAGTTTCACAGGTAAGAAAATGTTTTTTTTAGTTATTCTGTGTCTGTTAGAATTTTAGTTTTACATGAAAGATAGTCGTAGTTTTGAAGTACACGTAAAATTTGGAAGCTGCATTGGATTTATCATAGTTGCTAGTGATTGTACAGTCATTCCTCCAGAGCGCGCATATCATCTTTGGCGCGACAATATGAAGCGATATGGCGATTTCCTGTAGCGTTTATTCGTAACTTTTACGTTGCTTCACGACTAAGGTAAGTGTGATTATGCTTTCTTGTACACTTTTTCTTAAAAGGTATGACCACAGGAACGTATGTGGTAAATTTGAAGCGAATACCACAAGTCCTTCTTTCTCCATTCTTATTTTACAGCTACCTTGACATTAATCCCCTAATGGGATTGAAACACTCATAACACAAGAATACTATGACAACAGACCCAATTCCCCAAAAATCTAAATCTAAATCAAAACGAAATTATGCAGGTGAGATGTGCCATATAAAGATTAATTAAAAAATTAAATCCACACCCCATGACTGAAAATTGCTACACCCTCTATAACTTCCCTGGCTGAGGGCCAGGGGAATGAGAAAAAGAAAAGAAATATTTTCTCAGTATTTTTCAACTAACACCTCAACACAGATGTCACGTGTCTTGGTCATTAAGTTGGTAATGGCGAGAGGTAATTCCGAAAATTACATATTAACAGCACATTCTTGACACTGTTGATCCAGAATGTTGAATTCATAAAGAATTTCTCAAGTGGAATTCTCCATGTGTCCAGCGGCAACTAACATTCCACATTCTCAAATTTTTCACAAGACTCACAATAATACAAATGACAGCCCCGACACTGCATGTTTCATTTGTACTTTCCCTTCACAGTGCTACTGCCATCTGGATATATACATCTTGCTGTTCCACTTGGCACTTCAGTGTATATGCAACTCATAAAAAACCAAGCCCCACTAAGGTATATTACAGTGCCCCATTACAATATTTCTAGGCATTGAGAAAGCTGTTGGTCCAAATATGAGTAATTTCAACCACATGAAAAAAAATTTGGTTGGTTCATGGATGGGTGGACAGATTGAGGTCAATCAGTAATTTTCAAATAATCAATTTTGGTTTCAGATGTGGATTTCCTTCACCAAATATTCGTATCAGTTAAATTATTTATGACTATATAACTACATAGGCCCTACATGGTTTAATTTAATTGCGGTGGCAATTTCTCTATTTCATATATACATAAATGGAATATAAAATTATTTTATTTAGCGAAAACTAAATAACTATCAAAGAAGAAGCAACTGAATTAAATGGTTGTTTTACAAATTAGACCAGACAAGGCCAAAGTAAATTAAGAAGGAGATGCAGCTGGAAATAAGTGAAAAATAACTTAACAAGACTTCAGTTTCCACTACTTTGGAAGCAATATTTAATACTTACATATTAAACTGAGGGTTAAACAATACATAAAATATTTAAAATAAATTTTATCATCAATACTATAATGTCGCTAAACGCTAATGATAATGGTTACCTACAAAAGATTTGACAGCGAGTGTGTAAGGTAAAAGGAAAATAAAATCCTTACAAATGAGGCTTTGGAAGAGAAACAAAACTTCAGTTTGCGAATTAAAGAAAGTTCAAAGGAAACAAGATTTATATATTTATAAACGTTTCTTGGGAATCACACCGAGTAATATTATTATTGATGCACAATAGTTCTGCGACATAAAACTCCGTCTGAAGGCAGACTTCAAAGCTTACAACTGAACCTGAAGATGGCGACGGAAGTTTATGTCTCTGAAATATTGTGCATAAATAATAATAGACTATTACTCGGTTTGTTTCTTGAGAAACGTTTATAAATAAACAACGCCGAGAAAAATTGCATTCATTTATAAGATTCATATATATTTATATACTTATCAGGCAGTGGGAAGTTATGAAAATACCCGTTTCAAGAGAAGCGAAACCAAGGATGTTGCGAGTTCAGTTATCCCAGTGTCTGATTTCAGAATATTGTGACGAAAGTGCTTCCTCCAAAGCGTCATAACGGGAGGTCGTTTCCTGCTATTAATTAAATTTTCTTCTTTATTAAATTCCAGCCATTTTTGTTAGGGCTGGAGATTTGTGGATCATATTTTTATTTGGCTGAAATTAGCAGAGTATCGGTAGTGATTGTCTCTGTGATTATTACACAACTTTCTTGATTGTTTACATTTTTTCCTTTCCTCCAGTACTCGTTTATTCTTTAGCTCATTCTTTCTCGTACCTTGGCCGAGAAAACAATTCTGGGTTTTCCTTGTTCGATAAGCATTCTTTCGCCACGCATAGACAGCGCCGGACGCGTGTGTGATATATTGGAGCGGGCAGGAACACTTCAAAATCAGGGGCGTAGCTACTATGGGGCCTGGCGGTGCAGTGCACCGGGGCCCCTACGCTCAGGGGGCCCCCAAGCATACCTCAAGGGGCCCCAAAGCGCATCTCTGGGGGCCCCCAAGCGCAGTTAAAAAGGTCGCCCGTCTGGCCTGAGGGCCCAAAATAAACTTTTTTCACCGGGGCCCTTGTTGACCTAGCTACGCCACTGTTCAAAATGTAGAAGTGAAGTTAGAATTACAGCCCTCAGTAACGGTGCAGACTCGTGATATTAAAAAAATGTTTACAGTTAGGCGATAGGCGTTCAAGTTTATATCATCATGAGATTAAAACTGTAATTTCATCTTTCGTGAGTGATGGGGTATTTGTGAAAGATTTTCGGGAGTATAAGTGACTCTGTATATGTAGTGATGACCTGTAATCTTCCTTTAAATGATTCGAATGTTCTGATGACACTTAGCTTTTTTTGTCTTTGTTTATGGCTTTACGTCTCGTCGGCGTCAAGGTCACTAGGCGAAAAGGACTGCGGTACGGAACGGGATGGAATTCTGCCATGGCCTTTTTGAAGGAAGTATCTCAACATACGCCTGGAGTGATTTTGGAAAACCATGGAAAATCCAAATCTGGATGCCCGGATGGGAATTCGAACCGAATGCGAGGCCAGAGCGTTAACCAATCACGCACCAGGCTCGGTGCCAGGCCTAGGCTTCACGCTGATAACAGAATTAGCTTCAAAACATTTTCAAGAATATATGATTTTATCTACAGATGTCTTTTATTATTTAAATATCAACCTGAGATTCTTTATTTGTTGCGGGAATAATTAAACAGACTGGCGACTAAGATAGCGTAGTGAATTACTGCAGCTTCAACCCAAGGTATCAGATTTTAACATCAACGAACTTACAGTCAGCAGCGGTCACAGCTGCATATGTCTCGCGGCAAGCACATGTTCACCCTAGGGAAGCACATGTTTAACAAAACTTTTAGCTTTAATTCTTTTACTGCCCAATATTGTTGTAATTTGTGAAAATGAATACCACTAGAACTGGTAACCAACGTTTTTTAGTCTATAAGGGGAAAAAATAACGAAACAAGTAATTAAAAAGATTGATTCAAGCTGTATTTATTGGTTAGCTGTTCCACTTCAAACATTCGACAAGATATCAGCTTTTAGATGTCACCACCGTCTACGCAGTAAACCAGAGACTGTAGATTAGCATACGTTTTGTAGCGCAACGACACACTATGTATCGAGAAATATGAGTTGATTTAGAAAGTAAACAATTTTTTTATTTTTTGTCTCCTGGGTTTATGCCTTGTCGAGGTCTAGGTTATTAGAGGTGGAAAGTATTAGGACAAGAAACACGAAGGAATTGGTCAATGGCCTTTTTGCAGGAATCTTCCCGGCATTCACCTGGAATGATTTGAGGAAACAATGGAAAACCAAAATCTGGATGGCCAGATGGGGATTCGATCCCGCATTCTCCAGAATGCGAGGCCACTGATGTAGACAAACTGCAAATGGGTTGATACAGAAATACTAATGTTGCACAAGTAGATTTCTGCGACCAGTCTGAATCAGCATTTCTGAGAAGTAAACTTTTTTTTCCACTTGATAAAAGAGAGGTGTCTTGAAATTCTTCCAATAAATTGTTTACTCTCTTGTTCCGTATGTAGGCAATTCTCATCTTGTTCAGCTGTAAAATTCAGTAGAGAATCACAACTGGGACACAGACTACTACATAATTCTAAGTCATATCCATAACAGTTTTTTCGTGGAGCTGTATTCTATTCCAAAGCGAAACCCATACAACTATTTCCAAAGGACTCTAAAGAAACAAGCGATACTGAATCATTACAGATATTTCAGACATATTTATTGTCAGCTGAAACCGGCATTGTTTCCCTCTGATAGCCTAGGATGAGTGATACAAATCGGTGAAAATATTACATTTGAAAGAAAATTTATGTCAATAGACGGTTTAATGTGCTAACAAATGAAGGGACATCAAGCAACTTAAACTTTAAGATTAAAGTAAGATTTTATAGCTGGATCACAGATATAGATTTATTGTAGAGGGTATCACTCTCCTGGAACTATTGGTGACATCCTCAGTACAATATTGACTAAAACTAAAGCGACATTAAGAGAATATGGCTAGGTGGCTAAATATCTACTGCAGCGTACAGCGTAGTTGTTGTGGATCTAAAATACCAGACGTTGCATTTCTCTTTTTGTCTATTTATGTTGAATTTCTACTACTACGCAATATTTAAATCGTGTCTAATGATATTTTATTTTATTAGTACCTGTATGGACAAATAATTTACGTCTAAAATTTATAAACCGACGCCGGCTTACTTATCAGGTAAGCAGGTATTGTTTTCTATATATGTCATACGCGTTGCCTCAACAACAAAATTAGTAAATTTTCCGCAAGAGAATTGACAGCTGTTTTTACCGGCGCGGCGTGAAATGCCATCTGTAACATTATGAATTTAATCTCGCAATGTGCTTATACACAAGATAACTTATGATTCAGATAAAAATTTACACTATGGCATTGCAGTGTATTTTGGGCGACCTTTTTTTTTGCTTCATGTGCTGCTATAGGCCCCCTGAGCTGTGGATGGGGGCCCCCCTGAGCAGTGAGGGCCCTTAGTGGGGGTCTTCCTATGTTTCAGGGTCCCCTTTAGACGACGGTAAAGCTAAAAAAAAGGTCGCCAGTTTGCCGAGAGGGCTCGTGGGCCCTCTAAACTGCGCTTGGGGGCCCCAGAGATGCGCTTTGGGGACCCTTGAGGTATGCTTGGGGGCCCCCTGAGCGTAGGGGCCCCGGTGCACTGCACCGCCTAGCCCCATAGTAGCTACGCCCCTGAGTAGAATCAATCATGAGGGAGAACCAAACCGGCTAATTGTTGCTAAATAATGCAGTGAAAAATTTGTGATTGGACAGCCCGTACAAATAAAAAGTAACCTTATTTCTAAACACAACGTCTTTGATCCCACACTTTCTCGAGTAAGTAATAAATCGCGTGGTTATGTTTTTTCTTTGTCAGTTGTCTCTTTTACAAACGTGCCCATGAATAGAGCGTCAATTTTTTTCTTAGTTTTAGGAATCGATAAGAGACTACTTAGTAATACATTTTGAGGAGAACGTTTAAAATGAACCGTTTGATACAGTTCAAAAAATATAATGGCTTTTATTTCCCATTAAATTATTCAAATTATCACTTTCATATAACATGAATACCATCTGACGTAAGGCGTTATGATGCGTGTGCTACATGTTTTGGTTTCCATCAGCAATATTAGCAGATTGGACCAGAATGACAATAGATCCGTATTATAGCGTAATATAGGTTTTTAGTGTTTATTTTTATTTACGTTGCTATCATGAAAGCGATGGCTACAGTGTTTAATCTACGTTGAGTTCAAGACTGTAACATTGCCATAGTCATTACTGCTTCCGATTTTGAGTAGTTCCATCTGAAACGCGATCTGTTTTAGTATCTACTCTGGCGTGTGGCTGTGACGTCAAACCGGAACATAATTTGTCCCATCGTTAAAGAAGATTGGTTTTCGTTATTCATGCTTATCAGGTTTGTTTTACTGGCAAGTCTAATTTCGATCGGAGAATCTTCTGGAGAGTTATCCAGTAAAAAAAACTACAACACTGTTTAAACAAATGACCAAACAAACGAAGAACCTAAATTTGATAGTAGAGATACTACACAAATGGTCAGCCAGACTGCAGATTGATCGTATTTGTTTTGGTAGAAGCTACTCTAATCTCAAAACATAAATTGTATTCGAGAACTATCGGTTTAAGCGATGGTTTCCGCGTAATGCCCTCTGTACGTTCCTCGCATTCATCAGTCCCGCTCGTAATCCAAATGGAGAAATGCCACTGTCCTCTCATGTTTAATGTATTTACGCATTTATCTCACGTTCTGCATTTATATTTTAATATCAGGCAACTCATTTGTCATTTGATCTTATTCTGTTTAAGGTCTTCCCTTTTTCAAAAATGCGGCTCATGCTATGCTAATATTACAAAATAATGGTGAACTATTCAAATGTAAATTGCCAAAGTGTGCAGAAATTTACTGGTGTAGTGAATGGTTCTAGAACTTGTAACCACATTCTTCCGTTAAAACGATTTCTAGGAGAGTATTTTTTCATTGTTTAACCTAAATTATGAACATTAGTTATCTCCGGAAGCATCATTCCCTCCTTTCGGAAATCGAATCTATCAAAAATAAACGAATCTGGTATTCGTGATAGAATATTATCAAGAACATCGTTCAATAGTGAAGAAATTTATTTCTAATACTAAATAATATTTAATAATTCTGTAACAAACGAGAAAACTCAGCTGACAGAATGCTGAAATATGTCTACACTGAACTACTTTTTTCAAGGCAGAAAAAAATTTTTTTAAAATAATTCCAAAGGGAAAGATATTTTAGACTATATCGGGGGTGGGGGGGGGGGAGGGAGGGAGGGGACGCTAAATTATAGTTCTTGGAGGCCATACAACCTGACAGGATGACTAGTTAATGGTATAATGGATGAATAGAAACTAAAGTCAGTATTATCTGAAAAAAAACCTGATAAATAATTTTCAGACTGCGTGCAATTATAAACTTACCATTCTTGAATTATTAAACTTCCGCCATGCGATACTGTAAAGCTTTAAATATGACATTTCTTGATGAGATGGTTGCATTTACTTTTTCCTTTAGTACACATTATTATCTATTTTTGTCAGTTTGACCTGCAACTAATTTCTTTCTGGCGTTTCTGACTGGAACTAAGAGCGACCACGTGTTTACAGTGATTAAGCATGATTGAATTCGGCCAACAGCAGTAAACTTAGCTGAAGCTTATTGGTCTGTAGATTCAGGTGTGAGTTAATCATTGCGTAGGACTTCAGTTGGGATAGGCCTACCGTGTGTTCGATTAGTTGCAAGAGGCCACCTGACCAATCATAACCACCTGACGAGACACGATGAGTATCGACACAACAACCGTTGTCAATGCCAGCCACAAGAAAATGAACTAGGGATGGTCGTACAACTGCTCACGCAGTTGCTAACTACGCTCATCCCCACCAGGCGATAAGAATAAGCAAGGGTTTCCCTCTAAGGTCATTATGTAATGGCCAAAGCCGGGTTTGTCCCTAACTTGTATATTATGATCCCAATACCAACCAATATGATACAGTAGATAAAGATACAGACAATAGCGGGGAAAAACATAGTTGCAGGAGATGACTGGGAACGAAAATTATTCCAAATACAGCACTTTTTAGATTCTGATGTATGTGTTTTCTGTTTTTATTTATTAAACATTGCCCGAAACAAATATTAAGTATAATTTCAGTCCAGATTTCATTTTTATAACTGTCAATAAATTTAATAGTTAGTGCAATTCCAAGCTCGGAAAAAAATGGCATACGAACAGAAAAAAGAATTAATTCAGTTATTAAAAATGATTTTGTAGTGTAACAGTGTAACAGTAAAACTCAGAGTTTTGAAGCTGCACCGAATCTGCCATGTGTAATAACCTCAAGAGACATATTTACTACTCATTATGTATCGGACATAACAGCGTCTGATACGTAACCGTCGGTAACACGATAGATTACTAATTCTGCGAATGAAAGGATGCAAACCGATTCGACAGTTTTAGAAATGTGTTGTATCCAATAGTTAAGCTGCTGCAAAGAGGGCACATACATAGTACATCATACGAATTTTACACGTGAAGCATCATCGTGTACTTGTATGTAGGCACAAGCCGACTGTTTCAGCAAAAATAAAAAGTTGCCACATCCATAGTTATTCTTTATTGAGTGGCTGGTTATCATTATTATAAGTGTCGCTAATATTTCTTTCTATGCATGGTATTATGCCGTAAAGTAGGTCTAATACAATTTATCAATCAGTGAGAACTATGATGCTACATTGTAGATGACTGCGATGAATTTTTGTGTTTGCTGTAGGATACCTTGTTCATGAGAAAGAAAGAAAGGAGATAGTGATCTGCTGTTTTGGAAGACATCTAGAGATCTGAGGTACATAGTACCATTAACTATATAATAGAGTCTGCACTCCAGTGTGGAGAGATTTAGAAGTTATAACCCCAGGCAGTTTGTGATTAGCGATTACGGACTGCCACTTCTCCTCCACTGCTGAAAATTTCTTCTGCGACCGTGACTCTTACCTCGTGTCAAGCACCTGGCTCTTTAGGGGGCGTCCATTAATTACGTGAGGTATTTTTCCGGACTCCCCCCCCCCCCTGGTGAGACTTCGTGAGATTTGGTAGGACCCCCCTCCCCCTCCCCCTGCTAATCAACCACGTAACTTTTAGAGACTCTTTTTTTTTAGGTCTCATGCTCCCAAGGGTGGTTATACCCCCCTAAGGTCGGATTTTGGACCATATACCCCCCTAAAGTACTTTCCTGTCATTTGTAGACCTATTTTTTTATTTTTAGCTCCACCTTACTTCAAGAATTTCCAAACCTCACGTGAAATTTCCGTAGACTCCTCCCCTCTTCCCCTTGGTGATGTGTTGTTAGATTTCGCCCGACCCCCCCCCCCCCCTATTTCACCTCACGTAATTAATGGATGCCCCCTTACAGATCTCGGACATGAGTTGAGTTTGTCTGTTTCTATGTGTACGATAATTATCTGACAGTCCTATGCTAACAGCTAAAAGCTACGTTTCTGAAAACGGAATATACAGGGTTTAAATCCTATGTAAAGATATTGAAAGTAAGTCAGCTATAACGTGTGCAAACAAAATGCTTTTTAAACATTAAGTTTTATATAATTGTCAAGTTTCACTGATTCACTTGCGTAAATGGTTCGTTTTATGTGGGGATGATTAGGCCTACATAGTTTAAGAATTATAAAGGCAGCAGTGCAGTAACAGAAACGTATGATGCATACATTCTTGACGGAAGAAGAAATAAGTGCATATATATCAGATACCATTAATGTCAACCATCTATAACTTTTCACTGTCATAGTTGTAAGGCAATGACGGAAAATAAATCTTAGGTTAAGCAACTGACTCCAGCAGCGCATCAAATTCTTGTTATGTTTCCCATGCTAAATCAGGAGATTAGCATGTCATAGAAGAAAAATGTTCTTCACAAACTTTCAACCAAGTGTTTCAACTCGGGGCCCTTTCGGGTGAGGGCCGGGAACCCCCTCCGGCTGGGGAACCGTGGAATTTTGTCCGTCCTGCCACCCTCTGGTTACGCTACTGATCCCAGACGAGTGCCGACATGATTACTTGAAGAGGCCATGACCGAACTCCTTCCCGTTTCTTTCCTCTAACCTCTCCCTTCTCTAATAACATCAACCAACTGTAAAGCCTGAATTAAAAAAAGAGAAGAAAGTAACTTCAACGAACCATGTAAGAAATGGCAGTGCAACTGCCGAAGCCTGGTTTACAATTGAAGAATCTTAGACACATTTTAATACTCCTAACTATACCGTTCGCTACATTATTATTGTGTCCCAAGAAGACTGAGAAGATATATTACGTTGCAGACCAATGGTATTATACTAGCTAGATGCCAGCTTGCAGTTATGTTATTTGTCGTTAAGCTTCTAAGTCTTGAGTTTTATATTTTTCGTTCTTAGTTTCAATTCTTTAATGAGAAATATTATGAATAAATAAGTAATGTCTTCCGCCCTAGACATTGTAATGCTATCTTGGCCTTCCCCTCATACTGCGTCTAGGGTTGCCAACTTTTTATATATATGTAAAGCTTATTTGCCTTTGGAAGAGGAAAATTAAAAGTATATGAAAGAAAAAAAGTACTTTATTAATTTAGACATTTATTGCCTTAAATACAAACATTTTCGTGCTATTATAAACAAACAACTCATTAAAAAACGCTCTGTTTCTTCCTTCCCTCCATTTTGTATTAATTATTCTCTGGGTATGGTATGGGAGCAGGTACAAAACTATTATTTGCATATTTGGTGTGTTTTGAAGTTGAATTGAATTACTTGCCATTTTCAACAATGTAAAGAAAATAATACAGTTGAAAACTCCAACCTCAAAACAACGAGGAACAGAAGAATACTCCGCCTGTCACACGATTGACATCCACCGTTCCGTTCATAAATAACGGCGAGTGGACACGAGTTGACACTAATGACACGGTATGGACGGTTCGCACTTGTTGCCTTGATTACCATGCGGTAAGTACACAGATCAAAGACCAAACAATCCCTGGTTGATATTCACGATGGTGCGCAACTAGCATAAAAGCGTTCCGTTCCACGTATTGTGTACTTTACTGGAAACAAAGTATTTTGTTTTATTTTATTTGTATGAAAAAGTATAAAGTATAATACTTTATTATAAAGTATGGTTGGCAATCCTAGCTGCGTCTCTTCTTTAGGGCCTCAACCAAAGTGAGAAACCGACTTGAATGCCTCAAAAATAACTGATCACTTCGTGACTCCTTCCCACAGCCGATATCGCCACACACAGTTTTTTCAGTGCCGTCTTATTTATCATATTAATTGCACTTATATCCTCTACACATTCTCCATATTAAGGTTAATAGATTACAGAAAGCGAAGGATAATGCAGCTGTTGACTGAACGTCATCCCGAGAATAAGTTAGTTACTGATTCTGCACGATTTGCTCTCTTAGTTTGCGTTGGTGCCGACCACTCTGCTGAATATAACTCTCCTGATGCTCTATTATCGTCCTCAGCATCTGCCGCAGCTGTCCATTGTCTTGCTGCCTTGAGGCCCCTTACCTCCTTGCTCCATTCCGTACAGCATTATGCGCACTTCTCCCACTAGTGCTCGGTATACAGCAGCATAAACCATAGGCACGGGCAGCTGCTGTCAATTATGCCTGCTACAGAACGGACTGCCTAACAGCCGGAGGAGGCACTTCAGTTTATCTAAGGAACGGCATCAAACAGAGCCAAGTGAGGTAAGTGCACCTGTTGTCGCCACGGTAATAATTTATGTCTGCATTTTAGTAGTATCTGACCATACTGTTTAATAACTATGCATTACAAAGTAATTTTCCGAATACTGAATATTTTTCACCCATCATAACAGCTGCTGCAAAGTGAAACTACAATCATAGGCCTCTATAACTATAAAAAGTGTACCTCTGTATTTGCTCCTAGAGTCGACAGTTTGAATTCGACATGCTCCTAACGTAGACACCCTTTCGATAACCCTTAAGTACCATCAGGGTCAGAAAAGGGTTTACTAAAGGAGAGCCAAAAGAAGCCAGATCCCACATTTCGTGAGCTCCTGGGCCATAGTAGTCACAGAGAAGCAACTTTGCCTTAAGTTCGAACTAGGCACAATTTAATGTCGAAATGAAACTGTACCTTTACCTTCTTACTGACAAGTTTAGAAAGAATAGAGGCTCTAGTCATTGAAATAGGAACATCGCAAGGAAGACGGATCCTCGTTGTAACCTCCAGGACAAGGCTATGAAAGTTACTTCAAGGTAATATTCTTTATTGCCGGTGACTTTAATGTCACATACGTACCTGGTATTTAGTGCATTCTGCCGACGTTGTCCTCACTTTATGGATAGAAAAGTCACAATGATGCGCAATCGTGCGTGGGGACATGAGAACATATTGATCTTATCTACTCAGGAAGAGGCCTCCATGATTTCATCAACGTCGATATTACAAAAGGACTGCAACATGTCATCGCAGTGATCACAAGGACGACTCTATCGCTGTAAGCACCGATGCCTTGCAGCGGAATCGCAGCTGGTATCTGAACCAACGTAACATCAATTGGGGTGCTTATAAACACGATGGGGAGTGACTGGCACAAGCATTGCTTTGTCATACTTTTCCGAAATATGCATGGAGAATCTTCTCTACCAAAATTCGCTGTAACTCGGGATTCCTGCCATCAACAGTCTTCTGAAGGAATCAAAGCAGCGGTTGAACAATTCCAACTACAACACTGAACAAGGTTCATATGATCTATGCAAACAAATTACGGTTCTGCGTGGAGAGTCGCAAGGTCCAAATTACAAGACGAGGAGGGGAGGGGAGGAGAGGGGGGAAATACGTCCGAGAACCATAGTAGTCGTCAGATGAAATATACAAATCTTGCCTATAATCAAAGGTTCATTTTGGTAACGGTTTCAAGTGGACGGATACAGCAACATAAAATTAGTATCTAAATACATGGAAGGCTGACGTAGAAAAACAATATTAACAGCTTTCGACATAAGCCACGGAGAGAATGAAATCACTTAACCGAATTCTCGGTCTAATGACAGCTTTATAGCAGAATCTAGGCATCTGATTGTACATCACCTTAATCACGCCTGTCCTGGAGTATACTGCGGTAGTTTTGGGGAATGACGTCCTAGAAAATATTCCTAACGACCCAAAAGGTATTTTTAGGTACCTATTTGAGGCGTTTTGAGTCATCTTTAAGGATTATCGCATGACTCAAGGTTTGGATGTATCGATAGGGGACTTCAGTGCAAGAACTGCCTCTAGTAACCATGTCGTCAAAGTTGCACCAGATCGGGATATTTGAGAAAACGTATGAAATGGGCGCAACAAGTAAAATGGCGACGTTTCTTCAGTTAGCAGTCGGAGAGTGTGTTTGGTTTCTCCTGAAGTATTTGTCAAGAAGCGGACCCTGGTCTTTATTGGATGCGAATAACGATCTGTGTTGTATCTGAATTCGTGTGTCGTTCCGGGGAGTGTGTTGGTAACTGAAAGGTAGTGAACAAGCCAAGTATTAATTACTTTGTCGGCCAGTCTGCCAGGATTATAGAGGGCTCAGAAAGCGAGTGTCAACTTCTGTGTCTGAAATGGTCGATGAGGTGCAGTGTGGCGTTGAGGGACAGTTTCTTCGTCAGTTATTAGATGCAATTTTACAGAGCTCAAGGTCAGATTTAAATTTTTCTTTACCACTCTAAAAAGATTGGTCTGCTTAGGGTAGAAAAGTGAATATAGTCAGACTGCTTAACAGAAACTATAGGAGATTTGAGTTAGTTGCTATCGTTTGAGAAAGAAGCGATGCTATATTATTCAGAAGATTGAAAACAGTCTGATGAGTATGAAGTATCGTTACAGGAAGCGAAGTTAATTTGTTGAAGAAGAGTTGGAGATTGGACTATTAAATGAGTCATGTTTAAGGCGTAATTAACATGAACATTTATAGGGAACTTTGAGTGGGGTGTATGCAACTGGTATTGAACCGATCAGTTGGATCAACTGGTGAAAGAAAAATTGCATGTGCTGTGATTAATATTATGAGTGGTAGATCTTCTGATTAGATTTGGTAAATACCAATCTGTTAGCATGTGACAAATATGATTTCAGACTATTATGAAAATTTATTTGCTCATTTAAATAGTTTGAATACTCTGTTCTTTTGGTTTTTGAGTTTCTGGAATCTTAAATCGCCTGAAACTCTAATGAGTGCAGCTGCAGACTGGATGACGATTAAAATTCCTTAACTACACTGCGAACAGTTTGAAAGGGGAATCAAACCTGTAAGTCATCGGTCTTCCAAGTCTGAAAACTAGATTCTCCAACCCTCCGAGGAAATTTTGCTGTAAGAGCCGAGAGACAAAACGACCCTCCCCTAGCTCACCTACGCTCACTAGTTGACCACTCATACTCACAGACGGAAATTGTAAACATAAATCATTATAACGAAAACAGGATAGCAAAAATTCAGTAATGTAATAGCGGATAAGGAAAAGCATAAAAATAAAAATGGAAGGAGTTATGCAAGGATATAAGAACTTCCTCACTTTCGGAATTAAAGATACCCGATGATATACATGAATACATACTCACGACGTGTGTAATATTCAAACTTCTTTGCACACGACAAAGCCACTGTCGATGTTTATATTTCATTTTGTCTAGCTGCCAGCTGCAAGGTAGGCTATTACAGATTTTATTTCTCGCAGTTTGATTACTATTGTCACTAGTATGAATAACAGCACCGATATATCATTAAATATCTATTAGTAAGTAATATAATGTATAGGTTATAGTAACATTTTGTGTAATTTGGTGCATTTATTAAATTGTGAGTTTTGGAGATAACTGATTACGTTAGTATATTTTCTTGACTGAACGTCTGATTGTTGAAGATAGGTATTGTTTACGAAAGTGACAAGAAATTACGTGTTGTGTGTCGAAGTTGAATAACTGATTCGCGACTGCAGGCAGCGAATTAAGCTCGGCCACCCATCAGAGAGATCGCACGGATGGGCGACGAGGAGAGGCTGACCTGCACTTCCGCGCCACGCGCGTCGAGCGTCTCATTACAATCGGCTTTGCCGGCGGACGTTGTGACAAGTGCGACGAATCGGCAACCGGACAAAGATATCAAAATGAATGAAGATGCTACATCAGTCGCTGTGTTCAATATTCAGCGTATACACGGTGACGTGTACTCGGTGAGCAAAGATTTAACCCCGGGAAAGCGTCCCACTACTCCACCAGAGAGGACCTACAATAAATAGCCACGTGCCGTCAACTACAGGAAGGAGGAGGCGTGTAAATCTACTGGAGTCAGGGTGGCAATGACGAAACTTGGAACAGCCAAGAAACAAAAAAGAAAGCTAAAGTACTAAAAAAGAAGACCATCGAAGCCACTGACAATACTGCAGCCTCGGTCTCCGGGCGGAATAGAGTCAGAGGGCATTTTTCCCGCACCAGAATTGGCAGCCAGACCAGGTAGGCTTCATAATACCGAAGAAGACAGCAGAGCTCCCACCTTCATTAGACCCAGCTGCGATGGAGGTAGAAAACCGTTTTACTGCCTTGACTGTCAACGACACGCCGCGATTGGAGCCGAGATGCGACTCCATCCCGCCGATAGTAGTGGGATTCGCAGAAACCTACAAGACCTTCATGCTCGGGTGGCAGCCGCCATCAAGAGTCCGTTCGCTGCTAAAACAGCAGGTGGTGACAAAATAAAATTCAGCATGACTACTACCGAAGGCTTTGTGGCTGTGACATCTCTCCTTCAACAGTGCAACATGCCATACTATACTTTCCCGACTGTAGCGGTGAAATTATTAAAGATTGTTTTTCGTGGCATTTCTAGGACTGTGCCAAACAAGAAAGAAGAGCTGACAGAAACGGGCTACGACGTGAGGTCCGTAGCTCAACTTCGTCGTCCCGGCAGTAACGAAATAATGCCGCTTTTCCTAGCAGTGTTACCAGACCTGCCCGGAAATCACACAATATTTCAGGTTGACAAACTCTGCCACCTCAGGGTGTGGACAGAGAAACTACGATCGTTGGCTAGACCGCAGCAGTGTTTTAACTGTCAGTTGTTTGGACATATGGCACGCCATTGCAAAATGCGATGTACGTCAAGTGTGCAGGGCAACACGACGCAAGGGGCTGCCACACACAGAAGGGCAGTGATCCATCAATCTGCGGAAACTGCCACGGTGGCCACGATGTCAGTTGGAAAGCCTGTCCACCTATAAGCGAGTCCGCTATCGTCAAAGAGGAGTGGGGACAGAGGCTCATCAGAGACGTCAACAACAACAACAGTCAAACCAACTACTAATATTGGAGTTCAGTGAACTATCAACTCCGACTCAACGAAATCTAATCCCCAGAAACTGAAGAAAACGAAGAAGCAGAAGGGTAAGAAACTGGCATCTTCCATCGTGCATCCAGACATATCCTTCTCTGAGGTAACCAAAGACGTGATTAATACTTTGCCCTCCAAACAGCCACAGCACCAAGACACTTCGACGCAGCAGGTAAAGCAAGGCCTACCTTGCAAAGTCCGAACAACCGATGGCGTTGCAGGCTCTAACACCAAAGCGTCAGAAAAGACAAGATCTACCACGTCAGCAGCCAGAAGAGGCAGCAGAGAAGAACGAGACCAATTTCGAGATACTAATCAATATGCTTGAGAATATACTCAGCATGATGGTAAGCCAACTAACGCGGCTGGATAGAATGTCTTCAGACATCACAGCTCCAGTGACGTCGGAGCTTGCCAACACCACGGTAACCCAGCAACGGAACCATAAATAGGAGGCAATACATTCGTAGCATCACTTTCTGTGTGTGGAATGACAACAGCATTCATGAACAATTGCTCGAGTTTCGACAATTTCTGTAAAATGAAGATGTGGACATTTGCCTCATCAGCCAGTCCTTCCTGAAGCCGTGCCTGCGGGTGGCAGCACCAACCTACTGCTGCTACCGGAAAGACCGACTGACGGTCGGTGGGGGTGTTGCGCTATACATTAAACGCGGTATTTCCCACTGTGAAGTCCCTCTTCCTCCTCTTCAGCAGGTACAGACTTTCGCGGTTCAGGTGAAAACATTCTCAGGCGCTATCACCGTCCACGTAGCCTTCCGACCACAACGCAGAGTGCTTGACGAAGTCGCCCTTATCACACTTCCTGGAAAAGTCCTTATTGGTGGAGATACGAATGTGAAGCACCAGGACTGGAATAGCAGAACTGGTAATCCGGCTGGAATTCTAAGACGCCTAACCCACTGCCACAATCTATGTGTATGAACACCTGAGGAACCAACGCATCATCTTGCAAATGGAAGTCGGCCTGATGATATTGACATTGTTTAAACACAGGGAATCACAGGTTTTGTTTCGGTAACAACCCTTAACAGACTATCGTCGGACCCTTCTCCTGTGCTTTGAGGTCGATATTTGGGAGTTGCAGCCAAAGAGTCAACCAATAACTGATTACAAGTGGACCGACTGTTACCGGTTTAGGCAAGTCGTAGCGGCCTATCTGGAAAGGGGTACAGTGGACGGGAATGTTGAGGAGGCTCTACGATTCTTCACCAACACCGTAAATGAAGCTACAAAAGTCGCCACACCACTGGTTCATACACGCGAGAAGCGTTCCTGTCAGCTTCCACCACACCTCCTTGCGCATATCAGAAACAAAAATCGAATCATGAAGGAATGAATACTAACGAGGAATCGTGCCACTCACCGCCTCCTCAGTCAGATGCAACGAGTGCTGTAGAAACCGTGAGTGGTCCGCACGTGTTCAATGTTGCGATCCAGGGGCGGATCAAGGGGGGGAGGCTAGGGGGCTCAAGGCCCCCCCAAAAGGATCTAGGTCCACTACCGAATTTTTAATCTTAGAAACTTTTTTTTTTATTATTATTATATTTTTTTTTTGCTCTATGGATTCAAGGCCTGAGGAGGCTATAAAGACTACCCCATGGCCGACTCAAGGTCCCGCCGCAAAACCAAAATCCACTAAAGGCAAACCCTCTGAACCAAAATTCACTCAAGCCAAGCCCCCCCCCAAACCGAAATCCTGGATTCGCTCCTGCTGTGACCAGTCGATGGCAGCATGTGGAAAGAAACTTGGCGGCTCAGCAGCCGGAGGAAGCTGATACCACCACTGCACGGTGAATGCGGGCTAGTATTTCTAACGGAAGACAAAGCTAACGCGCTCGTTGATAGCTTCCAGAACAAATTCCAGCCTGTCGATGACGACGTTGAAGACCTCCACATCACCGCAGTACGTTGCCGACTGTGGATGTACTTGCCTGCCGACGACGACCATGACATTACCGAGATTGGACCGCAGGAGATAGCTAGCTGCATCGCCGTAGTCATCCACGAAATACACCTGGTCACGATGAAGTGAACAATCGGCCACTCAGAAATCTACCACCTGAAGCTACCCTACCACCTGTAGTTATGAACTACTTGGTGCCACTCTTCAATACCATCCTGCGGAACCAGACTTTCCCGAGAGCATGGAAGCATGCCATAGTTGTTGGGGTCCATAAGGCTGAGAAAGATCCAATCTTTCCCCAGCCTTAGCGGCCAATCAGCCTGCTACCCGCGCTCAGCAAAGTATTCGAGTGAATTCTACAGAACCATATTGACACTTACATCCAGGTTGCAGGCGTCATACCCGATAATTATCTTGGGTTCCATAGAGGGCGCTCCGCTACGCAGCAACTGATATGTGTTGTAGAGGCAGCGACTAGGGCCTTCAACGAGAGAAGCTATTGTGGCTCGACGTAGTCCGGGCATTTGACTTAGTGTGGCATACAGGTCTGCTCTGCAAGTTGCACGAATGGAGCTTGCCTGGAAATTACGTGTACTGATCCGCAGCTACCTGCAGAGGCGCGCCTTCTGCGTCAGAGTTGGCGATGCCATGTCAACACGACGGCGCATTCGTGCAGGTGTACCACAGGGTTCAGTGCTGGGCGCTGTTCTTTATACCCTCTACACAGCCGACATTCCAGCACCTGTGAATATGAAAACGGCCACGTACGCAGACGATACTGCATTCTTTACATCTAGCTGGAGGAGAGTTGTCACCACGAGACTATTGCAGGAAGCTCTTCAGCAGACGATAACCTGGGCCAGGAGGTGGCGAATAAATATAAACCCCGTCAAAATACAAGCGATTATGCTGACGCGACGCCTAGGACGGCGCGGACAACAATTATCACGCCCGTAACTTCATCTCGGAGGTATAACCATCCCCTGGGCACCAACTGCTCGCAACCTTGGTGTAACACTTGACTGTAAGCTGACATGGCGAGCTCACATCAAGGACATCAGGCAAAGAGTAAGTGTTCGGCTCCATGCTCTTTACCCGATTCTTAACCGGGAAAGTTCATTGGCACCACATCCAGGAGTTGCCATTTACTGCTCCTTAATTAGGTCGGTAATTGAGTATGCTTGCCCTGTCTGCGGGTATACTACTAGTTACCACATAAAAAAGCTGCAAGTTCTGCAGAACAGAGCACTAAAGCGGGCACTATATCTTTTTTTTTTTTAACTGCTTAACGTCTCTTAACAGCGAGGTCTTTAGAGACGGGAAAGGATGGGGGGCAAGGAATGGGAAGGATTTCGACCGTGGCCTTTTGAACGAAGCATCCCGTAATTTGCCTGGAGTGATTTGGGAAACCGTGGAAAACCCAAATCTGGATGCATGCCTATAAATTCTACAGTGCAGCACATCACTCTGACAATCCACTGATCAGTTGTCTCAGCGAATATGAAAATGCCTTTCACACACATAATAGGCCACTGATGCTGACGGAGCGCTAAGGAATAACTAATAATACGCCCTCAAGACGACCATCTAGATGTAAAGAGAAGACAATTCAAGAGAAGACAGAGGTAGGAAATATCTCAGGGCAACAATCCCCCCCCCCCCAAAAATTAGCTTTAAGACTGAGATTAGTGTGGCGTGTGTCATTAAACATTTGAGGCTTTTCAATGTTCAACTTTTTTTGGATTTTTCTGATTAGCGAGGAAGTAGTTGTCAATGAGGAATATAGCTACATGATAAGATTAAATTATGAAATAAATTTTGTAATTTTTTGTGTTATAATATGCTACGTATTTATAAGTGACCAATAATAGTTGGGTTTCACACATTCCCAACTTAGGGGTGGTATCATTTACAGGAGTTGGAGCACAGTTAAATTTGTTGTTGGAAATTACCGCAGAGCACCATTAGTAGCTGATATGATAAAGGAGCTGGACTGGGATTCATTGGAAGACAAGAGGAGCGTGAAGAGAGTGCTGGGAGTGTACAAGGCGTATATAGGTTACATGGCTTGGAAAGATGTTGGCGGAAGAATTAAGGTTGGTAAATGGAAGGAAAAAGATGACCATGACCACAACGTGGCACCCGATTTCTGGCATGGGGGAATGGGAACATTTTCTTTTGTAGGAAAGGGAATAATCAGTACAAATGTGATGATATTTAAGTGGGACTAATTAAAAACCATCCTCTTTCACTTAAAAAATACCGATGCAATAGCATAGTTTTAGACCGGTCTGTACACATAAATTAAAAGAAATACAAAAGTCGAATTAACAACTTGCTCCTTTTTTTGAAGTCGATAAAAAAAGGAAGGATTCCTTGAAACGAACGAAGACCACGCCGACAATACAAATTTTAAAGTTAATTTATTGTTAATGAGCTGTCGACAACAGTGTTATTAGGGGAGGATTGTTAACAAGGAATAGGAAAAAATCCACCGTTGATGCCGATCCCGCTAATTTCCAGGACTGATATCGGAAAATGACGTAAAATTGGAATATAGATGGTCGGTGAGGAGATCGAAAACGCATCTTCTTGTTTGGAATGAGTACTGGTTAATTACAGTATCAAGGGGTCAGTAATTACTGTCAATGAGAAAACAGGTGGTAGAACATCACTCCGATAAAGAGAGATGAGTTAATAACTCTCTCTCTGTTGTTTCCGATCTCATATGTTTTTTTGACGAGCTGTTTCATTCGGCTCTGGGCTTTTAACCGATCCCAATTCCAGGAGTTAGCTGATTAATTGCTACCTCATCAAACTGCTCACGTAGGTGGAGGACAACAAGCCGACTATTCCGCTTACAACATTTACCCTACCCCCCGCTAGCGGTCTGCCATCGTTTAATTAATTCTGGCAGACGAGCTCAATAAGCTGCCAGATTGCCGGCCTGATTGCTCGCCCATCACAACGTTCCTTCGCACACAAGAGGTGGCAGTTCAAATAACGACCTGTTTGATTCTCGTCAGCCATCGGTACGTCTGAAGTGTTGCAACAGCTTATAACGCTATGGATAAAATAAACCTAAGCTGGAAATACATTTAAAGTAATATAACAAAACGAATAATAATGATTATTAATATAACTAGCCCCAAGCGGAGTGTTATAGTTATTTATTTCTCTGAATTTGCTTAACTAAATAGAATTGTTATAAAATAAAGCTCATTTTATTTTATCGTCCCTTGTGCTGTGGCAAAAAACTTCAATTGTCAACTTGGTCCAGATCGCATTTCAGCCTAACTACAATCTCCGCTACTATTGCCTCTAGAAAAGCAAAGCTTCAATCACGCACGAATTAATGCATTCACTGTATGGCATGTCAGTGTCATCATGCATCACGATATAAACTTGATCGCAAACTTTTACAGGTTCTTACACCTTTCTCTCTTACTGCCTGCGATGAAGATCGATGTTTTAACGGCTAAAACAGATTACATCGACTGAAATAATGACCCCAGTGAAAATGAAGGATGCTAAAAATAAATCTTAACAACTTACGCTATGCCACGTAATATTTTATTGGGGTTTAGGCCACATATATCGCGATAAATAAGGAACTTCTTACATTAAAACCATGTAATGATTTTAGAAGAAAAAAACTGATAATTAATATACCAATTTAATCAAAATACTTACTTTTCTTTCAATGTTCTGATAATTCATTTCTTAGCAACTGCTTAACTAAATATAATTATTATAAAATAAAATTCAATTTAATTCCTCGTGCCTTGCGCTGTTGCAAAAGGTTTCAGTTTCCTTCTGGGTCCAGGTTGCATTTCAACCTAACCACATACTACGGTAAACTTGATGCCATAAAAACAATACTTCAATCTCACGCATATTAGTACATGTATCGCATTTAGTGGCAATAATGCATCGCTATATAAATTTGATAAAAACTCTTCAAGGCTTTATACACCTTTCCATTTTGTTATCCGTGATTGAGACCAGTATTACAACGTCTGAATGGATGATACAGTTATATGTTGCAGAAATAATAGCCTCGGTAATATTACTAAGTGAAAACAAAGGAAATTAAAATAAATCTTTTAAACTTACATTACGCCACGTAATATTTGTTTTAATTGGAGTGGAGGCTGCACAGATCGCAATCAGTGTGCAACTATTTCCGTTCAAACGATTTAATAATTTCAATAATAGGAAACAATTTAAATTATTTTGAAAAAAAAAAAAAAAAAAAAAATTATTCATGCCCTCTGCTGTAACGTCAAATGCCAGTTGTAATACTGACGTATGCTAAGTAACAATCTAATCAAAATATTCGCTACATTGATGCTCCAAAATTAAAGCTTTTATCTTACATATCCATGGAAAAAGAATTTAAGGAATACTTCTATATATCAGAAGAATAATACATAAATATAAATTTACATGTCAATTTAAACGCAATACATACTTTTATTTTAGTGTTCTATCAGTTAATTTATTCGCAGATGCTTGGAAATGTTATTAAATATCGTGCATAACCTAGAACAAAGGCGTAAAGCGTTACGTCATAGCGCGACGTCATAGAGTGTCGACATGGCGTGACAGATGACGTCACAGATGACCAAAAGTAGGTGGAAACCCAACTTTTAGGAAAAGTATGAAATTTTGTTAATTTACAATGAACTGCAGCTCGCTTAGTTTTGAGTTTAGAAAAAACTTTGTAGTACAAAATTTTTGGAAATTTTGTCCTCTTTCAAATTGGAAATACAGTATTTCTTGCTAGACCTCATCAGGAAGGGGTTATTGACGAAAAACTGAAAAAAATACAAACACTTTGACGTTTTTTGTCACAAAAATTTATGCTGAGGGTGTCGGAGATTGAAAACTTGGTTTTTGCGTACTCTTACCAATGTATACATGATAAAAAAAAATCTTCTATGTGACATACTGCAAGGTAAATCTACCCCGTTACTGGACTAATAATTCTTAAAAACTTTGTGTATCCTGATTGCAGAAAACCAAAGGAGAATGAGATTTTCATATCAAATCAAGAACGAAAAAGCAGCAAATTCAGTTGCATCAAAAATGACGGCAACAATTTAAACCGTAAAATGTAATTTTTGAAGCCGAGAAATAAAGTAATTTTCACGTAGCCTTCTGATAGTCAATTTTTCAATATCGGTTTCAAACATATCTGCAGAAGAATACAAAACGATCGAATAAAATACTTCTCTCATAAGTAGAAGGCAGCGACTGGATAGTTAAGATCAAGGAAAGTAGATGTTGATGTTATAAAATGAAACGTATATGGGAATACAGTTTCCTGAAACGCAGAATCAGCTATTAAATAATAAATGTTGAGGAAAAAGCTAACTAAAATATTTACGTATAAAAGTTAATGACAAGTATTTGCTGTGAAGCACGCAAAACGTGGAACTTAATGTTAATCTAATGACTTATTTAGAACCGATGACTATAATTTGACAGTAATATCTAATTGAAAAAGCGACTAATCGCAGTTAAAGTGTTAAATCGGTTTCTTTTCTATAATTGCGTTCTGATCTTTATATTGTCAGAAACCAGAACTCAGTACTAGTACCTATGAGCTGAAACAAATCCAGCAAGTGAACTAAATACTGGTATTACGCGACATGTTAGAAAATTGTAAATGAGACTAACATTCTCTTGTAGTTTCGTATATTATGCTACTGGCTTAAGTTTTCAGCTGTGAAATTATGACTGTTACTTTATTAGTAAAAACGATGTCCCTTAAAAAAAAAAAATGCAGACATGGCGTTATTAAAAACAACTTTGTGACAACTTTATTGTAGATTGCAATACTTGTATACGGTAGTAGTTAAGGAAAAGAATAAAAAAATCGAATAATTCTGTATAACAGTGTAAATTACATCAACTAAAACATGTATTTTATGTTGTAACAGATGTTTCTACATAATGTAAAGACATTTAAACTTTAGATGCAATCAGAAATTTCTCATTTATACCAGTGAAACAAATTTCATTGTAATTCTGCCTCTCAAGTTATTCCCTAATTGAAACCACGAAGATACCCTATCAGTTCTTCGTTTTATGCTTTTAATTCCCCTGAGTAGTTTTCTACATGGCAAGTATCTTCGAACCTTGGAAGGCAACATATCTCTATAGCTCCGGCTGTGCCAAAGGTGAATTTAGAGGATTTAATTTCCACCTCAGCGCACCTTTTACCGTATATGTCAGCATAGACAAAAACAAGCAAGATGAGGAAGACGCTCTGAGAAAAATTTCACGAAGCGGAGCACAGACGATAAATATTTCTGCCTTTAATGAACAGATTAGCTGTATCAGTATTAAGAAAAGATATGTTAGTAAAGCTTAAAGATGTGCAGAAAATTAAACTTCGTAGGTGACACCGATTTCCTTTAGGTGAATAGGAGGGGTGTGTTATGTAGATCTACATGAGGAAATGTGGAAAAGGTATGTAAGGTGATCTGTTAAAGATAATATTATTAATAATTTTTTTATTACCCACCCCAACTCTAACGCAAAAAAACACAACTCTGAACAGGATAATCTACTGGTTTTAATTAATGTATTACGTGTTTTTTTTATTAATTTATTAAAAATTTGTTTATTTAAGCGAATTCTTCCTACCTGCGAATGGGTAGAAAATGATGTAATCCGTCTGTCGAACGACTGAGCTATGTAAAAATGATTTTTCGAATTACATTTGTGTATCTTTCCGGGATGGTACCCGAGAGAACAGTAATGAATTCCTTTGGACATGTGTACACTGAAGTGTCGAGGTTAACTAATAAGATAAGATCCACGCGAATCCGTCTCACATCATAGAAGTAGTGAAGGATCAGAATGTAAAAGCGAAGTCTTTCCTGGCGTTGTATTTGAATAGAACGTTCTGGGGATCTGACTCAGTGATTCCGTTGAGCTGACAATTAACAACAGTGAAACTTCATGTTCTTATCACAGGATGAGAATGTTGGAAAAGGGGAAACTGTCATCCATCTTCTACCGTACAGACAACCGGAACAGATTAAACGATGTTGTAGAGATTATTTTTAGATATTTTTTATGACATTTATCGTAGTAATAACTATTTGGTTTAAAAGTACATATTTACTACTTTATGGGGCTATGAAATTGGAAGACCATTGTTGGTTCATATGGATTTAGGAAAGTAGTTGCAGCAAGGCCAAGGTTTTGTATACTTCTGAAAAATATCTTCAATTTCATTTAGTGATTAATTAAAAAAAAAAATTGCAATGGAGCGCACGCTCCGGTGGCAATTTCTCTACTACCCCATCTAATTTAATTTAATTTAATTGCAATGGAGCACGCGCTCCGGTGGCAATTTCCCTACATACTCAACTTCCCCCTATCCTTCACTCATCTACATTTGCCCTCTATAAATTTTAAATTTAAATTCTTTTATCTCACCCCTTCCCTGCACCCACCTACATTTGCCGTCGGCAAATTTTAACTTTAAATTCTTTCAACGTTTTTGGTAAAGTATTCATCACTTCTCCTGGTAACTTATTCCAGTACCTAACACCCTTCCCCAAAAAAGAGAATCTTTCTACTCCTTTATTCCTGAAATCGAATGCCAGGTGGTGGTCATGGTCATCTTTTCCATTCCATGCATTACTTTTAATTCTTACACCAATATCCTTCCATGCCTCATCACCAATATAGGACTTGTACACTCCAATGACCCTCTTCAACCTCCTTCTGTCTTGCAATGAATCCCATTCCAGCTACATGTCATTTTGAGCCAAGAGCATTGATAGAAAATATTCATTATAAACAGCCACCATTTTTATGTGCTTTAGAACTAAACCGTATCGCTCCATCATACTTCGATTGTTTTAGCAGTCTGTAACGATGCAATCGAACCGACGCGATTCGAGAGTAGTGTCTGTGAGAGATTATCTTTGGCGGTGAGAGCAAGATGGCAGAGGAGTATAGTTGGCGGTGGGAACGCGTGAAGCGAATGTCGAAAGTGGTCGACTGTTAAGAAAGATGCCGCGAGGACGATTACTTAAAAAGTGCTTATAACTATTCAACTAACTGTTACTGTGATTTGAAGAAGTATTTGGAGTGTCAGTGGATTAGAACAAGAACAGTGTTCCGGATAAATTATTGTGCTAGTGGCACCACATGTTACGTGTACCTACTCGGTTCGAATCCTGCACGCTTTGGAAAAGAAGTTTTGATAACACGAGTCATTGTAACTGGTGGTTACTTCGGCGACGTATTTATTTTGCTTATCCAGACAATAAATGTGTGTTCTGAATGTAAACTTTTGTGTGATTTATGTGTTGGCAATTCCTACTAACTGCCACTGCTGACTGGTTACGTGATTAATTTTGTGACTATAAATTATTAGTATTAGTTGTGGAATCCCTACTGGCGACCGGACTGTGTCAAACCTGTAATCTTACGAACATTTAATTAAGAACTGAAATATACGCCGTGTTGAGTAGTACCACCAGGACTTTAATTTATCACTAAACCAGCAAGTATCTTACACGGCTTTCCCGTGACAGGACAGTATAAGTGAAAACGGAGGTAGTAAATGACACTAGTCAACACCGAAGTGGATTTTATGCTGTAAAAAACCGAGTAGGAAAATGTGAGTAGTTGGAATAACAACAATCGGCGATAATGGACTTATTTCAACGAGACGTGAGTACGACATTCTAGTAACGACGGAACCCGAGCATACACGACAACAGCCGAGCTGCGCAGTACTTCGACAGACGCAGACCAAGCAACTACAACAACTCGACACCGAGGCGGCGCGGTACTTCTTAGCGCGGCGGTAGCGGGACATCGCGGGCAACACTACGGCGCGGAGGCATCGCGGTCGGCAGAATAGCAGACGGCAGCTGTGATTCGACGAAAGGGAAGTGCAAGAAACTTTTTTTATTTAAAGAAAGACACAAACTGACATTAAAATAATAAGAAAAAATACCGTTTCAATTTGAATTACAATTCCGCGGTAGTGATTATTTCTTTTGCATTAATGAATCTTCAAATGAGCCACTGGCTTTGCGGATTGCAAATTTTATGCATGTAAGCATAATTTTATTCTGATTTGCGTCAAGTTATGTCAGTTTCTGTTACCGAATCTATTGGTAGATTTTTTTTGTTGATTTCGAAGAAGGCATACGTTGAGTAGAATTAATAAATGTCTTCCATACAATTTCCTGTAGGTTTTGTCTGGGAGGTTTCTGATATTATATTTTATTTTCTCCACGGCTGCGAGTGTTAAAGTTTAGGTTACCATTTTGTGAAGATAGGGGTATTATTTTACATTGAGCTTATACGAAGGGGATCATGCAATATTCAATTCGACTTGGAAAGATTTCTTTGTGCAATATTTTCTTGCAGATCCAGCAAACTTGCGTTTTCACCCAACGTTGTTTTATTCATGTGCAGTTCCTGCTAACCTGTGTTCTGGTTCAATGCTTTGTAGTTAGGAAGCTGTTTGTTTTACATGAACTGTAGCCTGGATTTTATGGTTTTTCAGCGTTCTCAGACTGATTAGAAGTTTGGAAAGATGGAGTCTGCGTTTGACTGTCCACAGTTTGAGGGCGTGCAAAGATTTTTAAGTAGCCTAGACTTTCTTAGAGTTCACATCAAAGTGGAGGATAAGGATAAATACACAGCTATAGTAAAGGTTGTTATAAGTTTGGTTGCAAGCTTTAGGGAGGAATGCAAAGTACATATACAGCACAGTAAAGATTTCAGGGATCCTGAAATTCTAAAAAATATAGATTGGTATAGAATTTCGGTATGGTCAAAGCTGGAAGAAGCTCGAGAAAACTTGGGTAGTTTTTGTGATAAAATATCCATGGTTTCAGTAGATTCTGCTATTGATTCTATCAAGGGGGCAATACACGATTTTGGTAACAGAGTAAAATACCTTGAATATGAGAAAGATTGGGTACACAAGGTTGAATTTGAAGAAGATGTTTGTTGCCATATTGAAGGATTATTCAATGCTGATTGGGAGGTAGATTCAAAGTTATCTGAGCCTGTTGAGGAGCAGGTTGTGGATGATAATGAGAGTATGAGGAGTGTAGAGTATAATGAAAATTTGGAAGAGGGAGACATTTTGGGAGCAGAACAATATTTTATTGCATTTATACAGGACTGCCAAGAACAGGATACATTCACCAAGACATCTTACAACACGGGCATAAAGCGTTGTTTAGAAGATACCGAAGAAGTTGCTGAAGGGTTAAAGATGAGTGCAATAGGAGCAGAAGTTTTGCGAGAAGAGAACTCAGAAGAACCTGTGACAAAACATAAAATTACTAAGGAAGAAACTGAAGAATCGAAGACCAAAGAACTGGGTAACAGTCTGGACGCATTTGGAGCGAAGATGGACCGGATGTTTGCGGAGTTTGAGTACCACCTGAGATGTTGGTTCGAACAAGAAAAAGCAAGGATGATTTCAGAAGAAACTTATGGATCAAATGGAAGAGAAACTGTGGATAAAAATGATCGTTGTGAGCCAGAAGGGCAGGAGAAGACTGGTGTTACTGACGACAAAAATGTTAAGAAAGTTACTGTAGTAAAAGAAGAAATAATGTCGGTAGATGAAGATGGAAGACAGCGAGAAGCAGTCCGTGAGGTGAGAGAAACATTTCAGGAGACAGAAGCAACGAAGCCTGAAACTTTGCCGGAAGGAAACCTCGCAGTGAAACATGCTATAATGATAGATGAGTACTATTCATCATTTAAAGCCATACAACAGAAGGTGATTAATGGGAATAAAGAGATTATGCAGAAGAGAGGAAACTATGCGAAGCCTGAAGAATGGTATTTGCTGAGAAGATATGTGGAAACAGGTGGAGGAAGAAGAATGAAGGAGGAGTGGAAGAGGCGCAGGAAGAAGTTACGGTTATATGATGAAGCAAAGAATGTAAATAAGAAGAAAGAGGGAAGAAGAGAAGAGTGTTGGAAGAAGCGTAAGAAGAAGCGGGGTTTAAAGCTGTTTGGTGAAGGAAGGAATATTGTAAAGAAAAAGAAGTAGGTACATTAGGTAGAGCGGGTGAGGTACAGTCTTCAGTTGCCTCACTGCGCATGATGGAAACATCCATGCATAAATGCCTTAGCGTTATGATAGGTTTAGGTTTTCATGTTTGTTTTGTCTTCACAATTATTTTACTATGATTTTGTTCAATTTTGTTGTATCAAATGTCTTTTGCGGTTGTGCGCAGATTAGCGACCCGCACACTGTTTGTGTTGGTTAAGGTATCACCGTTTTTTCACAGAGGAACGAGTTGGTTATTTTGACTTACCTTTTACTTACATTGAAGGGTTAAGACGTTTTATATGTTGCGCGCAGCGTTATGTCAGTTTGCGTCTTTCCGCGTGAGAAGTGACCAGTGTTGGGGTACAACAGTGAGTGAATGAAGCACCTGCCTGTGCTGGGCACACTGTCAGTGCACTACCAAAGTAGTCAAGGCACGAGCCAGTGCTGAGTATAGTGTCATACACCAGGAAAGATTGTCAAAAAATATTGTAATTCAGTTTGTAATTTCTTTGTTAAATATCATGGGCTTAAGCAAGGACATATGAACATTGGAAGGTTTGATGATATGTTTCATGTTGTTTCAGTTTCTTTGTGTTTTGTACTGAATATGTATTTTCTTTTGTTAATGTAAGGGTAAGCAAGCAGTCACCCAGACTTAGCGTTATGGTTGGTGAGGTTTAACTTTTGTATTTGATGTTTTCTTCGTTGTTATATTTGGTCTGATGTTTTGTTCTATTGATGTACCAATTTTGTAAATGAATTAGCCGAGTACCACCAGATTTTTTTAGGGTTTGAAAAATTCTCAAATGTCAGTAAGGTTGGGTCCGGCGAAAGGATACGCGTTTGTCAACCGTATCTTACGCCTTAAAGCCAACGAGGGGGGTGTAACGATGCAATCGAACCGACGCGATTCGAGAGTAGTGTCTGTGAGAGATTATCTTTGGACGGTGAGAGCAAGATGGCAGAAGTATAGTTGGCGGCGGGAACGCGTGAAGCGAATGTCGAAAGTGGTCGACTGTTAAGAAAGATGCCGCGAGGACGATTACTTAAAAAGTGCTTATAACTATTCAACTAACTGTTACTGTGATTTGAAGAAGTATTTGGAGTGTCAGTGGATTAGAACAAGAACAGTGTTCCGGATAAATTATTGTGGTAGTGGCACCACATGTTACGTGTACCTACTCGGTTCGAATCCTGCACGCTTTGGAAAAGAAGTTTCGATAACACGACTCTTTGTAACTGGTGGTTACTTCGGCGACGTATTTCTTTTGCTTATCCAGACAATAAATGTGTGTTCTGAATGTAAACTTTTGTGTGATTTATGTGTTGGCAATTCCTACTAACTGCCACTGCTGACTGGTTACGTGATTAATTTTGTGACTATAAATTATTAGTATTAGTTGTGGAATCCCCACTGGCGACCGGACTGTGTCAAACCTTGTAATCTTACGAACATTTAATTAAGAACTGAAAATATACGCCGTGTTGAGTAGTACCACCAGGACATTAATTTATCACTAAACCACTAAGTATCTTACAAGTCGTTATCATAGAGTTGCATATACATGCAGTTATCACGTCCGTTGCCTCCATGTCTTTCGCAATCGAAGATAATCCAAGTGGATAATTAACTCTGTTTAGTAAGTGCCAAAGTTTGAAAATACAGTAAAAATTACTTAAAATTGAACTATAGTGGATTAAAATCTCTCACAGCAACTAATAATATCAATTAAATAATTAGTAGCATGTCAAAAGAGCAAATTTACGTTATATGGCTCAGAGATATTGTGATTACCATTCAGTGTAGGAAATTTTTATGTTCTTATTAGTCTATAAAGAAAAACTACACATTTTTTTTAAACAGATTATTGTTTGAAACACAGAGGATACCTTACACGGTTCACAAACACATAGATAGATAGATATGTTCACTTTGATCCCATGTGAGAATAATCTCGCGGATGTGGAACAGTACATAGACTTATTAGAAATGTCAATATTACTATATAATTGATAATATTATTATATATTGACAACAACTTAGCAACAACCCATTAGTATAACCAATATCTCCTGTAATCTACAAATACAATCCCGAGTTAATTAATACTTATTATGTTTGACAGTGTATACACTTGTTACCAGCATCTAATAACCAGTTATTTTCTTACCAACCAGTTACCATGATAAGTTTCACTGTAATTTGTGACTACATATTATATTATGTTAGTTGCTATTTATGTGGAACAGTACACACACGTATTAGCAATATCAATTATATTACCAACAACTCATAAGCAGTCAATTACTTAAAAACCTGTTAGTATGACAATTTTTCACAGCAGTTTTTGAGTGCATGCTATCCCATGTTAGTTACTATATATGAGTGAAATTTTGTAAACAGTGTAATTAGTTCATTTGTCAAAAGTTTCAACAGAAAGAAAAACCATATATCATTTTAGTAATTGTGGATAATTTTGCCATCTTCCCCTTCCATACACCATATATACTATTTTATCAGTCATTCTTAGTTACCAAATTCCAAGAAGAAAATTCTTTCACAGAGTAAAATGGGTTGTGAAGCAGAAACTCTTTCAGTTTGGACTTAAAGTAGTTGGGTTTTTGTAGATAACATTTAATTTCTGTTGGTAATACATTGAATAAGGAAGCTCCAGTAAATGTTAGACAAAATTTATCTCCATTCCCGCGGAAACGGCCGTTCACAGATTCATACATGTAGTGAAGCAACAGTGATATTATATAATGGTATACTTATTTGCTACTAGATAGAGCGTAGTGATTAGCTACTGAGTCATGCTGTGATGGGTCTGGTATGCTAGATCAGAATTGTAGAGCACATTCGTATGAGACAATGGTCACTTACGCCAACTAAATCACACGACCGTCTATTTAGGTTAATGACAAACGTATGAAGCGGCAAAACCTCTCTGTAGTTAGTGAAACCCGGAGATTAAGTGAACGGATAGGTCTCTCCACATAGAGTCGTACACAGTGGACGTCAAACCCTCGTACTTTGGTCTCTTGCTTTAGCTAATGGCGCGAACTCATGGAGCTTTGTTAAAGCCATAGGCGTGGATGCAGCCATAAAACAATTCTGTAGACTGCGCTCGCGTTTCATGAACGTGGCCACAGGTCGTTAGGTCCACGGACGCTAACCATGCACGACTGCTATTGAGAAGACTCGCCGCTAAAGCTGGCAAAGTGGTGAAGCCAGCACAGTTCCACTTACCGACACAAAGTGGATAACGTACTGTATACGTACAGCTCTTGACGGACGGCTCCGAAGCTGAGCTAAGTGTGTTCCGACATGAAAGCCGGATCTCATTTAACAGCCTCGTAAAGTGTTGATGTTTGGCGCAGTCCGAGATGCAGTACGGTTGTAACAGCGTGTATAACATAACCTACTGCTGTAGCGTCAACTAATTGAAACGATTAAGGGGACCACCCCGTGGTTTAAGTCGAAAAAATCGATTTTCGTTTTTCATCATATTTCGACAGATTAAGGTATTCTTTAAGTATCCTGAAAAGGATTTCACTGAAAAAAAAATTTTTCGAGCATTTAAATAGCATTTTCCTACCACGTGCCTTTCGGTGCCACGCCCACTTTTCTGCATATATTTTAGACCTTTTTAATCCCTATATTGCACAGTAGGGATTTTTTTCTGACTCCTGAGTGTGCTGGTTATCTTTGGAGGGCAACGGTAAGTATTCTCTTGTTTCTGCTGTTTGTAAACAACACACCTTGAAACACGCTGTTAGTTTTGTGTGGGTGCGTATGCGAGCAGTTGTTTTCTTTAAAATCAATTTCCCGCAAACTAAAATTTTCAGTACATATGCCCCATTATATCAGAAACTATCAGAGGTAATTGTATGAAATTTTCAGAGAATCTGCATAACAAAAAAAGCCACCTCTGGTACTACATGCATTAATATTCCCCTATTAGGATGTTCAAAAAAATATTTCTGCAGAAAAAACTTATTAGTTTTAACAATAAATTTAAAAAAAAGTATTTCTTAAAAACTATAAAACTTATAAAGTAGACATTAGTACAGTTGACTATACTAACATCATGTAACATTCAGTAATTGCACGGACGAGGCTCTAGCGATTGAAAGACTCCCGGTATAAGGAGTCACCCACTGCTTGCCAACGGCCTCCGAAAGGAGGGCGGAAGAGCGGGGAGTGGTTCAGGGCACCCTCTTGCCCTTGGGGATGGAAACGGCCCCTAAAGGCGGATGAATCAGAAATGATCAACGGCATGGGGATGCAGAAGGCAACGGGAAACCACTGCATTAAAGACCCAAAGGGTATCCCGAGGACATGTAATCCTCTCAAATTACATATATCATGATGGCTACTTCCTGGGTAAAATATTCCGGAGGTAAAATAGTCCCCAAATCGGATCTCCGGGTGGGGACTGCTCAGGGAGGAGTCATCAGAATGGATAGAAACATTCTACGCCTCGGAGCGTGGAATGTTAGAAGTCAGAATAGGGCAGGTAGGTTAGAAAACTTAAAAAGGGAGATGGAACAACTTAGGTTAGATGTTGTTTTGATTAGTGAGATTAAATGGAAGGACGCACAGGATTTCTGGTCTAGGGAACACAGGATAATTAGCACAAAAGCTGTCAATGGAGTCACTGGTGTAGGATTTGTAATGAACAAGAAAGTAGGGAAACGGGTGAGTTATTATGAACAGTTTAGTGACAGGATTATTTTGATGAGGTTAGAAACTAAGCCCGTCCCAACCACATTAGTACAAGTGTATATGCCAACATCACAGGAAGATGACGAAGAAATAGGAAAAATATACGCTGAAATTGAAGAATTAATTCAATATGTGAAAGGGGAGGAAAATCTAATAATCATGGGTGATTGGAATGCAATAGTGGGAGAAGGAAAAGATGGGAATACTGTAGGAAGTTTTGGTCTAGGAGAAAGAAATGAACGAGGAAGCAGGTTGCTAGAATTTTGTGAAAGATATAAGCTAGTAGTGGCAAACACACTGTTTAAGAACCATGCAAGAAGAATTTACACGTGGAAACGTCCTGGGGATAGAGGCAGATATCAGCTAGATTATATCATGGTCAAACAGAGATTCAGGAATCAAGTTCTAGATTGTAAAGCGTACCCAGGAGCAGACATAGACTCTGACCACAATTTGATAATAATGGAGTGCAGGCTGAAATTTAAGCGACTAAGTAAGCAGTATAAACAGAACAGACTGAAAGTGAATAAACTGAAACAATCTAGCACTAGAGAAAAATTTGCAGAAATAGTAGACTTGGGTCTAAGAAGTATCTCTGAAAGGAGCTCAACCGAGGACGAATGGAATGCATTAAAGACCGAAATAAAGAAAGCTGGTAAAGAAACATTAGGCTTTAGGGAACAATCTGCTCGAAAACCATGGATCACAGAAGAAATTTTGGAGCTGATGGATCAGAGGAGAAGGTAAAAAAATGCTCAGGATGAAGCAGGAAGAGAGCAGTACAGGCAATTTAGAAATCAAATAAATAGGAAATGCAAAATAGCAAAAGAAAAATGGTTACAACAAAAGTGTGAAAAGGAAATGGTCGTAGGTAAAGTAGATGTTGCCTACAGAAAGATCAAAGAGAATTTTGGAGAAATGAAGAAAAGAGGTATGAACATTAAAGCTGCCGATGGGAAACCTCTTTTAAGCTCAAAAGATAGAGCTAACCGATGGAAAGAATACACTGAGAAACTTTATGATGGCGACGACTTGAACAATAGTGTAATGGAAAAGGAAGATGATGTTGACATTGATGACTTAGGGGATCCTGTTTTGAGGACAGAATTTAATAAAGCTCTGAATGACTTGAAAGCAAATAAGGCAGTTGGAATTGATGAGATCCCTGCAGAACTTCTTAAATCCCTAGGAGAGGAAGGAATCGAAAGATTATTCAAGCTGATATCCAAAAGTTATGAAACAGGAGAAATTCCAACTGATTTTAATAAAAATATCATGTTCACACTTCCAAAGAAAGTACAAGCCGACAAATTTGAGAATTATCGCACCATTAGTCTAACATCACATGCTTCAAAATTACTGACCAGAATAATATACAGAAGGATGGAAAGGGTGGTAGAAGAGATAGTAGGTGAAGATCAGTTTGGGTTTAGGAAAAATCGTGGTACAAGGGAAGCAATTCTGTCTTTAAGACTAATACTTGAACGACGGATCAAGAAAAACAAAGATACTTTTATGGCATTTGTTGATTTAGAAAAAGCTTTTGATAATGTTAGGTGGGAAAAGATGTTCAAAATTTTAAAGAAGTCAGGTCTAAAGTATCGAGATAGAAGAATACTCTATAAACTATATAAGAATCAAGTGGCTGTAATAAAAGAAGAGAATCACGAGAGACATGCATCGGTTTAAAAGGGTGTGAGACAAGGTTGTAGTCTATCCCCGTTAATATTCAACTTGTATGTAGAAGAAGCAATGAAGAAAGTCAAAGAAAAATTTCCATGCGGCATAAGTTTTCAGGGAGAAAAAATCAGTATGCTACGATTTACTGATGACATTGTCTTGTTAGCAGAGAGGGCTGAGGATATTGAGAAGTTATTGAATGGCATGAAAAAAATACTGAAGGAAGATTTTGGACTGAATATAAATTAAAAGTAAGACAAAGGTGATGAAATGTAGCAGAAATGATACCAATAGTAGCAGATTAAATATAAAAATAGGATCGGATGCAATAGGAGAAGTAAGCGAATTCTGTTACTTGGGAAGCAAAATTACAACCGATGGCCGAAGCAGGAAGGATGTTAAAAGCAGAATAGCACTAGCTAAAAGAGCCTTCATGAAAAAGAGAAACCTTTTAGTTTCAAATATTGATCTAGGAATTAGAAAGAACTTTTTAAAACTCTATGTGTGGAGCACAGCACTTTACGGTAGCGAAACATGGACTTTAGGAATACCGGAAAGAAAGAATCTTGAAGCATTTGAAATGTGGTGCTACAGAAGAATGCTAAAAATTAGGTGGACAGACAAAGTAAGAAATGAACGAGTTATGGAAATGATGGGTGAGAAAAGAAGTTTATGGAAGAAGCTTACAGGAAGAAGAGACAGGCTTTTAGGTCATATTTTGAGACATGCTGGATTGGTTAATTTGTTAGTGGAGGGAACAGTCGAAGGTAAGAACTGTAGAGGTAGACAGAGATTAGAATGCATGAAGCAGATATATGAGGACGTGGGTTGTAAGAGGTATGTAGAAAGGAAAAGGTTAGCACAGGATAGAAAGGGATGGAGGATTGCATCAAACCAGTCTGAAGACTGACGACAGCAAAAAAAAAAAAAAAAAAAAAGTAGACAATGAACTAACATCAAACATTCTTCGTGTCTTCGTGAAAATTTACCAATATTCAGATGAGATTATGTATTAATTGTGATGATAAAGTATGGATAAACATATACAAATGTAACTGTATTTGTATTAGTCATAGACTATTTGAAAGTAATAAATAAATCGCAGACATTCCTAATGATAAACAACGCACTCTTAACACTAGCAACGTTACGAAACTCATGGACATATTTTGGAAAGAATTACTAATTTTTTAGAAGACTTATGTACTTGTATTGATTTTAATATTGTATCAGATCGTATAGAAGATCCCTAACTAATTTCAACAGGTTATACAGACATTGTGACTATGGGAGTGCATTACACTCTACTTCAGAAGTTATAATTCCTTCATTGATAGACATTTAAGTTTATCACAGAAAAATATTAATTTACACAGATTATTAAACATGATAAATTACTAAGTAAAATCTTACATTAAAGTGGTTTCGAAGTAATACATTGAAGATTTTTCATTCAAATAAGCTTGCATAGCCTTTTCCGAATATTTTTCTTGTTTGTAAGGAAAATAAACAGTTTGTTTGGTGTTATAATTGATGTATTTACACACCGAGACACTGCACACCATTTGTAAACTGTATAAATAACTTTATCAATAAAATAAACAAACCACCGCTTTTTTTACAGCGGAATGAACTGAGACGAAATGACAGCTGCGAATATTTTGGTGCCAATATTCAAATAACGAAATAAAAACAAAATTTTGCATTTTTTTTTAAGAAACAATATTTTTTATTTTTGTTATAGTAGGCAACTGCAATACTAACTACTAATTAGTCATGTACCCCATTCGCTCTGCTATCTGGTGATTTATTTTGACTTTTAGTAGAAAACAGAAACTTTCATAGATACACTCACTGTTCGGGGAGCTTTATCTAACACGTAGTTTCTGAATGTCGAGTAGGAAACATTTCCTCTCTCTACTATTCAGAACGTAGATCCGTCCCGCAGAGAGACAAGAGGAAAACGTCTGCAAACCTTCCGCGAGACAAGAGACAGATATTATCTTCTGTATCCATTGTGCTCGGCGCCTAGCTATCTGGTTTGAGAGCTGGGTGGTTTGACACATCCTTTCGTGAATTGAAACTATACTTGAGGAAAATACCTATTCACTGATCCACGAAAATGTGAAAATACTGATAATTGTAGAATTCCAGTCAGTAATTTTATATCAAATAAAATGTGATAAAATGTGTGGAATAATAACACCATATTATAAAGAGAAATTAGGAGTGATATCTTACGGGGCATAAACCAGAAATTCCACTTTCAATCTGTCAATGAAATTCTATTTAATGATTCAATCAGCCAAATACAGATAATAGCCTGTTACTGTAATTTTCAATTTTCGTTAATTTTTTGTTTGGTTTTTGTTTGTTTTTTTGTTTGGAGATTTGGTGTAGAAGCAAAGCAAATGCAGTATGATGTAATGGAAGTCAGTAATTAAGTTGTTCACAGCATTGTCGCTGCAATACAAATATACTGAATCCACCTCAGCAATCATACGATGGGTTTAGTGTCCACAATCAGTGGTTCCAGATGCGAAGTGAGATACTTTGAATTCGTTGTTCGACAGAAGCAAGACATACGATTTGGCTCTCATATAGTGATGGTTATTGTTCGGCTCTGTCATTCGGGAAGACTTGGGCTCAATTTCCGGTCCAACCATCCACATTTCGGTTTTGAATGGTTTCCGGAAATCACAAATGCTGAATTGGCTCCTTCATAAAGGGCAGGTCAGAATTCCTTCTCAATCCACGACCACACAACCTCTCCCTTCTTTAATGACTTCGACGTTGACGACCCGATAGGCCCAAATAATAAAAGTTATCAATAAACATCTAGACTAATCTGATGCAGCTAAGGATAGGGATAAGATGGTGTCAGAGGGTAGTACCACAACGTTCTATTATGTTATTGGTTTTAACACTGCTGTTGTCAAACGTAAAGCACTTAATTTGAGTCTGGATTATGGCTCAGGAGCCTTAATTAATTTAATTAACTTACGTGCTCAACTTTTTTCCTTTTTCAACGTACTGTTTAGTAATTAACTTTAGCGGAATACAGGAAAACATAATTAGCTAGCTTTGTATTAAAAATGCTGATTTTTATTAAAAAAGTTAATTTGCGTCAAGATTGTGAAATACAATAGAGAAAACACAATGTTGTTAGCCATATAATCTAAAAGATTTTTTTTTAAAATAATGTAACATCGTGTCCTTGTTACTGGGAAATGTCTTTTTAAAACAGTCGCATTAGTTTTCAGATGAGGTATCTAAATAGCTAATTGATATATATTGTTTCTTGAAACTGTAACTGCGATAAAATTAGTGGTTTATACGTAATGTTTAAAGTACTAGATATATGTAACCGGTTCACGTTGTATTTAGGGTATAGTACTGCTTTTGCAGGTTAAACGCAGGATCAATCTCCTGCCGACAAGATTTTATAGTACAGTACTTTGAGATATGCATAACACATTATAAGATTGTTCGTGGTTTAATTAATACGATAATTAAGTAGTCCACGATAAATTTCAATTTAAACTTGTTTATATTCTTAAACACGTCGTCAAAGGTACTGGTTACATGCATTCATACAATCCAGAGATTGCATACAATACTTCTTCCGCAGACTATACAGTTCCCGGCCATCGCAAACTGAGTTGGTGAAAAACTTTGCCGAAAAAACTGTTTCTCTGACTTGGATGATCGCTTTATATAAACTCTACCGAAATTTCTAGAACACTTAAAAAGCTTCCGCCAGATATATTTCGAACATCGACAATACTTAAACAATTGAAACATATTAAAAATAATCAGAATTAATACATAATCATTTACAATTAATACAAAATGGAAATTAAAGATACTTAAATACAAAATTATTTACAGAAATCATTTTAAACTGTAGCAAATTGTCCTTTAGACATCGTAACTTGCATTAATACTTTGAATTACCAACATTTAAGCAATTCTCTTGCACAATTCTGTTCCTAAACATATTAAATGGCCTCTAAATAATTTCTTTTCATAAAACAAAGTCTATATACATTAATTTACAGGAAATTGCAAAACAAACCTACCAGATCATATTCAACCAAACTCTAGCTTACTACAAATATATAAAATACAATTCCATTTAATTTTAGGTCTGAGGGCTATTACAACATTCTCCGGCAGCTTAATTTACTCTTTTATTCCGATGTAATTTTTTCTGTATAATTTGTTGTTATTATATTCCACACCGTGCCTAAAGCCAGGCCCGAGATTTACCGCTCACCTGCAAGATTCGGTTTCTGAAAACAAATTTTCTCAGATATAAGATACATAAAAAACATTAAGAAACCACAAAAAATGAATAAGTCTGCTCTTTTAGTTTTATTTTTTTCTTGGCGCCAGGTCATTAGAGGCGACAAGTAACTGAAAACGAATATGTGTTATACACAGCTCTCTACAACCCGGAGACTGTTACGTTTTTCGACCCCTGCGGCTTGCGTGGCAATATGCTATCATTAGAGTCGGTGAAAGCTTTCGGCTCTTGACTCACCCAAGGGGATACTATCCTTCCTGAGGCGTATCTTGCAATTCTCAAAAAAATAAATAAATACTTTGCGGCACTTTTGCAGTTTATATCCCGCCGATGACTCTACTCTGCTAGATGGTTCTGTGTGTGAGTGTAAACAGTTCCCACCTGTAGAAGCTCGTTGTGTACTGGACGAGTTTCTGTAAGACCTATTGATTTTATTAAGACGTTAATGACTTGAGTCGGCTGCTTTCTCGATGGTAATTCTGACTATTGATTGATAAATAAATTAATAATATAAAAGTAGTTCTTAAAACCACAAATTGTTACATCCAGAAAGGCATTCCATTTCTTAACACTGACGGAACTCAGTGGTGTTTTAACCATGATTGACTATAATGTTGAATAAGTTGTCATTGCTGTTTTTGTACTACCAAAATTTTTTGTTTTCGTAAACTATATTCAGTAGTTTTCAGTCCGTCGAAGTTTGTATAACACCATATATTTTATCACCTATGTTAATGCGTTTTGTCTTCTTGTATGTCAACGAAACTTATGTGGCCCGAGAACTTGTGTTGAAATGTTGGTTGCCGAACTTTTGTCCTAGAGGCTAATGTTGAACTGAGCCAAACCCAGATACTTTGTACCTTCCTATAATTACGTATAAGGGTGTTCGTTTTACCACATTTGAGGCATCTGTCAGTTGAAGAACAATGCTTTCTGAACATTTCTCACTAGTTGTAAATAAATCATTGAACGTTTTATAATAAACAGATCTTACTTCAGAAGGAAGGATTATATTAAAACTGTGTACCTAATATGCGGCCGTTTAATACTGGAATACTTAAGTGTTATCCTGTTATTTCTGAAAAAGTGTTTGATTAGTATCACGTAATATTTTCAGTGCTGATAACTCAATAAAATATTGAATAAGTTTTATCAGAAAGTAAATTCCATATTCAACCATATTGAGTTTTGGAATTAACATGCAAGTTAGCCAGTCAAATCTTTCCCAGCGTAATGGCGTTCTGATAGCGGTTTTTAGGTGATTTCTTAGCGAATCATGGGATAGTCACCAATCTTCGCCTCCTAAACTATACATTTCACAAACAAAACTACATTTATCGTTCAGAACACAAAAAGTTATACGTTACGTGGGCAGATGGGAAGACAGACTTTCCTCTTATAGGTTAAATACATCAGGTTTAACAAACCCAGTTTGAATTCGGGTAGAACATGAGTGCTTCACCATCCTCTCATGATCCACACTGGTCACCTGTATACATCAGGGGTCGATGGCACGCGGTACTTATAAGGCCGGATCGAGGAAAAAAAAATTATTATTCTTGCTGGGTATGGCTTATGACAATTCGCGTATAGTTTTGAAATACTTGCTGCATCGTTTCTTGGTGTCCATAACACTTAGAAGGCATCGAAATTTACAGGACTGTCAGTACAGGGCTGTATTCCAGAAAGTATCCGAATGCTTCGGAAACAAAGACAACGAAAAATGCACCAGGACCTCTTCTTCCGCTACCCTGGTACTTGGCGCAGTCTGGGCGCATTAAAGTATCGCTTTCTCTACTTCCTTTCGGGCTGACGTGACCGTATCGAATGCTCCAGCTATCCTATTAACTCACAGCTCCCAGGTTGAAAGCTTTTTCGCCTCCCCCCCCCCCCGTACCCCCCTCTCTTAAGCAAAGTCGACTTTAGAGCTTCTCTTCACAGAAATGCAGACATGGTTTAAACCCCTGCACTTTCATCGTAATTGACGAAGATTAGCTGTGAAATACGTTACGTTCGCATTGCTGCAGAGATTTAAAGCCTTTTAGTGTAGCGAACAGAATAATGGAATAAGTCGTGAGAAACTAAGATGATTACTTACATTAATAACCTCAGAATCTCTCTTCTTGGTAACAGAGAACGTATAACCGCACACGTGAATTCAAATTCAAGGAAGCTGCTCACTTTGCAAAAAGGAACGTCTAGGATGAATCTCCTTCCACTGAATTCCTGAAGACTGTGGTATGAAATACGAGCAGATTTTCTCCGTTTCATGAGAGTTCTATGAATTATGATACAATGTTGAAAGAGGCTCTCCTTACACAGACAGTGTAGTTGCCGACCAGCTTGGCTGAGAATGCTGAAATGCCGCAATGCTAAGTCCAAATGCAGCCACACGCTGCGATTTGTTATATTACATTAGATGTGTTCTCCCATTTGATAGAAATCTCGTCCATGCGGAACAGCACAGCATGCCTTTTTAAAAACTACTAATATCACCAATTAATAATTACTGCATAATTCTTCCTGTGATACCATGCCCGATTACGAGCGTAGGCGTTTGCGTGATTATTGTAGGCTATTTCTTTTGCAGTTGTTTGTTTGCTTTTCAATTTGGTATAAATGGGTGTCTTCCCTGCAAAAACGAGATTTTACAAAAAAAAAAAAAAAAAGTGCAATCCTTGTATTTGGTATCTCAGAAGCGTCTGTAACGCCATCTCGTAGTAATTTCAGGTACCAGTAAGCCTACTGATGTTACTTAGTTTCTCTTTGGTTAGAGCAAGGACCTGAGCACCATTTCTCGTAGGGTCTATATATATATCTGGTATCTCGGAACGGCTCTAACTATTTGGAAGAAATTTTATGTGTAGATAACGTTTTACCTAAATTTGCGTCTTGCCTGAAAAATATGCGGTTTTACAATAAACGAGCGTTTATTGTATTTGGTATCTCGAGAACGGCTCCAACGCCATCTCGTAGAAGTGTGAAGTACCAGTAAGCTTGAAGCGGTTTTATATATTTGGATGAAAACTGTAAAGTTAAAATGAATAAAAACCATTACATAGCTGGTTATTTAAAATAAAATGTTGAACTATATGAATTCATGAGTTATACTTATCCGATTGCAGTTCTTATATGGAGCGGTCTGGCAGCTCAAATGAGATTGGTGTGAAAAAAGCGGTTAGACTTTTTTTTTTACTTATGGGTTTACACCTCGTCGACGTTAAGGTGATTAGAGGCGAAATGGGACTGGGGACAGGGAACGGGAAGGAATTCAGCCATGGCATTTTGAAGGAAGCATCCCGGCATTTGTCTGGAGTGATTTGGGGAAACCATGAAAAGTCTAAATCTGGATGCCCGGACGGGTATTCGAACCGGCGTCCTCCCGAATGCGAGACCAGAGCATTAGCCGCTTACCCACCACGCTCAGTGTGGTTAGGCGCTTGATCTCAAAAAATTCTGGCTCCGGTCCCATGTTTAGATCCCTGTGGGGGCAAGAATTTTTAAGAGTTCTTTTTAATCATATGAGCTGTGCTAGGAAGTTCCGTGGTTCGGATTCGATGTTAAACTGTAAGCTCCAGAGGAAAGGAAATGGTAGAATGTCTTAGTGTACCTCCTTCTGGAGGATCCAACAAGCCTTCGGGTTGTGGACTAAGTTAAGTTTCTGTAATATATACTATCCCCATATCTAATCTATCCAATCTACAGGTAATACCATTATGGTATATGAGCAGCAGCCACAGCCTAGTAACTGCTCCGTTGAGCAGAATGTAGTGGAGTTTTTGTCGCTAGACATTTACTCCTCTTGTATTTTGATTAGTTGTAACTTCACTGTCGTTGTGTCTTCGCGATAGGCTGTCAGGGATTTTCTTCTCTAATGGTTGCCGCCGCGTCTTTCTTGTTTCATCAGACGTGGTACGCCGCGTTTTATGTGGTGATGTTAGGGCTGCCTCAAGGAAGCAGTTATGTCTTCTTTTGTAGTCAGGTGATTTATCAGCTGCGTGAGAAGGGCGATGAGTTCGTCTAATCTTCTTTCTCGTTGATCGGCAATGTTTCTGGAGAAGGAGTGGTCGCATGTTGCTCTGCCTCGTCCGCTGCTTTCCCCTCTGGTGATCTTCGGCCTTTCTTGTTTTTGTAATGGCCGCTGTCTGGTAGTAGCAGCACGACGCCCAGTTGATTCCGCTGGCGTAGGTCTTCTCCGTTGTTGTCTTGGCTGCGAGTAGACTTCTCGGCACTGCTCAGTGCGTGGAGGGCAGGGCCCGCGCTCTTGTCGACTTGTTGCGGGCTGCGTATGGAGCCCACTACATTGGCTTCGTTTCTTGTTCAGCCACTCCTGCAACTGCCAAGACCCAGGACAACGAGAAGACCGACTGGATGCTCTCGTCGACTTACTCAAGAACCTCGTCAACCACCTTGCTTCAAAGGAAGATTTACGAAACACGCCGCGGCAGCCCTGAGGGCACCACAGCATTAACTGATGACCATTTCTGAGATGGCAGATGCGCCGGCACTCCATCTTGTGAAGAAACACCATTCGAAGAAGACATCTACAGCCAAAATGAAGACGCACCGACAGTGAAGATCAGTTCCGTCCAAATACTTGGAGGCAATGCCTTAGGGCAATACACTCCACCCTACACCAGCTCAAGGTGAGCTGCAATTAGGCTGACATGGCTACGTTGCTGCTTCCAAACTCGGCAACCACGATAAGAAGCAGCGTGTGACGAGCCGCAGTTACAACAAACAGCGTCCTCGCGACGCTTGTCGCATTCTGCGACATAATGTCTTCCTCCGCAGCGGACACATCTAGCTGGTTCAGTGCAGTCGCTTGCGAGATGTCGGAAATTCTGACATCTGTAGCACTGAACCAGCTCTCGTGGCGGTGGTTTTACTGCTGTACTCGGCGTATTGATGCCTGTCTTCTTCGTCCTGTGACCAGGAAGCATGATGTCAAAGGACAGGGAGGCTTCCCGTAGCATCTGGGTGGCTGCCTCGAAGTCTGCTGGGCAGGACAGCAGGATCTTCAGTCCCAGGTGGTCCGGCCAGCTAAACATGGGGAGCTTCATAGCGCTCTGCAGATGAACCAGTAATTGCCAGTAGTTCCCAGCACAGTTGACGTGGATTGGTGGCACAGGACCCTGTTCCGGGCCTGCAGGGGAATCAGTCAACGGTGTTGCAGGTTTGTCGCTTTGTGAAGGTGATGGAGTTGGTGCTGGAGTATCAGGCGTCGGTGTTGCAGGTTCGTCGCTTTGTGAAGGTGATGGAGATGATATTGTAGACCTAATCGGTGTCGTATTGTAGTTTCTGCTGGTAGTAGGGTCGTAGCTGGAGGTCTTGAACCTTCTTTTGGTTAGTTCGACGTATTCCTCCCAGTCGAAATCGCTGGCCAGCGGGGTCGGGAACTCAAGTGCCTCCGGCCACGCCTCGAGATCGACTGGGCGGCACTTCTGAGCAAGATGGCGGTGCTCTCTGCTAGTCAAGACCTGCTCGAAGGTGGTGGCGTCACAGGTTGGTATCTTCCAGATGAACCGACGTTCATCGAGGAGGATTGAGATGAAGAAGCACCACTTCTTCGGATTGCAACTTTTGTATATAGTTAAAATTAATTTCTCACAAACTACTCTAAAGATTTTGCTGAAATCTTGCTTACTGAACAAGAATCGAAAGATGCCGAGCGAAGATCGGTCAGCCGGGTACTTACGTGGTGTGTGAGAAAAGTAATGAGATTGGTAACACTGCGAGCGATCTGGCAACGCTGTGTCTACCATCATGTGCTTGATCGGTTTGTTCATCCCTTCTACATGCTCAGTCCGAGTTTCAACTCCGTTCAGTCAACACATTATTTTCACAGCGCTATATGTGAAGTTGTGTTTTTGTTGTGTGTTACGAAAGTGGAGCATCGGAACTTAGCACCGTTGTGCAAGCAATTTTTTTGTTTAACTTGGGGAATCCGCGAGTGTGACCTTTGAAAAGTTAAAAAAGGCATATGGGGAGCATTGCTTATCAATAGCACAAGTTTTCCGCTGGCACAAATCATTTTTTAAAGGCCGAGAAGTCGAAGATCAACCTCGCTCAGGGAGACCTTCAACTTCAAAAACTGACGAAAACGTTGAGCACGTGAGGCCTCTTGTTAGATCACACAGTCGTTTAACAATAAGGATGATTATTGAACAGTTAAATTTAAACACTTTCACCGTACATTAAATTTTAACAGTGATTCGTGTGAGACCAGACATTGCAGACAAGTGGATGCTTCATCATGACAAAGCTCGGTGCCCCACGACTTTTTCCATTAGTGAATTTTTTACTTCAAAACGCATTCCTTTTGTTCCGCACCCCCCCCTCCCCTCCATGTCCCATGTCACCTGATTTAAGTCCTTGGGACTTTCCCTTTTCCAGCAATTGAAACATGTCTTAAAAGGAAGTCATTTTGGAACTCTCGAGATCATTAATAAGACTGTGACCGACCAGTTAACAGCCCTACCAGTTGAAGTCTTCCAGCGCTGCTACCAAGAGTGCAAACAACTAGTCCGCCGGTGTATAGCTACCCAAGGGAACTACTTTGTTGTTTGAAAAAATAAAACCTTTGGTAAGTAAAAAATCAGTCTCATTACTTTTCTCACACACCTCGTATTTATTAAGTAAACCAACGTAACTGTTTTAGGGATTTATTTATTTTTGGACGAGTTTATCCTCTCTTCCAGGTACCTTCTGTAAAGCATGCAGTTTATAATTCCAAAGTAGGTTTTTATTCCACAACTTATGTTATGCATGGACGCAGACAATCATAAATTGCTGTATCGTACCATGTAATCTCTCTTGGCAAGATGAACGGCAGGGGCGGGGGGTTTCCTTTTGCCTTCCCCTGTGCGTGGTTGTATGTGTTATTGTAGGTGTGGATGAATGTGATGATGTGTATGTTCACTATAGAATTTTTGTTTGTGTTGCTTGAAAAAAGAGATGAATAAGGGAGAGAGTGAAACGCATTGCCAGTCAATTCAGGATTACTCTTCCGATAGAGACCAAGGAACCGCTAAGCTTAACGTCGTCATATGACGGACGAATCACTATCAGCAGTACCGTATGCCCACTCGCCATACGCATTGTGGAGGCATTTGGAATTTAATCCAGGAATTTGTTACACAATACCCTATCAGCCAAGTCCTGATGATGGAAATTTCTCTCACCACCAGGACTTGAACCAGCTAACCGTGTGTCAACGACAGACACCATCACGGTGCCGCAGCCAACTGAGCTAACTGTCTATCAGCCTTTTTTTCGATGATGTGCTCTCTTAAAGTTTTCGGCCTACGCTGGTTTCATATCTACTATGTAATTTCGGAAGCTCAATCATTCACTCACTTCGATAGCTATTGGCTAGAGAACGGTGTCACGTGTCAGCCTTCGCTCGCAAAACAGCGACGAGAGATACCATTAGACGAAATTCGTGGTTACGTCCCCAATTTAACAACTACTAACAAATTAATTGTCATAATATATTCATGAAGTTTCCTTTTCGTAGCGTTTCATAGTTAAAAAAATATCCATAATCTTTCCGTCTAAAAAACGTGGATCTGATTTTCATTATCATGTTGCTAATGAAACAACTTAAAAAAAATTACTCATGGTCTCTGTTGTAACCACGAATGCCAATTGTCTCACTGGCTTAGGATAAATTTTAATTTAACTCAAACTTTAACTAATGTTGTTGCTTGACGAAAGATTACGCACCGAGCGTGGTGGGTGAACGGTTAACGCTCTGGCCTCGAATTCGGGAGGACGGTGGTTCGAATCTCCGTCCGGGCATCCAGTTTTGTGTTTTCCATAGTTTCCCCAAATCACTACAGGCGAATGCCATGGCCGAATTCCTTCCCGTTCCTTTATCCCCCAATCTCATCCCTCCTCTAATGACCTCGACGGTGACCACTTTCGTTAATGGTCTTTGTTTATGTTCGCTGTACCTGAGTTATTAGTTTATTTTAAGTGGACATCACACCAAATATGTCACCGAATTAACTATTCTGGCAAGCCATTTCTCCGGAGTTGCTCAACTGTTTAATGATATGGAATGTGTGTTAAGCTCTCTGGCCGTTACAGATACTATGACTACATTATGATTGTTTGCCCAGTCTCAATAAAAAACAACGTAATGATTTCGAAGCTAACAGGAATCTTTTACATTTTGCGAAGTGAGCTTTAAGGGTAAAATACAAGACAAGTTTGTATTCAAGCAATTATACGATTGCGCCATCGTCCCTGTTCGTGTTTAATACGTACCTCTATTAATGCTCTTAAAGCCCAAGAGATTTTGTTCACCCTGAAACACAGAACCAGTTTATATTTGGTCAATCAGGTCAACCTGTCATTATCTTTCATCCTTAAAAAAAAGCTAGTATATTTCCTTAATTAAGGTAATGATCGAGTTACTTTTCATTCCTTGTCTACAATATTCTTCTCAAGAAGCAGTAAATCCCAAATTAAAAAGATATATCATTAATCATGCATCATGAATCATTGCCGATCAGCTCTAGAAAAGAGGAGTCAAGAAACTAGGGAAGGGGGGAAGAAAGAGCGAAATGTTATGTGTCCCAACCTGTTAATGAACCGTTTAAGTTTTCCTTTGTGCCTTGCTTTTTAATTTTGTTTGAAATATTTAATTTTCAAGTCATAAATTATGGTGCATTCCGGTATATGAATAGAAGATTAACTAAAAACATCGTAAAAACCAAAATCAGGATGGCTGGTGGAGGAGGTCCTAGGTTTGAATCTATTGCCACGTCCTCAGAAGTGTACGATATTTAATGGCAACTAGCAAACGAAATACTTCGGAAACAAAGCCACAGATCCCACTAAGTTATCGAACAGCCCATTCATCAAAGTTCTAATGCGTCGCTGTCCATTGTGTAGTGACCCATGTCGCTATAGCATTTAAATTGAAAAATTATTCAATCTCTTCATCCCAATAGTCTGAAGTGAGCATGAAAATATCAGATAAATCTATGGCACAACGCAAAATTTATGGATTAAAACGCGCGAAATCTGTGAAAGTCGATAAAAAGGCGATTATCCGAGTAATTATGATGAAGAAATCGCGCTAACTGAATCAGGATAGTTGACCAGAGAGCTCCCCTCCATAGTATCTGCTGTGGGAGATTATGGTAAAATCTCTTGCAGTCTCAATCGCACTCACTCTGCAGTAAAAGTGGACAGATAGCAACAAGGATAGAAAGAACTTGCGTCAACGAGAGAATTTATGTACATCCGACGTACATCCCTTACAATAGTTTCTTCGAATGAAGTGGTCACAAAGAAACACCGAGCCTGGTGGGTGAAAGGTTAACGTTCTGGCCTCGCATTCGGGAGGACGCGGGTTCGAATCCCCGTCTGGGCATCCTGATTTGGATTTTCCATGGTTTCCCAAAATCACTCCAGGCGAATGCCGGGATGCTTCCTTCAAAGAGGCCATGGCCGAATTTCTTCCTGTTCCTTGTTCCCACTCCCACAGTTCTATCACGCCTCTGATAACAAATGATGAATTAAGACAAAACCTTCAAATTCAACTTCAGTACCCACTACTATGTAATATGTTGCTTTATATAGAGCTCTAGTCCTTACTACATGATGATGCTAATACAACATCACAGTGCGTGAAGGTAAAATATGTGGAACGAAAATTGGCTGAGCATGAAAGGAGCCGTGAAATGGTAGTATCAGGTGTGGATAGAAAGGCGGGAGAAGAAAAAATACAAGAGGAATAAAATAGCTCAAATTGGGAATTAAAAACTCTGCCTATCACTAAGACTGCACCCACACTGGCAACACGGCTAAAATGGTGAAAGTTGTTAGCATTGCAGTGCCTTCGGAAAGTTGAATCACTGTCTCCAAAAGTAAGGGAGCAATCTGCTTAGATTGCAGTGGAACTCTTGATGTGGGAGGATCCAAGGACGGGGTTCATTGGTGAAACGTGGAGTTCCCAGACGTTGCTAGGTGGTCGGAATCTCAGCGTTCAAACAGCAGTGTATTGCGTGGGGGGTCATTACTATTGCTGTAAGCTTTAATATCAATTTGATTATTGATTTTAAATTATGAAATTAATTTTCAGGTAGCAAGGATCCTGTTGCTGTTGATGACAGACATAAAATGCTTAATTGATTGGTTCCCTGTGGCTTGTACATAGCCGGATACATTTAACGTTACGTTAGACATTATGTGTACCTGCAAGCAAAAGCAATATCCGGCTTTACAATCTGCCTGAAGATAGCAAACATAAACTGAATATTAAAATTAAGAACATGATAACATCGTGGCCACAAGCCAACAATTGAATGTTACATGAATGGTGGATAAAATCCCTTGGCAGCCGAATTGAATTAGAAAAGATGAACAATATTAAGGCTCAAACTGAACTTGCAAGGAGCTTTAAAGTTCATGAGGTCATTTGCCAGCTATCTTTTAAATGGAATCGAGCAGAGATCCTGTCTCATGGGTCGATTACAGATCCTTCAAAGTCTTTCCAAACCATGAAACAGTGATGGGCGATGGAACACATTACCAAAAATCATCCGCATCAGCAGTGGAGGCGTGCGGTGTTGGTCTCTAAGTTGTCCCACCAGTGAATGGACTGCATAAATCGATCAACCTGTGACCGAAGTCAGAGCCCGTCAGTACAGTGCCACTCCGCACTGTGAAGTGTCTCGACTCGTCGACCGTTGATGACACAATCACCAAGTATATCCGCTTCTCCTTCCCTCTTCCGAAACTCTTTCTCGAAGTTTCGTTACATGGAAGAAGAAACCTCGAATTAACATCTGTAGACCTCGTATATAATACGGCATTGGTTGTTTAACTTCTCCCCAAAACTACGTGAGGCTCGAAGTCAATCTTATTCTCCCTGGCCTCCCGCACGTCGCTCACCCCTTCCGCCGCACAGGTATCCCTGCGTGGTGTTCAACGCACTGACCTTGACGGCTAACGGTGCCCATCCACTCTAGGCGCGCGAACAATAGCTCGCGTCAGCCCACGCGTTCTGGAGATTTCCACCGGATATGCCGTTGTCAGCTTCAAAATCTCTCCTGCTCTTCCAACTAGCAACCTCTTTATTCAGTTATATTATTAAGAAATTAAGGCAGCCTGGGATATCAATTACGTTGATCAGATAATTAATTTACAAAATATTCAAAAATATTAAATTAATCTGAATATATAAAAAAATACGATATTCACATATTTGTAGTACGCCACAATCCTGCGTGCTACAGCAGTATCAGCAGATTTAGCCGGCGGCCTTGGTGTCAGAAAAATTCAGCAGTGTTGCGAAAAAACTGTTTCGTTATGAAAAGTAATATTCAGAAATCAACTTTATATAGACAGCTCATTTGTTGGGTGATTGCTGTGGGGAATTTGGCTTTACATAGTAGATTTTCAGTGGAACACTTTAGAACTGCTAAATCCTTCAGAAATCTACTATATAATTTTGTAAGCTCACTCACCTCGATAGCTATTGGCTGGATAACTGTGTCACGTGTCAGCGACCAGAGATACTATTCGAACAAATTCGTGGTTATGTCCACAATTTTAAAGCTAAGCAACTGCTACCAAATTAGTTGCAATAATATATTCATTAAGTTTGCTTTTCGTAGCGTTTCATAGCTAAGAAAGTGTTTAAAAATCTTGCGGCTGAAAAAAATGTTGATCTGCTTTTCAGTATCATGTTGCTCCTTAAATAAAAAAACTTTTTAAAAATTAAATCACTCATGGTTTCTGCTGTAACCACGGATGTCAATTGTCATTCCGGCTTAGGATCAATTTCAATTTAATTAAAACTTTCACTAATGTTGTTGCCTGACCAAAGTTTATGCATTACGGTTCATTTGCTTTTTAGATATTTTACTGACTACTTTTGTTAATGGTCTTTGTTCATGTTCGCTGTATGTGAGTTAGTAGGTTATTTCATGTGGACATCAGACCAAATATCAACTATTCTCGCAATTCATTTCTTCGGAGTTGCTCAACTGTTTAATAATATGGAATGTGTATTAAGTTCTCGGCCATTACAGATGTTATGACCAATGATTACATTATGAGTGTTTGCCCATGGAGGAAAGAAATATATGGAGAAGAAATACCGCTTATTCTGTGACGCCGCTTCTAAAATCTTGGCTGATACTGCGCATGCACAGTATCGGTGGCAGCCATATTACGTATCCATACCATTGCTATTTGTAGACAGAATATCTCGAAAACTAAGCAAGAATTCGAAAAATTTTAGTCTTTATTTTCGATTTTTTTCGTCCTGTTACATAAGAATCCATCATCAAATTTGACGTTTTGCGAAATTTGTCTTCTGCATTTCAACTCACTTTTGAGACAGTATCTATATCTCGAAAACTAGGCAAGATATCGAAAATTTTTATTCTTTATATGTCTCGATGTCTCGTCTTTTTAAATAAGAATCCATCATCAAATTTGACGTTGACCAAATTTTTCTTCTGAATTTCAACCAAAAACATCTTACATTTGAGACAGAATATCTCGAAAACTAAGGAGGATAATAAAAAAAAAAATATTTTTCATGTTTTATTTGTCTCATCGAGTTACATAATAATCCATCATCATATTGCGGCGTCACTTCAATGCGTGGTGAAGATCCCTTGCGTCGTCTCCTCCATGTGTTCGCCCAGTCTCAAAGAAAAATGTGATGCTTTCGGAGCAAACAGGATTTTTTTTTTTTTTTTTTTTTTTTTTTTTTTTTTTTTTTTTTAAATTTTGCAGGGTGAACGTTAAGGGTCAAGTACAAGTCAAGTTTGTATTTAAGCAATTATACGATTGCGCTATCGTCCCTGTTCATGTTTAATACCTACCTCTATTAATGCTTCTGAATTCATCACCCTGAAACACAGGTCAAGTTTCTATTTGATCAAATCAAGCCAGCCTGCCATAATATTTCATCCTGATGAACTGGAACTGTTCTAGACCCGTGACGATACGCAAGAAACGGTCTCGGATTTTCACTAGTAATAAATAAACTGTATGTGAGGGGCTCAGAGCTTACTCTACCATTCCCTAACCTTCTACAAGCTTGCACCTTCCTCTTCCTTGCTTGAGGTTCGTGTTTTTTGATTAAATCTCTGACACCTTAATGTTGTGAGCTTATGGAAACATGCTAGGACCAGAATGGACAACACTGGGCTTCTTACAAGCAGTAAAACGTAATTTTGTTAGAATCCTCGTTTAATGACCGACTTGAATAACTGTAGCACAAGTGCAGGCGACGAATTCACGGCTAGGGGGAATTTCGCAACCCGCTATTTTCTAAGATGCGTGATCCTGCTGAAAGTGGCTACCACAGCTGACTTGGGTATGTGCGTGTTTAACTACGCGTAAAGTCAGAGGCTTGTGGGCTACCTGCTAGTCTGCCGTTAAATGAGCGATTTAATCGACCATAGCTCGCAGGTAAATTGGCTCCACGTGCCGCCGTTCAGTGACCCGATTGGCGAATTTCTTACTGTAATATGCAAACAACTGCGTGCAAGGCTCAGAACATAAAATAATGACTCGGCACATCTACTAACAACATCATACTTTTACAAAATATATTTTATATTACATTTTTAGTGTTTTATATTTCTTTACAATGTGCGTCTAGTATCATTATTATTATATTATCTATGTTTTCATGTAAGAATAAAAGTAAACACAATAATAACTCATGTTTTAATTTTTCACTCCAAAAAAATGTCTCTAGTGGGGATATATAATTTTATATGCGGCCCGCGGAGTTATGATGCATCTCCAAAGAGGCCCGCAAGATCATTTGGGTTGGCCACCCCTGAACTACACAGAAAGAAGAGGAAAATTTAAACACATTGTCAAAAACTAAGAGGTAACAAGGTAATAGGCTGTATACCATCAGTAAATAAAATTAAAATAAAAATCTCTCTCCGAAAACATGGAACTCAGTGGTACGGCACAGTGTGATGCTGCAGCGATATAACGGACAGAGAGGAAGGTGGAATATATCTCTTGATCAGTTGGACAAATCTGTGTTGAGTTATTTTAGGTTTACTTTAAAGGCTTTGGTTCTGCTAATGTGCAGTCTGTGGTCACTATCGTTTCCGTGTTCGCTTTTCTGTTAATCTGTCGTCAGCTTTTATGCCATTCAATAATCACCATATCTATTAAATCAGTATCGGACATTAGGCTCTGGCTGCCTCTTTGTATCGAGTATCGGTGATCTTCGAGTGAGTATCTTCCACTTCTAAATGTACTCCCTGCCTGAAGAGTACGTTCACCTAGTTACCAGTCCAAGTAGTTAATAGCCAGTTTGAATTCGGGAGGACGTGGGTTCGAATCCCCGTCCGGCCATCCAGATATGGGTTTCCAATGGCTCCACAATCACTCCGAAGCGGTTTCTTCAAAAAGACCGTTGCCGAATTCCTTGCCGTTCCTTGCCCCAGTCCTTTCCCACCTCTAATGACCTCGACGTCGACGAGGCGTAAAGCCACAAGTAATAATAATAATAGCCAGTTCAGTTGGTAGGAAGATCTTTCAAAATCCTTCATTTATTGGAGAAAGTAACGGTGAGAATATACTACATAAGTGAAGGAATTCTGTTAAAAACCTTTACCTGACCGTAACTTTATTAAGCAGGTATAGATTGGAGTCCTCATTTAGGGTATTGAACACGATACAGGTAATTGGAGGGAGTGCACAGGAGAGTTGCTGGATTTGTTTGTAGAAATTCCCACAGAATACAATTATTAACTGAAGTGTAAAGAAGTTGTGTTGATAAGACATTATAAGACAGGAGGAAGGTGAAGAGAGCGCTGGAAAGGTACGTACAAGGAGTACTAGGCTCCGATGAATTTGGTTGCAGATTTAGGAGCAGTACACGAAAAGGAAAACTTGAACACTACCGCAGCTAGTACTTGTTTTGATAAGAGAGTGGAAAAATTTTCTTTAATGGGTAAGGGAGTTAGAAATTGGAATAAATTACCAATGTAACTAATAACTTTTTTGGAAAAAATCACTGAAAGAGTTTAAAACTTGTAAAATACAAAAGTAGGTGGGTGGCGAAATTGAAGTCAAAGAATTGAAGTTAAAAAATAAATAAATGGGAAGATAGGTGTGTATGAAAATTGTCGCCGGGACATTTGCTCCATCACAATTGAATGAAGTAATTGTAAAAGTAAAAAAGCGATCATGTGTTCGCGTAGCCCTGGGAGATTTGTATCTTTGTATGAAGCTACTCAGAACCTCGTAAACTCATTGTGATTCCTCCTATGTACTGTACATATCATCGCTTATGCAGTATTGTGTCAGTGAATTTGTCTCATAAAGAATCAGTTTTTCCCAATTTCCCCATAATTTTCCCTTAGTACTATTGCTCATCTCCGAGGCATGGTCGCTCTTGTTCCGACGAGTAGAAGAAGCCTACCTGTAAGACATGAAACTAGCACCTATCTGCTCTTCAGGTAACCACAATTGTTCGTTATTCAACTGTCGTCACTAGGTTCCTCATAGACAATAGACGGTCACGCCATTCCTGGGCCCTATCAGTACAAAGAAATCTATAAACCATGTAAAAAAAAGGAAGCTGCTCAAACTACTCATTGGCCAAGTTAGAAATCGCGAGTAGTTTAAAATAAACTGCCACCAAATTAAAATGATGTTTACATTTTCCACATTTAAATAAATTTTGATTCTCTGTTACTTCATCATAACCCCTGTTTGATTCTATAATCCTACCCCTCATTTACGTGCAGCAATTAATAAACTAATTACGGACTTTTACACAATTATAAATTACTCGCTCTAAAAGTAACACAAGTGTTGTTTAACCAATATTGGTCAGTACAGCACGTTAACATTTTCGTTCTATGCACTAGATAAGCAACATCGAGGTAATAAAAATACATCAAATTTAATATTTCTAAAAGGATTTTTTTGTTACAAACCCTTTTCTCCCAACATACCTAACCGAAATAGATAAATTAGGTATCATTTTAAAGATTAAGGTATTCGTTTTAGTTAAATCACTTTTTGAGTAAGTAATTTTTCCAAATTAAATTATTAAAGTGGAAAAATGTCAATCTTTCTAAAATGCGGTTTTTTGTGTCACGAGTCATTTATCACCATGGAAACCTAGCAGACATCGGTGACATCATATATTAAGAAAGGAATTTTTCGGAATTCGACCCTTAAATGGCAAAAGTATTAATATATTTACATTGCGTTTTTGTGTCATGAACTATTTATCTCTCCTGATATCTAATCGATATAGATAAGTGAGCTATCATTTTAAAGATTAAGGTCTCCGCCTTGGTCACATCATATTTGAAGAAAGTAATTGTTTGGAATTTGACTTTTAAAGGCAAAAGTATCATTATTTCCATAACGTGTTTTTTTTGTTATGTGCCATTGATCTCCCTTGATACGTAACCGAAATCGATAAATGAGTTATCATTTAACAGATTAAGTTTACCACCCAGGCAAAATTATAAATTGAGAACGAAATTTTTCAAAATTTGATCGTTGAAGGACAATAGTAATAACTGTGAAAGTCGCGCGTATGAGACAGTTCAGAGCCAAGCCGCTAGATAGTAGCAGCACATACCACAGATATATTAATAAACTGCGTCACTGGCGTCGACTTTCATTACGTAACTGTTACACTAAACAAATAAACAATTGCTATAAATGAGGCGTTTCTTCTTTCGTCGTATTACAAACCACCAACCTTACTATTAACCGTATTCGCTAAATTTTCGCACTTGTCATCTAGTTATGTATATAAAAGTTTAAGGAGAAGTTATGTCAAAACCTTTGTAAACCGTAAGTTCCCTATACAGTAATGAGGACCATCTGTAAACCTGCAGGCCAGAGCAGGCTACTACAATTATTGGGCGTGCTTGACACGACTTGGTAACAGCTCCTAATGAAGTGGAATCAGCTTGTTGCGTGCTGCACGTAGACTTGATTGCAGGCCCCACTGTGATCGTTTGTTTTGCATGTTTGCGTGAGAGATGAACCGACAGCCAACGTTTACGACCACTTTACGGTGACCAGAATGTAACTGAGACCACACCTAGCTCTACCTCCTGAAGATACAGTTTGAATGTGGCATAAGTATTCAGGGAGAAAATATCGGTATGTTACGATTTGCTGATAACATTGTGCTGATAGCAGAACAGTCTGAGATTCTTGAAATGTTGCTAAACGGCATGAACAATATACTGAAGGAAAATTTTGGACTAAATATAAACGGAAGCAAGACAAATGCGATGAAATGTAGCAGTGATGATACCAGTAATAGTAGATTAAATATAAAAGTATGATCGGCTGCAATAGAAGTGAATTCTGTTTCTTAGGAATTAAAATTACAGCTGATAGCCAAAGCAGAAATGATATTGAATAAAGAAGAGCACAAGTGAAAAGAACATTCTGGAGAAAGAGAAATCTTTTATTTTCAAATATTGATCTAGAAAAAATAAAGAATTTTTTAAAACTTTATTTGGGGGCACAACACTCTATGGTACCGATGCATGGAGTTTAGGAATTTCAGAACGGAGGAAAATTGAAGCATTTGAAATGTGGCGATTTGAAACGATTAAGTTGACAGATAAAGTGCAAAATAAACGTGTTTTAGAAATGATGGAAAGTTTGTGGAAGAGTCTTACAGAAAGAAGAAACAGGATGAGGGGTCATATTTTAAGAGTTTTGGAATTGGTTAATTTGTTAGTGGAGGAAACAGTCAAAGGTAAGAACTGTAGAGGAAGACAGAGATTAGAATATATGAAATAGATAAATGAGGATGACGTAGGTTGTAAGGGGCATGTTGAGATGAGCTCAAGATAGAAAGAGGTGAAGGATTGTATCTAACTAGTTGAGAGACTGATAACAGGGAAAAAATAAAAAATGCAGATTTGATTTTGACTTTAGAATATGAAATATATTAGCAGGTTATGTTGCAAGAGCCGATTTCTCTTTCCGATACTAAGATCGTCAACATCAACTTCATCAGCTGCGACAGAAATACGTTTTTAGTTTGGAAACAAATCCTATTTCCTAACTTTCGCGTGTTCATTATATTGAAGCTTTTTTCTACACAATATAGCGATACCAGCTTAATGAAGTATATTGAGAAAAATAGACAAAGTTTAAAGACGACATAATCGTTTCAAACGTCTACAGGAAGCTATTTCGGATAAACAGTTTGAAACAAACAAAGGAATTGTTGACTTTCATGCTGTAGTATATCAGAATGGTTCTGTTACAGTGAAATACTCCTAAGCTAAATGATACATTAGAATCAGTGCGAAGTCGGTTTACTTTAAGAAGTAAGGTCCCACTCACAAATCATTGCCGAAATTGTAAATAGATTAGCAAATAACAGACTTTCACAGCATAAGTAGTATATATAGATATTTGGGTAATTTTAAGTCTTTTGTAGTAAAGTAATTTTTTGTAGTTGGTACTTCTGTACGGTTGGTCGAGAAAGAAAGAGGAAGGTGTGAAGATGGCGCGGAGAGACCACGAGGGAATGTATTAATTCTACAGTGACGACTGTGTATAGTGTTATCTGAGTGTTTAAAGTGTTCAATAAATTGTGCAGATAAATGAAAATATTTGTAGATTTGATTTAACATTAACATCCGTTGCGCAGAAGTGTGTAATTTGAGAGCAGTTTATCAAACAGTAGGCCTAATAATATGCTAGGCGAGAAACAACGCTTGGGCCATGTGTTGAAGTTGGTGGGCTATCTACCTTCGACTAATTAATAGTAAGGAGGGTCTGGCAAAGTATATGGTTACTGCTACTGAATCCTATTCCTGCTATCTCTAGTTGCTGTGTCTGAATATGCCACATTTTCATAAAAAGGTTCATAAATTTTGTGTGCTTACATTATTACACGAAGTATTCAGAGTATCTACATCAAAGATATCGTATCAATCATACTATATTTTTTTATGGCTGTACACCTCATTGACATCGAGGTCATTAGAGGCGGGATGGGCTGGGGGCAAGGAACAGAAAGGAATTCTCCATGGTCTTTTACAAGAACGATCGCAGCATTCGCCTGGAGTGATTTTGGGAAACCATGGAAAACCTTAATCTGAAAAGCGATTTGGAAATTTCTACCCGTGTTCTCCCGAAGGCGAAACCAGAGTGTTACCGCTCACACACCACGCCCCTGTCAACCAATAAATGATCTAGGAGTGTAATTAACGCACAATATCTTTACCAAATAAATCAAATCCTTTGATCTGATGTATCCCAGCCAAACATTTCAGCAGTGATAAACTGGAATCAGTCGGTGAAAACGACATAGGTCGTAATTATGTATTTATTGCAGCCTGTAGCGATCATGTCCATGAACAAAGTTTTGCAAAAAAAAAAAAAAAAAAAAAAAATTAAAAAAAAAAGTCAATATTCGGTGCATTATAAAAAAGTATTGATGTTAATGACACCACGGATCTGTACACGCAAAGTTTTTTTTTATCAGTCATTTACAGTTATCTGTATTTATTTTGCAATGTTACCGTGAACATACATTCAGTGTGAAAGTCATAATGCAAATTAAGAAAGTCTGATAACTAAATCATATTTAATGTTGTTGAGTTCCTGAGCTCTCAGTATACATTGTTACGAACGCTGAAGTGAAACGATAAATATTTACAGGAACCACTGAAGCGACGCTGAGTGAAATCAGCAATTTACTGGGTCCGAAAATTACGCCCTTCCGGGATGCGCATACAATACATCACATTTCTGATGGCGTGCTTGTTAACTAGATCCCCTCGCTGCGGACCAGAAAATTGGAACTGCAAAGCTGTGATTCAGTTAACGACTACTTGTTGCAGGACGGGCCGTTTCACAGCCAAACACTCCAAACATCACGTCATGTCATCGCTAACTAGAAACCCAAATGGCAAATGAATCTATCACAAGCCACCGCTAAAACAAAAAATCCACACCGCAATGCTCAGCGTTGCAGTTATTGACGTACTGTGAGTATTGTCTTAGAGTGGTGTAACGCTTAGCGTTCTAGCCTCGCATTCGGGAGGATGGCGGTTCGAATCCCCGTCCGGGCATCCAGATTTCGGTTTTCCATGCCGGGATGCTTCCTTCAAAAAGACCATGGCCGAATTCCTTCATATTCCTTGCCCCCCCTTTCTTTCCCGTCTTTAAAGACCTCGCTGTTAAGAGACGTTAAGCAGATATTTTTTTTTTTTTTTTTTTTTTTTTTTTTTTAAAGTCGTAGGTTAAAATCCAGACCATTTTGATTTTAGTTAATAGTATAGAGAGGGGTGTTTTCGGTTTGTTCGCGTGATTCTTCCCGAACCTTACAGGTCTTGTAAATACGAAAAACGATGCATAAGTTCCAGAACGTCAGTGAAAATCGGGTTCTTTCCCTAACATAAACCGGCTTTAGTGGCAGGGAGAAGGCCTTGTGCTAGACTGTACCATATTACCTGTCAGAAAATTGTTAGTTGCACACACGTACTAATATAACTAGCATTATAGCCCGTTCATTTAACCAGTGCTGCCAGCCTCTTGGCTTTGAATATCCGTAGATTGCCACTAAAATTTCCGTAGATTGGGTACAAAAATCCGGAGACTCGCTAACTAAAAGAATAAAACAATAATTATTGAAGAGATAGCCCAAATTAAGAATAATTTTTATTTCCAGGTCTTTAAAATTCTAAATACAAAATAATATTCTACATTGAAAGTAAGAAATATCTCTGAACCTATTTTATACATCGTCACTTTCATCGCTGCTGCTATTGTGCCTACTCCTTTTTTTGGGGGGGGGGGAGGGGAGTAGGGGGGAGGAGACTATACATTATCTACTTTCTTGTTGAAATTAAATTTAGCATATCTTCGGTAACAGGAAATGTTAATTAATGCGAGCATTTTGACTCTAGGATATTGGTTAATCCTTCTCTGAAGGCATTGCTTTGTAAGTCGTGGCAACGAGCGTGTCACCGTGCATAAAGAAAGAGTGCGCCGATAGTTCTGTATTACGATCTTTTAAGATCTATATAATCTGTAATCAAACAAAATATGAGCTTTATTTCAATCGTTAGTTCACACGAGCGGTTGCAAGGAAACGGTTAACAATTATTGACATTTCTGTAATTCGTTAACACAATACGCTCAAAGTTTAACAAAAACACCAATATAAGGAAAAATCAACAAATAGTAAAAAAAATAATATTTTAACAAAATCCGAAAATCCTAAATTTTTTTATAAAAATCCGCAGATCTACGGATAAGTCCGTAGAAATAACAGCACTGCATTTAAACCAAGAGTGGTGGTGTAACGGTTAGCGTTCTGGCCTTGCATTCGGGAGGACGACGGTTCGAATCCCTGTCCGGGCATCCAGATTTGGGTTTTCCATGGTTTCCCAAATAACTCCAGGCAAATGCCGGGATGCTTCCTTCAAAAGGCCATGGCCGAATTCCTTCACATTCCTTGCCCTCCATCCTTTCCCGTCTCTAAAGACCTCGCTGTTAAGAGATGTTAAGCAGTTTTTTTTTTGTTTTTTTTTAAACTGCATTTAACAGAGGCGGTTCAAGGTCAGTCTGCTTCATCCTCACTCCGCTGCCCTTACCCCAACATTCGAAGGGGAAATTAGCCAATCGTCTACACGGACACAGTTATCACGTCGGATAGGTAGGAAGAGGGGGGTGATGACGTGAGGAGCGGGAGTAGGGAAACGTAACCTTCAGCCGCCAGTTCGAAGTGAACAGGGTATAGTTTAAAGTTCTTCAGGTTTCATAGCAAGACTTCATTTACATCACCCTGTTACAACAGAACGACTTTCAATGAAAATGCCGTCCTTCTTCCCCTCCCCCCAAAATGAGCTCCTGACCAGAAGAACAGGAGCTGCTCGTATTATCTGAAATAGTTTGGAGGAAGATAGCCACACGGTTGACGAGGCAGCTCGTGAACATATGTCTGAAACACCTAATCGATACTCTGATTTTCCATCTGGGCTTTAGACCTTGTCGACGTCAAAATCGTTAGAGATGGGAGAGGATATGGGGTAAGGAACACGAAAGTATGTTGACATGATCTTTTGAAGGAACTCTTCCGACATTCTCCTGGCGTGATTTCGGGAAACCTTGAAAATTGAAATCTGAATAACTGGACGTGGAATTGAACCCAGGTCCCCCCGAATTCCAGGTTGAAGAGTTACCTCTCACATTTACTACCCGACGAGACCGCTATCAATAGTCATTACTTTTGTACATTCGTTTCGGTTGATACATGAACTTATAGGTAATTCAAAGAAAGTATAAACTTATTTCAAATCGATACACTTGTATACCTAAATCTTCAAACCTCAATCAGTAAACATCGTACTTCTACATATTTATGGCTTTAGACAAGAGATAAAGCCAGTAGCACTGCAGTAATCGTCTGTTAGCTCTATTTTTTTAATGGCCTAACATCTCTTAACAGCGAGGTCTTTAGAGACGGGAAAGGATGGGGGGCAAGGAATGGGAGGGAATTCGGCCATGGCCTTTTGAAGGAAGTATCCCGGCATTTGCCTGGAGTGATTTGGGAAACCATGGAAAACCCAAATCTGGATGCCCGGACGGGGATTCGAAACGCCGTCCTCCCGAATGCGAGGCCAGAACGCTAACCGTATTAGCTTTAATTTCAGCCTTTAGTTAGCGGACATAACCAACAGCCTCGTCAAATCTACTACCTTCTAGCAGTCCATTCGTTTTGGACCTATAAACCTCACATCAGTGTTTGTTTTTTCCGTCCCATAACAACGTGTGCCCTGCCTTAAACGTGTTAATTGTTGTGATTTCTTTAAGTTCTAGCTGAGTGTACCATGACTTGCTGTCGATTTTGTTACAGATCGCATTTTACGAAGTTCCTTTCCTTTTTTCCAGGAAGCGAAGTGGAGCGTTAAATGATCAACTGGGAACTTCCGAAGAGATTGAAAGGTTAAGTGGTGCAGTGTCAGAAGGCAAGACTCTTCTACATCATCAAAAACTTTGAACGAAATGCTGGAGGAAAGTGAATCAAAATATGAAAAAGATACAATATCATTCTTGTTCCATTTATTCCTGATGCGAAAAACTCTCAGGAATGTTACGAACGAAAAAATCTACACTTTAAAATTTACAACTTCATTTTTTAAATATCATATAATGTACACTGAAGTTTACACGTAGCGATATTACCCGTAGCTTACAGTTTCACGTAGCAAAATCGTACGTGTCTCAACTGCCGGCTTGGGGATTGTCAGAAAAAAAAAAAGACAAAGCTAATACCGACACGCATTGCGTCAGACTGGTCGCACCTAGCGTGGTGGGTGGGCGGTTAACGCTCTGGCCTCGCATTCGGGAGGACGCCGGTTCGAATCCCCGTCCGGGCATCCAGATTTGGGTTTTCCCAGGGTTTACCCAAATCACTCCACGCGAATGCAGGGATGCTTCCTTCAAAAGGCCATTGCTGAATTACTTCCCGTTCCTTGTCCCCAGTCCCATCCCACCTCTAACGACCTCGACGTCGACGAGGCGTAAAGCCATATGAAAGAAAAAAGACTGGGTGTTAGGATAAATAGATCAAGCCCGGTCGACGCTAATATGAATTTGTGACGGATTTTCGAAAAATCTTTCAGACTGAAGGATTTAACAGAGCGTTCTGGAAATTTTTTTTTTTTGCAGTTGCTTACTTAAATAATTGTTATAAAATAAAGCTCAATGTAATTTCTCGTGCCCTGTGTTGTAGCAAAAATTTTCAGTTGTCATCTTGGTCCAGATTGCATTTCAGCCTAGCCACAATCTTCGGCAATATTGCCGTTATAAAATTAAAGCTTCAGTCACACGCGAATTAATACATTCCCCGTATCGCATGTCAATGTCTCCATGAATCTCGATACAAGCTTGATTCAAAATATCCACAGTTTCTTATATCTTTCTTACTATACGTGATGAAGATCGATGTTTTAACGGCTGACACAGCTTACAAGCAAGTGAAATGGTGACTCCATTGAAAACAATAAATAAATCTTAACAACTTACATTATGCCACGTAATATTAGTTCTAATTGTGGTTTTCGCGATCAATATTGTGCTTCTTTCATTCAAACCAAATAATGGTTTCAGTAAAAAAAAGCAACTAATAACTATTATGCCAATTAAAACGGAATACATGTATTCATTTCTTAGCAATTGCTTAATTAAATACAATTGTTATAAAATAATGCTCAATGTAATTCCTCGTGCCTTAACAACTTACGTCATGCCACATAATATTAGCTTTGATTGTAGTCTAGGCTGTATAGATCACGATCAGTATGGAACTACTTTCATTCAAATGAAGTAATGATTTAAGTAAAAGGACATCAATGAAAACAATTTAAATAGAAATTAATCTACTCATGCCCTCTGCTGTAACGTCAGGTTCTGGTTGCAATAACAATCTAATAAAAACTGCCGCTAGCATTGCTAATCGGGAATTCAAGCTTTTTGCTTACATATCTATTGCCAAATATTTTAACTATTACTTTTACTACGAACGAATATTAAAAAAAAGTAACTAATCATTATTATGCTGATTTAAACGGAATACGTACAGTACTTTTCTTTCAGTGTTATGACAGTTAATTTATTCGCGGATGCTGAGATAAATATAAATGTTATTAAATAATGTGCATAACCTAGAACAGTGATGTCAAAGACACGGCCCGCGATCGCAATGTGACACAGAAAGACGACTCATGTTTTTTAGAGCTTTTAGACTTCACTCGATTCCTCTACGGAAGTTTTTAAATGCGTTTTGAAGACTTCCACAAAATGAATGAAATGGAATTCCCAATTTTCAGCAATCCATTAAATTCTGAAGCTTCACATGCACCAGTTCATTTGCAAATGGATTTGATAGATCTTCAATCGGAGAGTATTTTGAAAGAAAAATTTAAAAGGTTAATGCTCTTACATTTTATACACAATATTTCAGGAGTTTGGATAACTACCCGGAATTAAAAACGCATGCAGTACGCATTCTGAGCATTTATGCGAGCAGATGTTTTCCGTCATGAAAATAAATAAGAACAAACATCGCACAAGACTTACGAATGAACATCTCCAATCAATTATTAACACAACAAATATGATACCTGACATCAATGAGCTTGTCAAAAACAAGAGAAATCAGGTATCTGGATCCTCGAGCTGAAAATAATTACCCTCTTTTTTAACTTTGATATGATTTTTAACAACCGTATATTATATACTATACAATTAAATAAATAAAATGTTATAATAATTCAGTACATTTTTTTAATTTGAATCTGGCCCGCCTACACATTCTAAATTTAGTATACGGCCCTCTGCAAAATTGAGTTTGACACCTATGACCTAGAACGTCTCGTAGTCGTAAGTTGGACAACGAAGACGAAAAGCGTGACGTCGCAGTGTGACGTCATAGTGTGTGTGATGTCACCGCGTGACACAGTTACAACATGACCGAAAGTTGCGTTTTATAGTTTAGATAAAGAGAACTATCTTGTCGTTTGTCATACTGTATTTTCTCCTAGCCTTATGAAGCAATTTACCTGATTTAAGAATTTTAATTTTTCTTTCGAATGGCTTTACACCTTGTTGGCGTCGAGGTCATTAAATTCGCCTGGAGTGATCTCGCGAAACCATAGAAAACCAAAATCTGAACGGCCGGACGGGGTTTCGAACGTGCGTCCTCCGAATGCGAGGCCGGAGCGTTACTGCTCACCCACCAAGCTCGGTATTTTACAATAAAAATTGTAAAATTTCTGCATTTAGTTTTTCAAGTATGAATTAAACGTTTTTATCTGCAATTCCATTTATACAATGGTACTTTAGATTTCTAAATAATAATTAATTATTGACGCATTAAATCAAACGTTTTTGAAAGATACAAATAATTCCTGCAGGGATAAACATTTGATTGTACTCGCTCCGGGTTTTTCTGTTTCCACCTATTTGGACCGTGAAATGCCGTCGGTATATCACTGGGCACATTCAGACAGCACAACAGTTCAATGTATAGGAAATATATGCCAGGTCTTCAGTATTTCGACTGAAACAAAACGGCACACAACTAGTCTGTGATTGCGCAGTGAAAATCGATGGCCCGCCATTTATTGTCTGCGGGCGTCTGTTGTTTGACCGACATCTGCAGACATGACGTCATGAGTGAGTGGTTCGCATCAAACGCTGCGCTCGTTTTTCGGCGAACGTTTTGCGCGATTTGTTTTTCGCCTGCGGTTTCGCTTTCATGTCAGCCTTGTGTAAATTTTGTGGTCGCTGGACTGCTTTCTGGCTGCATAGCCGGACTCGGCGAATTTAATTTATTGCTATTAAATAAATTGTACATTCTGGTGATGTTGTTAGTCTGTGTTCACAGAAATTCATCGATGCGATTGTGATAATGGTTTACACCAGAATCACCAAAGCTATTGTCCACAGCTTAGCAAATGGGACGCGAATTGTTTGTATGCATTTGTTTTCTGGTGCTGCCTTTCAGCGTAAGTATTTTTGTTCTTAGTGAGATGTATTGTCAACGCTGTTAACACTGGAAACCATCTGTTTTACTTTGTACTCCATATTTCAACACACGAGGTCTGACAATTACTTTTGTGAACATAATTCCATGTCCTTATTTTGACAGTATTTTACAAAAACTCTGTAACGTCACATAACCTTGGTACATCAGCATCTCACTTCACTGTTTTGATAGAAATATTTCGAAAGTGATAGTAATTATATTCATCAATGAGATATGTAACAGTTCAACTAGATATTCTAATCGTCAGTAGTAGAGATATTCCGATTTATTTTTTCCTATATTTTGGCAAGGTTGACATGATGGCTCTGAGAATGTGTAAATTTTAGGCCGCATCAAATTTCTTGTCTAGTTTGTAATGTGTCTCTGCTATTCATTGTACTTTAAAATATTTAATTTAATTTAAATTGCGATGAAGCGCACGCTTCGGTGCGAATTTCCCTACATACCATATTTTTCCCCATTTTCTGTAACCCCTACTTTTGTCCTCTAAAAATTTCAACTTTAAATTCTTTAAACGTTTTTGGTAAATTATCTATCGTTTCTCATGGTAACTTATTCCAATCCCTGACACCATTGCCTACGAAAGGAAATCTTCCCACACCATTGTGCCTGAAATCAAGTGCCAGCTTGTGGTTATGGTCATCTTTTCCATTCCATGCGTTACTCCTAATTCTTATACCAATATCTTTCCAAACATCGTCATCAATATACGCCCTCACCCTCCTCCTATCTCCCAATGAATCCCATTCCAGCTCTTTTATCATATAAGTTTTGTGTTAATTTCCAGAGACAAATCTTGCATCCCTTCTTTGCATCCCCTCCAACTCCTCTATTTGATACCCAAAATGTGGGTCCCATACTACACCACCATATTCAACCAATGGTCTGAACAAAGTTTTGTAACACAATTTCGTTACTTCTCTGGTACATCCCCTCGTCACTCTCACCAAAAAGAGCAGGATTTTGAAACCTTTTCTTACTGCCTGTCTAATTTGTTCTGCCCAGTTTACCTTATCTAATGTTATTCCAAGATATGTACATTTTAAGTTTTAAACAAGCAATTCTTTCACCAACTTACAGTTTTAATTAACCTAGTAAACTGCCTCTTCCCTTATGCACAAATGGGTGGGATATCAGTTCAAAATATTTTTTGCTTATTTTTTAGTCTTGCAAAATGAATATTAAATACATATTATAAATACAGACTCTTAGTAGAGCATTGAATTCTCTTTTATTCAGTTTAAATTGAAAAATTTTGATAGTAGGGAGATGTTAAACTTCCTTTCAAGTGATTGTTAATTTTCTCGATATTTCTGTAAAAAGTCGCATTGTGATTGGCCCGTATACCCGCTATGTTTGTCTACTCGTGAGGCGCTTGGAAATGTGGGCTCATAATTTTTTCTTCTGACCTGTGAATATTTTGAGTGAAGTCTTGTCATAAGTTTTTACGTTTTTCGTATCTTGGTAAATGTTTGAAAATGAATGTCTCTTCAAATTGAAAATAAGTGAGTATAGATAAGGATGAAGCCATGAGAGCAGCTCTCGGAAGATTGAACGCATTTTACAATATTTTTCCCTTTGCTAATTGTCTCGTCTGTTAACATGAATACATTATTTTTTGTGTTAACTGCTACCTTCACCTCTGCGAAATGTCTGCTTTCATCATCCTTCGTTAATTTCATTTCTTAAAGGCATTTTAATTTTCGTTATCGCAATTAATTCTTACTGAACTGAAGAAAGAGTTACGTATATCCACGAGATTTAATTATTCTCAAACAACTTCACTTAATTATGTTTTAATTTTGCGATAGTGTAATCAGTTGGCAAGCAAAAAACCAGCAAAGTAATATCATAGCACTAATTGAAAGCTTTTTATGGCCTACCAAGCTGCATAAAATTTAGAGTACACCAAACTAAACCAGTTTTAGAGATTCTTACTTGTTGAAGACATATTTCTCTACTTCTGATGTTAATGATTTTTTTTATAAGCATATGGCTTAGAGCAGGGATCCCCAAACTTTTTATCCCGTCGACCACTTCATAGAATATTTGTCTTCTTATCGAGTGCCAGATTAAGTAATTAATAAAAACATAAATCATTTCTGGAATTTCTGATGTTGAGCAATGAGACCTGCATAGCAACCCAACGAAAGAATTAATAGTCTTATAAAATCCACCCGATAAAATTTCCAGAAAAAGGAGATATTTTCCATTATTTTTATAATCTCAACAAGTGATAAAAAATTATGGATACATGGAAATATTTCTATAGTTCTTAAACCGTACGTGTCAGAAACCGTAAAGTACACAGTTATTTTTGAAAACTTAACATTAATTATATTGGATGAAGAAAATGTCCTGTCCTACGTTTTGTTACAAGACGATATTATGAAAATAATTGCCTCGTGTAAAGACGAGCAGTTGGAGTTAAACGCTAAATAGTGCCAAGTCATGCGTGTAGTACCAACCAGCCTCTAATGACCTCGACGTCGACAAGGCGTAAAGCCACAAATACAAAAGTAAATAAATACAAATCGCTTCATCCTTTCTACGTCTGTGTTCAGTATCGCAACGCTTTATTACGAACGAATAATTATTGATTGAAGAATAGATAGCCGCGATAGACGCTTTCGATTGCGGTTTGCAGACTCCGTTATTCCGTGTTTCGCGTTGTGCGATGCGGTTCCAAAGTTTGCTCCGGCTACCCTGACACCATTTAGGTAAATCTCCGTAGTGTTCTAGGTACCAAATTTCCGGCTGAAAAACTTTATTACGTACTAACAGAGTTACGTTAAATGCATTTGCACAACAATAGCAGTCATTAATCTTTGTTTTAAACGAGCAATTCTCGTATATATTTGAAATCTCGGTAACGGCTCTAACGATATCATATTTAGATAAAGTTTTGTTTTTAAGATTACCTAAATGGTTGTCTTCCGTGTAAAAACGCAATTTTACAAAATACGAACAATTTTTGCACTTGGTATCTCTAAAACAGCTCTAACGGCATCTCGTAGACGATTCAGTTACTAGAAAGCCACTAATAGTTTCTCTTTGGTTTCAACAAGGAACTCTTATATATTTAAACGAACAGTTCTTCTGTACTAGCCGACCCGTGGGATTACTAGCACTACATTTAAAAGATTTAAAAAGAAGATATTTAAAAATTGGTTTTGTTAGAAGTGATACTTTACAAAACTTCTTTGAAAATAACATTAGCAGTTATAATGTAATCATCGTTTACTTTTTGACCGTATGTGTCTTTAACACAAACATTAATATTACTGAATTGTAAAAAATGCTTATCATTAAATACTACCAGTTTAATTGCAAAACATTTAAAAAAAGTCATTTTTTTAAAAAAAAAAAATGTATTGCTTTTGTCAGTTGCGATTTTTTCTAACTTCTTTACCATAGAAAACTTCCTTGAAAATAATGTTAACACAATAGCACCATTTTTATCTCTGAAACGGTTGTCATTGAAGTTTCCGGTAATGCTTACTGATGTTCATTAAGTTTTTCTTTGATTAGAGCAAGGAAATTCGCACTTCAAAATGCCTAGGAAGCCGTTAAGAAAAACTTTTAACTACCTCCAAGAAAAAAATAATAACATACGGGACATACTTAAAAAAAAGCTAACACACGCAAAAAAAATAATAAAATATTCTAACGCCACGCGATCTTGTAGAATTTTGTGGCACCAGTGAGCCTACTGTTTTATCTTTGGTTGTAGTAAGCAACTGTGATTTTCGAAATGCTTTTAAGAAAAAAAATTAACTACAATCAAACTTTACGCAGTTAAGACTCATCTCAAGAAAACCTAAAAGAAAATCGTCTGAACCAAATTGATCGAACTTCGCCCAGTGAAGACTCAATTCAAGAAAATCCTGACGAAATTAGACCTAAGAAGGTTTCTATTCATGAAACACTACCATTAGCTCGACAAATAAGTGCTGTTTAAAAGATGCTTACAAAACTTGTCTACAATAATAAGTGAGGTAAAATCCTACAATTTAAACATTCAACGACTGCGTAATCGATTGCGTGCGCCATTGAAAGTGTTGAACAACGAGAGCAACAAACACAAGAATTGCTTGTGTTTGGTACAATAGAAGTCCGATTATACGAGGTAAACGGGACCGGGACCACCTCGGATAACGAAAAACTCGGATAACCGGAAGTCAAGGAAAGAAGTTACAATGAATCAAAAAACGTATTGAAACTGAAGTACGTAATGCAATTTATTTATAGTGTAAAAGTAATTTGTGAAGCAATAAAGTTGTTTTTTGTACATTAATTACGATTACTTGCCAAAAAAGTCTTTAATGGTCTTCTGTGTCACAATTTTGTTTCTCTTCTTAGCGGAAGTATAGCGCCAACGCTGTAGCATTATTATGTCAGCTGCTGTGCTTTCTTCCTGTTGCTCAATATACTCAAGTACTGCATCTATTCTTTTTATACCTTCAGCATGAGAAATTTTTGGAACAGTTTCATTTTTATCTTCTTCTCTTTGTCCGCTGACAACCATGTTAACAATTTCATCATCGTTAAACTGATTTTCATCGTCATCCAACAACCACTCTTATATACAGGGTGTCCAGAAAAGGACTCCCTGATTTCAGAAATTAAATATCTCGTAAACAAACCCCGCAGGGGCCTGGTACGCAAGTGCCAGGTACGGGTTTGGCGAACCCGCGGTGCCCGAGATGGAAACTTGTAAGCGCCGCTAGTTTCCCACACCGTAAACTCCTACCATGCTTCAACGACCACCGTAGGGCGTGGCGGTGGAACTTTGTGTGCCTAGGAGAACGGGGATCTTGGCTTCATCGCCCGGATCGCGAGGACGGAACAAACCTCTATAAAAAACCCCTCAACCTCAAGGTCGGATACGTGCCGAGGAGGTGCATGGGTGAGAGGCAGATCACTCGCTAACGTACAACCTCAGGGGCACCTGCGCACCCCTGTTGTACTAGCGCTTTCCTTCAAAATGTTTTTGCTCGTGGGAACAAAATGAAGCCTCACAAACAAAAACAAAACCCCTGCGGCCCGGGTGTGCCGCAGGTTAAAAAATATACACCCAGTTCTAACAAACGGGCGAGGGTTGACAGCCCTCCCCCAGATAATGGATGCAGTAACGGGAAGGACTTTGTTATCGACAACGCCTTCATTATAATGTCCAGGAAGCAGGGATCCTTCGAGAAGGTGTCCCCCTTTTACATACAAAAAGGGTTGGAGGGTCTGGCCGGGACTCTTAAATCAGTCAAGAAGCTGAGGAACGGGACTCTGCTGTTGGAAACAACCACCAACAAGCAGGTTGTCCTTCTCCTTAAGTCTGAGAAGCTCGGGGAGTTCGCAGTAAAGTGCGAACTCCACAAAACTCTTAATTCGAGTAAAGGCGTGGTAACATGCCGCGACCTTATCGATATTGAGCCCGAGGAACTCCTTAAGGAGTGGTCAACAGATCATGTGGTCGAGGTAAGACAGATCAAACGAAGGGTTAGTGGCAATCTTGAGAAGACTGCCACCTTCGTCTAGACGTTCGACACTCCAACGTTGCCCAAAGCCATCAAGGCTGGCTATTTAAATCTGAATATCCGTCAGTATGTCCCGGACCCGATGCGCTGTTTTAAGTGCCAACGGTTCGGGCATACGACAATGACGTGTAAGGGCAACCCCACCTGTGGGAAATGTGGAAAGGCTGTACACGAGCCAGGTAGTAGTTGTACCCTCCCACAGGTGTGTGTCAACTGCTCCGGGTCTCATCCAGCCTGGAGCAGGGAGTGCCGAGTGTACCTTGAAGAAAAGAAGGTACAGGAGTTGAAGAGTAAGGAAAGAATATCTTTTGGCGAGGCGAAGAAACGGTTTAAGGCGCTGGCGCCACCGGTTTTCGCCACTAGCTTCGCCAAAACGTTATCAACTCCCGTCAAGAAGGAGAGCGTTGCTACGCAGACGACCGTTGTAGACACGGGCACGAGCACGACATGCTCGTGCCAGTGCAAGTGTGGTGCGCAGCCCACTAAGGTCCTAACACCAAGGACCGCGGTCGTCGGTGGAAACGCTTCGGTTAACTCGACCACTTCAGCAGCAGGGTCATCAAGTCCACCAGTTAAAGCACAGCCATCCGCTAAAGTAGCTGCAGCTGTGGGTGCCTCTGCAACAGCAGAAGCAGCACCCATAGCAGAAGCATCACCTTCAGGTAATATAGTTACGGCAACGCCATCTGCCAGTAGCGGATGGCAGTTAGTACAGAAAGTTCGGGGTCCGAAGTTTAAACACACGGACCCCACCACGTTCTTGAAGTCCCCCTCAACTTCTCCTCCTAGTTCCCCAACTAGCGTGGGGAGGAGGGGGGCAGGGCCTCGGCGGAAGAAAGATCCGCAAGACGCCGAGGCCCTAGAACAAAAGTCGTCTTCGGACCCCGAAGATGACGTTATGCTGGTGGACGTAGACCCTGGTCCCATTCCTCAGCAGACACCAGACCCTGAACCACCCGACCCGGGGCGGGTGGTTTTAAATAGGTAGAATGGCTCCCATACTTCAGTGGAACGTAAACGGCTTTCAGGCTCACAAAGAGGAAGTCCAGCTCTTAGCACGGTCTAATCCATTGTGTCTCTGTCTCCAGGAGACACACTTTAGACCACAACATCAGCCAGTGCTAAGAGGTTATGACATATTCCGAAAGGACGATACCGAGGGTGATCGAGCGAAGGGCGGAGTGGCCGTGTTTGTTCGGAACACTGTCCACTCCGAGCCTATTGCTCTCACCTCTGATCTACAAGCAGTTGCGGTGAAAATACACGGTCCAATCAAACTGACCGTATGCTCTGTCTATCTGCCACCCAGTGTGTCAGTCGGTTACGACGACCTGGTTGGCATCGTACGACAACTCACTCGGCCCTTTCTCCTTTTGGGAGATTTCAACGCCCACAGTGCGTTGTGGGGTTCCGCCACCGATTGCCCCCGGGGCCGAGTGGTTGGTAGATTGATAGAGCAGGAGGAAATTTGTATCCTGAATACAGGGCAAATGACTCATTTCACCGCTGCTACCGGTACGTCTTCTGCCATTGACCTTTCCTTGTGTTCCCCCTCAATAGCGGACTCCGTGCAGTGGGACGTGGATCGCGACCTACATGGTAGTGACCACTTCCCTATTTGGATGCACGTCGAGTGTGAGCGAGGGGGAGGCAATAACCGACGCAAATGGAACGTCAGTAATGCAGATTGGCAGCTCTTGTGCCGATCCTGTATTACTAGAGCCCTGTGAGACAATACAGGAGAAGGTGAATCACTTCACAGAAGTGATTCACCGTGCAGCTGACGTTTCCATGCCGAAGAGCTCCGGAACGCTGCGAAGGACGCCCGTCCCCTGGTGGAACGATGAATGTCGTTCCGCCATCCAGGGTCGCCGACGGGCGTTGCGTCGTTTTAGGTTGTACCCGACATCTGACAACCTAGTAGCGTTCCGTATTGCCAGAGCTAAGGCGCGTCGGGTTCTTAAGGAGAGCAAGAAGAGGTCATGGCAGAACTTTGTGAGCACTATAAATCGTTCCACACCTTCGTCGAAAGTATGGGAGTCTATCCGCCGTATATCTGGAAGGTACTTCCCGCCCACCAGTATCTGGGTTACTGGATCACGGACATATAATTACCGACGAACGAAGCATAGCGCAGCTGATGGCGGAGAATTTCGCCGCCATCACATCGTCTGCTAACTTTGACCCTCGGTTTCAGCGACGACGAGTCGCTGCCGAGAGGCGCCCGCTGTGCTTCGATTCGTCGAATACAGAGGCCTACAACTGCCCATTTACATCTTGGGAGCTGGAGTCAGCGCTGAACAGCGCAAACGACACTGCTCCAGGGCCTGATTTGATCCAGTACCAGATGCTGAGGCATCTTAGTAAAGATGCTAAGGAGTACCTTTTAGATATTTTTAATCAGATATGGACCGGAGGACACTTCCCCGACTCGTGGAAAGAAGCAACGCTTAGTCCCTATTTTAAAGCCTGGTAAGGACAAATTGCTGCCAGGTAGCTATCGTAGCATCGCCCTTACAAGCTGCGTGGGCAAGACACTGGAGAGGATGGTCAATCGCCGCCTCGTCTGGTGTCTTGAATCCCGAAATCTGCTGAGCCGCTTTCAGTGTGGATTCAGGAAGTTCCGTTCCACCTTGGACAACCTGATCCTCCTGGAGGCGGCAATACAGGATGCGTTCATCCGCAGCCAACACCTTGTGGGTGTTTTTTTCGACCTTGAAAAGGCCTACGATACTACCTGGCGGCATTTGATTTTAAAACAGTTACATGAATGGGGTTTTAGGGGAAACCTACCCCGTTTTTTAAAATCATTTTTATCTGGTCGTTGCTTCCGGTACCGAGTCGGTGGTGAAGTGTCTGATCTTTTTATTCAAGAAAACGGTGTCCCTCAGGGGTCAGTTTTAAGTGTTACTCTTTTTGCCATTGCTATTAATTGCATAGCAGCCATTATAAGGAGTCCCTTACGGTACTCCTTATATGTGGACGACTTTTTAATTTTTATTGTATCGTCCAGCCTGAGAAGCGCTGAGCGGCAGTTGCAACTCACGCTGAACAGGCTGGATGAATGGTCAGTGCACACCGGTTTTCGTTTCTCCGCTGAGAAAACCCGGTGTGTACTTTTTACTCGCAGCAGAAGTCTTTTACCAGAGCCTCACCTTACCCTGAAGGAACACCGTTTTAAGTTTTACTGAAACAGTTCGGTTTCTGGGCCTCATTTTAGACAACAGATTAACCTGGCTACCACATCTCAAAGATGTGAAAGCCAGAGCGTCAAAAGCTCTAAATGTTTTAAAATGTCTGTGTGGCAGGTCATGGGGCGCTGATCGCTCCTGCCTGCTACAGTTTTATAGAGCCTTTGTACGGTCGCGGCTGGAATACGGTTGTATTGTTTATGGTTCGGCACGGGACAGCTATCTGCGTATATTGGATAGTGTCCACCATGCTGGAATTCGGCTCGCCACGGGTGCATATCGCACTAGTCCTATTGTCAGCATTTGTGCTGACTCGGGCGAGCCGCCGCTTACCATCCGCCGGCAACTCCTCATGGTGCGACACTACCTGCACGTTGCCATAACACCTGGCAGTCCCGTGCACGACATAGTGCTCCATCCCAACTACTGAGCGGCTCTATACCAACCGGTATAGAGCCACTAAACCGTTCAGCTACCGTACAAGGGCTATTTTAGAACAATACGGATTAGAGCTTCCCTCTTTTTATCACCAGGGTTGGAGTAAATCTCCTCCCTGGCTTTTAGAGAGGCCCAGAATTATTTTAGACCTGTCTCGGTACAACAAAGTTTGTACCGCAGACAGTGTTTTTAATAATGTTTTTAGAGACGTTCTTAATGAGCATCACACTTTTACCCCGGTGTATACGGATGGGTCTAAGCAGGCTAACGGAGTTGGCTGCTCCGTCGTGTTCCCTCCAAGCGACTTACACATATAAACTTGATGGCAGGTGCATCGTTTTTACTGCCGAGTGCTACGCCGTGCTAAAGTCGCTCCAGCATATGAAAGTAAATCGCGATAAGTGTTTCATCATATGCTGTGATTCCCTCAGCTTTATTCAGGCGATAGGAAATATGTATCCAGCAGATCGTCTAGTTCAGGACATCCAGGACGCCCTCCTTTCCCTCCAATCTCGTGGAAGGAGGTATTATTCTGCTGGGTAACGGGCCATGTGGGAATCAGGGGGAACGAGGCAGCAGATGAAGCTGCCAAGTTAGCCTGTGACAAGGTCCGAACCGACTTTGCACCGGTCCCAAAGTCAGACCTTGCCTCGGCGGTGAAGAGATTTATCTTTGTTATTTGGCAGAGGCAGTGGCTGGAAGTCGAGCATAATAAGCTCCGGCTGGTCAAACCGACCGTTCAGCCGTGGAGCAGCTCCTTCCAGCGGGCGAGGAGGGATGAGGTTCTCCTTACTCGCCTCCGTATAGGGCACTGTCCTCTTACTCATAGTTTCCTTCTCCGCCGAGAGGACCCTCCGGAATGTGATGCTTGTGGCGTACCTTTGACGGTACGCCACATTTTAACCGAATGCGAATTGTTTTTAGATTTAAGGGCAGACGTTGGCTTAGGCAACGATCTGTCCCTTATTTTAAGCGATGACCGCGACAACGTGGCTAAGGTTTTAATGTTTTGCAGATTGGCCGGTCTTGTCCCAAAATTTTTGGGCAGATCGGCCTAGGTTTTAGATTGGATTAGTGGCCATTTACAACCACTAATCCAAGTACTGTTTTTACATGTGACACTGCTTATATGGCTGGCCTCTTTACAGCCAGCCAGCTTACGCGTTTTTTAAACTTGTTGGCCCTTTTACAGCCAACCAGTTAATGTATGTATTTTTATATTTTATTGCCTATTTTCAGTTTTATGGTCTACGTTGCTGTCTGCGTGGCCGATCTCTTTACAGTCGGCCACGCAGACGGTATTTTAATTAGTATGCTAGTATTTTATTGTGCTGTCTCTGTGGCCGACCCCTTTACAGTCGGCCACACAGACGGCAATTTTGCCACGTTGTCACGCCTGGTTGTTGTTAGGGCGCTCATGACCCCGTCGTCGACGCGCCCTAAAACCCCAATAACAACAACAACGATCGATAGAGGAATGCACTAAACGGTATGTTTATTGTGGCAGCTGTAAGAAGTGTATACAGAAGTGTGAAATAATAGTTACAAAAGCTGATAACAGATGGCGCTGTACGCTGTACAGCTCATATCAGCATACATAAGTGAAATAATCGTATGAAAACAATCTTTGCAAACAATCACATCACAATGTTTTCAATATGTTCACCATTGGCACTACCCTGAGCTTCGGATCACTATTTAGGCATTACGTATGGCGATTACAGCGCCATCTGTTAGCAGCTTTTGTAACTATTATTTCACACTGCTGTATACACTTCTTACAGCTGTCACAATAAACATACCGTTTACTGCATTCCTCTATTGATCTTTGTTTTCGAGATATTTAATTTTGAAATCAGGGAGTCCTTTTCTGGACACCCTGTATCTTCATTGTTAATATCTTTTACGACTGGAAGTTGGTTCGCTAACTGTTATCAGTTCATTGACATCTTGTTGAGCTAGATCGTCCTTTTTAGGCTTTTCCAAACCAAAGAGTTTTCTTCATGATCGTTGAAGAGTTTCCTCTTTTACTTCATCCCACGCCATGCTTGACCAAAAATTGCATCTTTCACTGATACTATTTTCTTTAGTGAATCTGTCACAGTGCTACCTCTCTATAAGTTGCCTGATAAAACTTGAAGCAGCCTTTTTCTGTAATTCCTTTTGAATGTTTCTATTACACCCTGATCAAGGGGTTGTATCAGTGACGTAACATTTGGCTGTAGGAACTTACACTTCATACCATATTTCAAAAATTTGCCTCGGTTAACCCGGCGACTCGGATAATCGGAACTCGGATAACCGGACTTTTACTGTATTTCTGAAACGGCTATAACGCCATCTCGTGGAATAAGTTAGGTTTTTATAATACATAATAGTATATCTAATCTGTTCAATCTAAAACTGTTATATGAGCAAATCCTGTATTTGGATAAAATTAATTTCTCGGCAACATCTTTCGAGATTTTGATGAAATCTTGCATACTGGAACAGAAATCGAAAGATGCCGAGCACCCCCCTCCCCCCCCCCAACATGTGAACTCATAAGGTTTAACCCATTCAAAAATCTCCTGACGCGTATAAAGAAGTTTTCACTTCAAAAACTAATAATCTAACGTAGTCCACTACCCGACGGTTCGTTGAATTTTACGGAAGGAGATATACGAAGCTATTGTGTCAGAGGCAAGATGGCTAATTCCTTTCTTCACCAGCCTGCAGTTTAATGTGGAATCAGAACCACGGAACGTCCCGGCTCATATAATCAAATACAACTCCTAAAAATTCCTACTCATCGCGGGATTTGAATTGGCGACCTGATAGAGAACTTTCCGAAATAAGCGCCTTAACCGTTGAGCTACCAGACCGCCTTGTTTTGAAGTATACGTGTGCTAAGTACTATCAAAATCGGATATAAACTATGGGTTTGTACGAAGAACAGTGACATTAATTAAGGTGATGGTGGAAAGAGGAGAGGGTTTAAATTTCTGTAAATCAAACGTAAACAGTATTTTACCGTTTGTTTTAAAGTATATTTATGCAAAGTTCCATCAAAATTGGATAAAAACTATGTGTTTGTATTATGATTTTGCGAAAAGTGTCCAACAATCACACGTATATTATACGCACAACATGTGCCGTGATTAAGGATTGCAATCCCGCAGTGTTTTCAATCCCTCGGGATACGCACGGGATTTGCGCCAATCCCGCGGGATCCCGCGGGATCCGTGCGGGATTGGTACAATCAGTTTTTTAAAGCATATATTTAAAACACAGTTACTTTAATCGTTGATAAATTAAATAATAATTAAATTAATAAATAATTTTTAATGTTAAATGATACAAATTAACAGTTAACAATATTTTGATTGGCAAATTGACACTAAAACTTTTTAGCGTGTCTTAAGTGTATTTCGAGGTTTTACATTTTTGTTTTTTAATCTAAACCAATTTTTAAATAAATAAAAATGGAAAATATTGAGTCTTAGGTCATATAATGTGCCTTACAATACATCACACAAGTTTAAAAATATGGTTTGCTTAGTAGCCAAGTTAGCAGAGTTTTTTTTTCTTTTTAATTCTAAATAAACATTCCATAACACCGAGAAAAGCATTCCATTTCACAAAGTGAAATGAATATATTCTGTAAAGTGTAGACTTGGCTCAGAACAAGATCTCATAACTTTTTGTCACTGCACAAGCACAAGACTTGGCCTTTTTTTGCGTGATTCATTATTATATCTCCTGATTCCTTGATTGATATTTGATTCAATATTATTAAAAGAAACTGCTCACCAACATGTAAACTGTCAAGTATTTCAGATTTAATTTTGTGGCGTAACGACGTTTTTAGAGTGGAAATTATTATATTTTAGTAAGAAAGGAGACTTTCTCGGCGAATGATTGCAGTGAAGTCCTCATAGGTTGTATCTCCGGAGATCATTGCAAACACACGAAATTACACACATGAGGAAGACGGCGGAGGCAGCCGTCGAAGTATGGTGTTCCTATAACACAATTCGTCGATACACCGGTGAAAATTTCATTATAACTTTTTTTTACCTTCAGTCGAAATAATAACAAGGAGAAGAGGGATTAATCGAAAGCTTAAGCGGCACATGTAAGCAGACGGCTTTCGTCAAAGAAACGCATTGAGGCAGCGGCCAAAACAACAATAAGTCAAAGGATATACAATTTCCTTGATAGCTGCTAAATAAATAGGTACGTGATCGTTAAAATGATGATAACATTAGTTTCATATCAACGAATAATCAAATTTTCAGCCGCAAATTAGGAAATTGTCACAATAACTTTATCTGCAAATACAGAAAATGGGAATAATGAAACCGTGAATAAAAAGCTGTAACCGTGTAGTTCAGATAACGTGTGCGATACTTAAAAAATAATTATATAGTTAGAAAATCGAACTTAATATGCACCATGACTCAAATTACAGAATTGTGTACTCGAAACAAACGTAAGTTTTGATGAATATGTAAAAGTTTATTTATTTACTTACGAATGACGAAGGTTAACAAAAACAAACGCATGTTCATATGAGTCAAATGCCAACTGGAAGGGTACAGGCAAACAGTGCAATACATCCGATAGAGACCGAGTGGGGCAGCGAGTCACGCAGACTGACACGCGTTTCCGCCGGATTTTGCGGATTGCGGATCCGCTTAATTTTGTGCGGGATCCGCCAGACTGTCTAATGATGCGGGATCCCGCGGGATTGCGGGATCCTGCTTTGCTGGATTGCAATCCCTAACCGTGATGGTGACGTGCGCAACAGGTGGCACTGGCATCTCGGTGACGTGACGTCATGAACTCACTGATTTATCCCCGTCGAGACATCTCGTAATCCACTTGAATAATTCTGAGCTCATATTCTAGACTAGAGCACTTCCACTGCACATAGGGTTTAGTCCAGTTTGAAGAGAGACCCACACTTCAATGTACAGGCACAGCATAACTGCATATAACAGCCAGGAAGTAATTAATTTTGATTAACAGTTCTGCCACGTATAGGAGACATCCGAAGTTACCCATCTATACACTTATATTTCATCTGTATGATAGGAAAGAACGGAAATATTATAAATACAGTAGTTTTAAAGTACTGAAATGACACATTTTCTAGTGCTGCAGGTATCAGTTTATAAAACATTTATGGGAGTTAATGTTAATAATTTTCTCCTTTCACTGCTTCCGTTGCAACGCTATTGTATTCACCTTTTAATGTTATTCGAAAGTGTTAATCATTGTTTCTTACTTTATATTCCTATGCAAAAAGCTCACATTTTAGGTGAATGTTGATACGAATCGAGATATGTCGATAGTGTGAGCCGTTATGGACACTACAGTCTATACGCCGTAAAGCCAAAGTAGAAATGAGATCCATGCGATCAGTCTCCACACGTGCATCCTTTCAAAGAGTAACGAGACCTCTTTGTTCAGCGCTGAAATTGTGTCAGAGGAACCAAAAATGCACTATCACTTTTATATTCATGATAATGGTCACTCCATCCGTTGGTATTAATCTTGCGATCCGTGGCAAACTTAGAGCTGCTGAGCTGCGGTTTCCGAAATCCGTCAAGCTGTCAGAGCACAGTGAACAAGCGAGAAAATTAAATCCTAACGTTTACGCTTTTTTTTAAAAAAAAAAAAACAACACGTTTCACAAAGTTCATAAGGTCAATACAGTAGTACAATCGTCATAACGGGAAGAATAGCGATATTCACTCTCACTTGAATCTCGATAAAGTGCATGCTGATGGCAATTTCCCAAACATCTATTTACCTATTTCTTCTTATTTTTATCATCTCATATGCTATGGGTGTAAAATACCCCCCCCCCCTTCATCTACTTTTACCTTTTACGAGTTTTAATTTTAAATTATTTTATTGACGTCGGGTTTTGTTATGTTATGTAATGTTTTGAGAGATGTTTTTTTTTGTTTTTTTTTTTACTTATTGCTTTACGCCTCGTCGACGGCTAAGGTCATTAGAGGCGGGATGGGGCTGGGGGACAAGAAACGGGAATTAAATCGGCCATGGCCTTTTTGAAGGAAGCATCCCGGCATTCGCCTGGAGTGATTTGGGGAAACCATGGAAAACCCAAATCTGGATGCCCGGACGGGGATTCGAACCCGCGTCCTCCCGAATGCGAGGCCAGAACGTTAACCGTTCACCCACCATGCTCGAGAGATGAAATAATTATTCATAATCGGACAAAAAAAAAACAAGTAAGACCACAGCAGTGAGAGACATACAATAGTAATTCAACAGCACATCTGTTGATAGTTTCCATTGTGCTGCTTGCCAATCCTAGGAAACGATATCTCAGCAAGAAGAAGAAAGTGAAGTATTGCTGGGATGAATTACATCTCAAATAATTCAGATACGTACTGCCTCCATAGTACTTATTATGAAAAAAGTCATTTGAAAAACAGAATTGTGCCATTTTTTTTCAGCCGAATATCTTTACTGCTAATATCGTTAATCTCTTGAGGCCAGGTTTAGTTTCAGAGTGTTATATGAAATAACATAACTTTTAAATATCATGAAGAAACTGATAAATAAGAAAATTTAGTGGAAGATGAAAAATACAACAGATACCATTAATTAGGCCTGTTATAGTCATAAAATCACCAAAGAAACATGACGTAACAGCAACATGTCTCGAGGACTTCGTAAAACTATTCTTCAATTCACAGCTTCATTTCTTCACAAATGTGGGGTATTTAATTGGCACACAACGTATAAAATACCAATATTCTCACTAGGTATTTATTTACTTTTTAAATATCGGCTTCGCTTTGATCGAGGGCGAGAGGAAAATTGTCTTACTGAAGGGATCTTCGCAAGGAAATGTAGAGCACTTGACCCAAAATCAATTCATTTAAAAGTGTGATTCAGCAGGTAATGAATATATATCCACTGCACCGCTTCCGTACAAGTGGACCGGAGTGAAAATAACTGAAATTACTTTAACAAAGGAATTGAAACCAAATTAATGGAATTACTCTTAGTTCACTTTTCTCCTCAGCGAATTTTGCTTTAATGAAGTGCAATAAATATTGTTTTATATCTTACAACCCATCTCGAAATTTTTCCTTACCGTAAATTTGTAATTTAATTCTTACGATGTTAGTATCAGTTTATGAAAACTTATTTTAAACTGATATCTCAATAACAATGATATTTTCCACCAAGTTTCAGATTCAGCCTACTTCATTTCGGTTAAATCCGTGTAGATTAATTATTTAAATTGCTTTTACGGCTGATTTATGAGAGACTGATTCAAAGAATTTATTGATCTGTTTTCAGAAGTTCTTTTGTTAATAAAGCTGTTATACAGAAATCTCATGTCTCCCGTAACAAGCGAAATTGAAATAGTGATATACGGCACATTAGTCAACTAACATGTGACTAGTCTTGCAGCGAAGTCGTGATTTTAGAGAATCATAAATATACCATTAAATTTCTTATTTTAAAATTTTCTCTCAAATTTCAGGAGTAATTAAATCGAATCTACAGGTTTTTGGTATTATATCTGATAATCTCTTATAATTTATTCAGATTTGTTATGAATTTATCTTGGTTGTGTTCTGATCTTGTTTTGGTCTTCTATTGTTTTGTCAAAAACTAACGTGTTGTGCTGCTTTTAAAAGTATACTCTTCAAAACTCCACTCATAAAAGATTGATATTCTGTCCGGGAGATTAAAGAATTATGTGAATAAATGATTTTTGGTTTCGTGTTCTGAAGCTACGATGTTGCAAGTTAAAAGGAAGCTTGTAACAAAAATTCGTTTAAATTAGGAGGGTCCAGCTCACAATTGCAAATGTACAATTTTTCACAAATAATTTAAATTAAAAAAAAAATAGTTTTACCCAGGCAAATTTTGAGTGTTCAGTTCCATGATCTTTTTGAGTTTCTAGATCAGGGGTGGCCAACCCGCGGCCCGCCTTGAACATTTTTCTGGCTCGCGAGATTCATCACACTTTTACAAAATATTTTTTATATTTCATTTTTAGTGTTATATATTTCTTCACAATGTGTGTTTAGTATCATTAACACTATATTATCTATGTTTACATGTAGGAATAATAGTAAACACAATAATAACTCATGTTTCACTCAAAAAAAAGTCTCTAGTGGAGACATATAATTTTATATGCGGCCCGCGGAGTTATGATGCACTTCCAAAGTGGCCAGCGAGATCATTTGGGTTGGCCATCCCTGGTCTATATAGTAAGCAGACTTGAAGCTCTGGATATCATGGTTGAACGGCCTTCATTCCACACGTGGTGTTATGAGATTCAGGATTTAGCTAACACCTTTGATGCCATGCCTTGTGCTTATGTCGTGCTTTGGAGTGATCTCATCAAATACTAATCTTCCTTGGATCCCAGCTTTGCGCGTATTATCCGGTGCTGAAGGGCTACTGCTCCACACAGGGCGAAGTTAATCAGTCACATTAGCAGAATGGCAAAGCGCTGAATCTGATTATAACACTTACTTAATTATTCTTCCTCTCCTTCATTTATGTTTCTCGCATTTTAAGTTTAGTTGGCAACATTAGTAAAAACGAAACGAAGTCCTTAAAATTTCGTCATTACATCTTTCCGATTGTCACAGTCTCGTAATTCTGCTCCCTTTTCACCGATTGTAGTCAAATTTGTCAGGAATTTCACTTATCAAAATGCGCTAAGGCAAACTTCAAATCTTGCGACTATATCTGAAGATGTATTTAAATAAAAGTCTTATTCGGTTGGTTTAATAAATATTCAACGCCGAGGAAAACTACGTTCACTCGTAGCTTTAATTTTTTGACCATTTTCATTTGTTTGCGAGAATAGAAGTTTCACTTCTTGCACATGTATTCTCTTCGTTTTGGAACTCACACTGTATGACAAATATGCAGTTTCACTGGACGTTAACACTATAAGCGTGAAATGATTTCTCAGTTAAAACGGTTGGTTACTTTCATTGGTGCATATCGTTTTCGGTCGTGAGATAAATGTTTAAGCGTAGTTTACTACCAGCAAGACGGTGCTTCATCCCATTGCATCACAGCATTTAAGAATTTTTGTTTCCCACGAGGGTATTTTGCCCGTGCAGGGACATTTGCTTGGTCATATTGATCTCCAGACTAGACACTTCGGGATATTTAAGATTGAAACAAATACGGAACCACCACAGAATCATTAGTTTGTCTCTCCGTTTGAAATTGCCTCGTAACATCTGAACACTTTAACTTAGAAAAATTTAATTGCGCTTTATTCTAAGTTCTTAACACTTCCCCGATTATAATGTAAACTTTTGAAAAATCATGGGCATTGATAATAATTATTGCTGATAAGGGAGGGGAGATGAAATTAATAATTGATTTTGTTATAATCTTGATGGCAATCCACCAATCTTAAAAACTTATTTTTTTATACACGATTTGCAAGAGTTTTTTGAGGAAAAAAAAATAAAAAAAAAATTATTTCCCCATTATTTCAGAATAATCCGACAATTTTTTCTAATTTGCAGTGAATTGTAGCCTTTTGAATATTAGAGCAGAACTACAGCCATCTTTCTGGAGTTAATGGTTTTCGCAAAACAACTAAATAAGGAACTTTAACAAATTTGGTTCTTCGCTACACAAAAATATCGTTTATATATCATTCGAATCAGTATTTCATGTACTTGATGGTAAATATAATTTCCTAAAAGCAATTACAATTGTTTCAAATTATTTTTTATTTTGACTAAAATTATGCGTAGTATAAGTTTGAAGGACTATTTAATTATCGCTTGTTATTTTTTTGAAGGAAATGTTTTAATGAAATAATTTTTAGTGAACTGAGCTTACTACACAATATGTATACAAATCATTCAGGGCGTGAGTGTTACTCGCACCTTAATGATTTATTTAAATGACCATCTATTCCTGCAGAACTTCTTTGAACTCAGAAGTTGAATCTACACTGCAATTAAGGAAGTCAGTGCCGATACGCTGGATAGATTTTTTGTCTTTATTTCTTACTAGCTGATACTCGCGAATTCGTACGCGGGGATTAAGAATTTCTTTGCCAGAATTGATAATAAAAAGTTGTTGGTAGCAAAGGATTGGTCCCAAACAACACCAAGTCAGCATAATATGACCGGAAAGCCATCACTATATCATTCTACGATCGAACCTGTCTCTTGAAGAGATTCAATTTCCAACATATTTAAAAACATAAAAACAAACGAATGTGAGGGGATGTGTGTGTGTGGGGGGGGGGGGGGGGGGGAGGAGGGGGTGTTTACTAAGGGCAGCTTGGTTTCAGCTTGAACTTTTCTTCTTTCTTCAGCATGAGCATCCGATCCTTGGATTCTAATAACTTAAGCTGCTCGTGCTCTGCTAGAGCTACAACTTAGGCCAGTTTACGCCAGCAAGGCATGTCAAAAAAGAAGGCAAAATAAATTGGTGCCAGAAACATTTAAGCAGACACAAGGTAATAGGACAGAGAAAATCGACATCTATACTAAATAATACGTTTTTTATCTAAACGAAATTTACTAACAAATTATACACTAACATAATGCGCGAGAATCATACAAAAAAAATGTTCTGTGCCCTCCCTACAGATTTTCTCGTCAAATGTTGTCAATATCGGTGTTGGCATTTAGTTGTCAAAACGTAACATAAGACAGAGTCTTACTTCCGCATTTATACTCGTAGTATTACTACACATACACTGACAACGAATCACACCTGATTGATCAATATAACGTAAAAAAGTGTACACTTACAGCATTTGCCTCGCATTGCACCCCTAACTTTGTGATATCTACAGTTTAACATTCAATCCGAATAACCGACGACCCAGGCGTGACTCTTACGATCAAAAACAATTTTTAAAAATCTTAGCTTTCACGGAGATTTGAACTGGAGACCACGACCCTAAGATTAGTAAGCAAGCGCTTCAACCACTGAGCTACCTGACCACTACACTGAAAAACAGTACAGAGAACTCCATATCCAACGCGTCTTTCTATCGTTGTTCAGTAATATTTCGAAATTATAAGACAACATGTATTATTTATACAGATAATTTTTAAGCCAAATGTAGAAAGTATTTTTCTCCTTGTTTCAAAAGATAAGTGTGCAAAGTTTCATCGAGATCGGATGAAAACTGTGGATTTGTATGAAGAACAAACAAACCAACCAACAAACAAACAAACTTACATACATACATTCATTCATCTTTACATATATAGATGGAGCCATTTTTCTGTGGAGTTACTGTGACATGGAAGGTTAGGAATCAAGTTCTGTTATAAAGAGGAATTTTTCTCCTAAAGAAACGCAAGCTCAGGGATCCTAATCACCAACCGCTCTCAATCAGCTTAAATGTAATAATGTAAACAACAAACAATAAACAGATTCAATTTTAATGAACTTTACAAATTGTAAAGAAATGCTGCAGTATCCATCCGAAGAATGCTGACTGAGCGCTCCAAATACATCGAAAGTCAGGGGTATGGATGGTATTAATTAAGGGTCGTATTTGTCTTATGGTGTCCTCACTATAGTAACCTACAATTTTATCACAAACTGACAAGCTTGTCACAATGTAAATATTTGGAACTGGCTAAATAATCACAAAGACCAAAAGCATTTTGTTTAAAGAAAGGAGAAGAGGTTACTCAGTAAAAAAAAAGTTGCAGAAGTTCGATAAGTGAGATTATTTCTTTACTTAAGTGACTAATAACAGCACTTAGATCTTAGAAAACGGTATGTTTGATCCGTGGTAATTTGTTTAACTAACGATCAACTTTTAAGATTCTAATTCCAGTCCCGGCTTGGATTTTCGGGAGGCATTAACAGTGTTTCCCGACGGGTAGAGCATGTTTCATCCATGTGAAATGCTCTAGAACGCTTTCGTGGTCCAGACTCAACGTAAAACTGTCGTTTTGCGCAGGAGGCTTACCGGGTTATGTCAAATGGTACAGCCGGCAGAAACTATTTTAATAAGAAGTTAAGACCACGCTGATATTAAGTGGTAATACATTCGAGAAATGGGTGGAATCTATTCTCTTTAACCTCTTGAAGACTCAAAGATACTATTGTTTGGTTATGGCTTTAAGCTTCGCCAACGTCGACGTCATTGGAGACAAGGAATGAGGAGGAATTCGACCATGGCTTTCATTAGAAACCATCCCGGCGCTCGGAAAAACACGAAAAATCGAAATCTGGATGATCGAACAGGGATTCAAATTTTTGTCCTCCAGAATGCGAGACCAAAGCGTTACCACGTCACTCCCCAAAAAACCAAAAAAAAAAAAAAAAATAATAAAAAAAGAGTGTGTGAATAAACTAAAAAAAATTGGAAGAATTATTATTTATTTATTATTTCTGGTGTATACAAGGGTTTAGCAATTCGCTAATACTTGGCTGTTTCCTCATCCTGCTTTATATATATCTGACTACAACATTTGACTTAGAGCGTCGTAGGTGTTAATGTTCTCTTCGCTACCTTCTGCCATCCTTGCCAATGTACCGAGAAGAAAAATTTATTCTCCGTGGCGGTTGAGCGAAGCACCAGGTTGGTGGAATCGAATGTCCTTGTTGGGTTCAGATTACTCTCGTCCCCGTATGGGCTCTGCTAACAACACGATACGGCGAGTTGAAATTGAGATTTGTACACTGTGCTTGGTTAGCGCTGTGCTGCTATGGAATTCCAGTTCAAAGATAAAACTTGCACAAGGAAGGACAGTCAATCATTGCTTCAACTTTACAGTAAAAACATAGATATCCCATTCCCTCTCTACTATGATTGCGTCTAATAATTATAGGCTCAGCAAGACCTAAGGAAACAAACGCTTTTTTTTTAAGGAAGAGAAGCTCAACTATTACAGATAACTTCAATGCGCCTGTGGAGACTTAGAAGCTTTATTATATTATCATTCTTCAGTGTGTAGAGAGAAGGTGAGATTGTCATCAACATCAACGTCGTCTTATTTTCTTTATACACAGGAGCTCCAACAATACGTTTTAAAATCGTTTCTACTATTTCTGATACTGGTGTAATTATAATTTCAATTTTATTTGATTATTAATGCAATATTTTTCATCTTCTATTTCTTTATACTACACGAGGACAGCAGAAGACTTGGCCAGGACCTTACGAGGTTGGGTTTCCTCACAAATTAATCACACGCTGTCATTCACAAGAGTACCTAGCAAAATATTTGGATTAACAGTTACGAGTAAGACACTGGAAGGAACAGGTAGAGTTGTAAATACATTATAGAGACGAAACATAGCAATCCTATGATATAAACCAGGTAGATGAAAGAGTGGCTTAAATGAGAGACTGGAATTAGCTACCATTAATCAGAATTGTGTGTGTGTTTGATCCAAAACTTGAAAGTTAGTTGGATCATCCCACAGAGGGTCTGTCTTAAGTTTTTTTAAAATATTTCAATAGCAATGTAGCGCCTGCTACTGTGGCAATTTCCCTGCACACCCATTATTTTTCTCTTCTCTTTTCCAGTCTACTTATGCCTGCTATTAATTTCAACTTTAAATTATTTTAGTGATTTTGATAAATTATTCATTATTTCTCTTGGTAATTTATTACAATCCCGGACCCTATTACCTACTAAAAAAAATCTTCCTACATCCTTATGCCTGAAATCGAGTGCCAGTTTGTGGTCATGGTCACCTTTTACATTCCACGCACTACTCCTAATTCTTCCACTAATGTCTTTCCATGCCTCCTTACAAATATACATCTTGTATGACTCTCTTCACCCTCCTCCTGTCTTCCAATGAATCCCATTCCATCTCCTTTATCATAACAGTTACTGATTGTTTTCTACCATAATTTCCAGAGACAAATCTATCATCCCTTCTTTGCACCTTTTGCAACTAATGTATTTGATACCAAAAATATGAGTCCTATACTACACTACCATATTCAAGCAATGGTCTGCCCATTACTTAGTAATCCAATTAAATAACATCTAGCATATCCCCTCTTCGCTTTCTTCAATAAGTGAAGTATTTTGAAACCTTTACTTATTACCTGCCGAGTCGAGCTTGTTGTTAAATGTTATGCCAAGATATTTAAATTACAAGTCTTTAACAAACAATTCATGCAACACCTTATAATAAAAATCATGCTTTAGTTTTTTATTTGCTTATGTAATAAGCTGAGTCTAAATCGCATTTCTCTTCATGTTGACCTACCCAGCTAGATACTATGTCCAGATCACCCAGCAGTTGTTCAGTCTTCTTCAGTTTTGAACATGATATATATCATTATGTCGTCTACAAACAACTTAAATTCTGATAATAATCCATCAACACAATCATTCATTACATTGACGAATAGCATTGGTCCCAATATGCTACACCGTGGCTCTCCCATTTTCACTTCCACTTCTTTTAATACTGGATTTCCTATCCTAACTTTTTGCTTTCTCCCTTTTAAAAATTCTTCTACAGAGAAAATCAGTTTTTAATTCCCTCCATTAGATTTTACTTTATTTAGCACCATTTTATGGTTTACTCTGTAAAAAGCCTTTTGAAAGGACTAGTGCTACACAACCATTTTGGTCCCCCTTGCCCATTTCATCTGAAATACCTTGTATATATCCTACTAATTGAGATTCACATGAATGTCCTTGCATAGAGCCATGTCGTTGACTTCTACAGGCAATTCATTTCCTTCCCGTGTGGATTGCCTGTGTGTATAGCTGACTTTTGAAACTGTTCTTAAAGTTACCGTGCAATATCGAATTAAAATTTCCGTATAGTGGTAAAACGTCCTCACTGTTTCTTTTATTCACATTTTTTAACCTTAGGAACGAAACAACAGGACCTTGCTATAGAAAAATATAAAAAGTTTTAAAATAGCAAACTCTAAAAATTTATGCAAGTATACATAGTGTTATGCAAACTTTAATAATTTTGACTCATTTGAATTTTAGAAACTGAAGTTTTGCAGCATTAGTATCTCAGAATTTATAAGGATGGAGAAAAGTTAGATAAGGAACATCACAATGAAAGCAATATGGAAAGAACAAATATAGTTAAACGTTGATTCAAGCTGCATAATCATTGTAATACTAGATTTGTTATGGATTGCAATATCTTGACAGCTACCAGTGTCTCTGCAAAGGGCACTACTGATAGGCAATAAGACGCCTCCGCTAACGGTATTGTATACGGGGAGACTGACTACCGGAACAAGGCAGCTAATAGGCATAAAGAGATTATCGGGCTCCAGGCATTGTTACCTTGCGAGCTCAATTACAGCGACATAACTGCTGGAATCTGCAAGGAGGGCAGGAAATAAACGTGCGTTTCTAGAACGGAGACCGATTTTTGAACAATCATTAGTTATTATTGCTGATCTGCAAAACGATAAAATAGTGTTTTAAACAATTTGATACAAAAAAATCTGAATTGATAATTTACACAGTGATTATAAATTTATTTCCGCAAAATACAGAATCAAAATTCGTGTAGCTTTTTTAATTGAATTTTAGGCAAGTAACTTCTCATATGTTTTATCTGTGCTGAACGACTGGAACGGCTATCCAGGCCCACTCAGTCTGCTGTCAGTTGAATACTGTGTAGGAAATTCCGCGAGCAAGGCTAAGTCGGATTCAACGTGACGCTTATTACTCAGCCTCCTCCCCTGCTGGTCGAGTAGTGGAGTACGGAGCGCAATCTCCATAGCACGCGCTCTGGGAGATGACCCTTACCGTCCTTTTGTTACGATATGTAATATCTCTGTACTTATTGCACAAACCCAAACACATGATCTGTTCATGTGTTGTTTTTGTAGGTTTTGACTGCTTGTTGTGTGTGTTTTGTGCGTGTTGTGTGTGTTTTGTGCGTGTTCTACATCTACATCTACATCCATACTCTGCAAATCACAAACATTGTGGGTGGCAGAGGGTGCTAAGCACCAATCCTAAACCCGCCCATTCCAATCCCGAATAGTGCGAGGAAAGAAGGAATACATATAAGTATCAGTACGGCATCTTATTTCTCTAATCTTATCCCTCCGGTCATTGCGACCTAAATAGGTTGGCGGAAGAAGTATTTCATTGCACTCGAAATTTAAATTTTTTCGCATATTCTCCAATAAATTCGAACGCAAGCTACGTCGTCTGTCTTCCAAACTATCCCAGCCCAATCTATGTGTCAATTCTGTGACGCTTTCATAAGGGCTGTAACAACAAGTCACGAATCTAGCGGCTCTCCTCTGCACCCTCTCAACTGAGTCAATCAGAACCTTGCGATACGGATCCCAAACCCCACAACAGTAATCCAGATGCGGACGCACTAGTGTTTTATACGCTATCTCCTTTGTTTGAGTATTACAATTTCTCAAAATACGACCTATGAATCGTAATTTAGAATTTGCCTTGCCTACGACGGAAGTTATGTGCATGTCCCATTTCATGTTGCTTTGTACTATCACCCCCAGATACTTCACGGAATCAACCGTGTCAACAGGTGAATTGTTTATTTTGTACTCGTGAACAACCTGATTCTTCTTGTTACTTATCCGCATTGCCTTGCACTTTTTGCAATTAAGTGTAAGCTGCCATTTGCGGCACCAATCGAAAATAGCATCCAAATCACGCTGAATTTCTAAGCAATCGTCGGAGCACCTTATTTCCCTATAGATAACCGCATCGTCGGCAAACAATCGCAACCAGCATTTGACGTTGTCACCTAGATCGTTTATAAATATTAAGAAAAGAAGTGGACCTATTACACTTCCTTGAGGAACGCCCGAAGTAACCTTTATCTTAGAAGAGGCTTCCCCGTCAACAACGACATATTGTGATCGACCAGTTAGAAAATCACGTATCCACTCGCAAATCTGAGCCGAAATACCGTAAGTTCGAATCTTCGCTAAAAGTCGGTTGTGTGGCACAGAATCAAAAGCTTTCTGAAAATCCAAAAAAACCGCATCAACTTGCGAACCTTGCATCGATAACTTTCATTATGTCGCGGGAAAATAGGGCCAATTGTGTTTCACACCATCTCTTCTTCCGAAATCCGTGTTGACATGGTGTAAGTAACTCGTTCTCATCTAGAAACTTCATTATGTTCGAGCATATGACATGTTCCAGAATTCTGCTGCAGACCGATGTTAGAGATATGGGTCGATAATTCCTAGGATCACACCGATCTCCTTTCTTAAAAACGGGAATTACCTGGGCTATTTTCCAGCTAGAAGGTACTTTTCTCTCTTCTAGTGATTTACGGAATATATCTGACAGAAATGGTTCAATATCCTCCGCGTATTCAGAAAATACTCTTACCGGTATACCATCGGGACCCGGCGCTTTACCCCACTTCAGGAGTTTTAATTGCTTTACAATTCCTACGCTATCAATTTCTATCGGATCCATCTCTAATTCCACACGATGTGGTAAAGTGGGGATGTTCTCCATGTTTTCTTGCGTGAATGAATTTTTGAATTCGGTGTTAAATAAGGTAGTCTTGCCGCGGCTGTCTTCAACCTCCCGTCCGTCTTTTATTAGAACTGGCTTATTGTTCCCACTACAACTAACTTTTTTTACATACGACCAAAATTTCTTAGGGTTTTCAGTGAGGCTCTTAGAGAGAGAATTTTCACGAAAGTTATTAAATGCCTCACGCATCGCATTCTTTACACGTCCCCTTATCTCCTCTAACTTATCTACTATAATTCAGTCCGATGCATCGTCCTTTTTGATCGTGCATGTATCTTCCTTTGCTTCTTGAGTAACCTTTTAACCTCCCGTGTGTACCATGGGGAATCGTTCTCTTCCCTGATTGTCCGTTTCGGTATATGCAAGTTCATACCTTCCCCGAGTATATGTAGGAATCGATGCCACCTCTCTTCAATGGTGCCTCCTGCTACTGAGAAGGTGTGGTAATTATGCCTCAAATACTCTCTAAAACACTCTTTTGAAGCCTTTTCGAATCTGTAAACGATCCTCTCTTTTCTCTTTCTGCACGTGGTTGTTAGTTTTACTGTAGCAATTACAGCTTTGTGATCACTTATTCCTGCGGTGGTAGAAATATCCGTGAATAGTTCGGGCCTATTTGTAACAACTATATCTAAAATATTTTCGTTACCGTTGAGGCATCGCGTTGGTTCAGTTACGAGCTGTTCAAGATGGTGATCTGAGAATAGGTCTAGAATGATTTCGCAAGCTGCTTTATCCCTGCCCCCAGTAACGTGAACGTAATTAGTCCAGTCGATATCTGGCAAGTTAAAGTCACCTCCTAGCATTATTGTATGGTCCGGAAATTGCCGTGCTATATTATTTACATTATTTCTCAAGGCCTCGGCAATATTTACGCTTGCATCGGGTGGACGATAGAACGAGCCTATCACAAGTTTTGTCCTAGCTACGTTGAGCTTGATCCATATGATTTCGCAGACAGTATGGACATCTATTTCGCTACATGGGAGGTACTTACTAACAGCTATAAATACACCACCTCCTTGGGAATGCAACCTATCCTTACGGAAAATGTTCATGTTACTATTAAAAATTTCGGCGGAACTTATATCCGGTTTTAACCAACTTTCTGTGCCTATTACGATATCAGCATCTGTACTACGAATAACGTTTTCGAGTTCAGGCTGTTTATTACAAACACTTCTGCAGTTAACTACTAGAACTTTTAATGTTCGGGATTCTTTTAAGCTACCCCTAACACGCGGTGCTGAATTTATCTTGGCTGTCCGCAACTGAATTTCCTCCTCAGGGTCATCCTCCCTCAGCCTAAAAAACCCCCCAATGCACTCCACACGGCCCCTGCCACCCGTGTAGCCGATTCCCGTGTGTAGTGCACCCCTGATATATCCAAGGGATTCCTACAAGACTCAACCCCAGGACGAAGATCAAGGAATCTGCAGCCATGACTATCACAGAAGCGCCGTAATCTCTGGTTCAGCCCCTCAACACGGCTCTGAACCAGAGGTCCACAGTCAGTCCTATCGACAATGCTGCAGATGGATAGCTCAGCAGAAATCTTGCGGCCAATGGCCACAGAGTTCACCCTTTCCGCAAGTCGCCCAAAGGACGAGAGGATAACCTCCGACCCAAGGCGGCAAGCATCATTGGTGCCGACATAAGCTACAATCCGCAGCTGGCTGCACCCAGTCCGTTCAATGGCATCCGGGATGGCGTGTTCCACATCTCGGATCAGACCCCCCGGAATACACAATGAATGGATACCGGAATTCATCCCCGACCTCTTCGCCATTTCCCTAAGGGGTTCGATAAAGTGCCTAACGTTGGAGCTACCGACCACTAAAACCCCCTTCAGCAGTTGTCCAAACTTAGCGGGCTGCGGGGCTGCCAACTCACAGGCCGACGATTGCAGGACTGAATCAGATCCAGACAATGCGTCAAACCGATTGGACAGAGGTACAAGCTCGCCTTCTTGGGAATCAAGCTTGCACGACTGCCCCCGCATGCGCCGTCGACGTCCAGACACCACACGCCAGCCACCACTAGGCGACGGCCGCATAGATTCCGACATCTCGGCCTGGACTGCAGGTTCGATGACTGATATGGGAGAACCTGCGAGCCGATCAGCGTCTACATGGTCACCTATACCGCATCTACTGCACTCACTTACGGCAGCTTCCAGCTGTGTAACTCTTGTTACCAAAGCTGCAAGCTGGGAGCGCAGGTCAGTCACCTCAGCCTGCGTCTGCACACAACAACCACAGTCCCTACACATACTATTTTACAGAAAGAAAAACTAAGGAGTACACGAGAAAAACGGACTCACTATACGTTCTCAGTAGGAGGCCTTTTGTTAATAACCAAATATACAAAGACGAAGCTTACGCTGACTATGCACTTTAAATTAAATTTGCACTGGAGGTACTACTTCACGTAACGATTCCGACCAACGACTGCAGCTGCTGCTACTGACAAACTAATATGCAAGGACGAAGCTACAACTAACTACACACTTTTAATTAAATTATCACTAGAGGTACTACGTCACGTAACGGTTCCGACAATGGCTGCTGCTACTGACTAACAACTATACAGAGACGAAGCTAAACCACACACTTTGAATTAAAACTATCACAGAAGGCACTATTCCCCGTAACGGCTGCCGAAGAACGTCTGACTACTGGGGCTGCTAAACAAATACGCAAAGATGAAACAAAAGAAAACTAAACACTTTAGATTATATCACCACAGAAAGCACTGCCTCACGTATCTGCTGCCGAAGAACGAATGACTACTGGGGCTGATAAACAAATATTCAAAGATGAAACAAAAGAAAACTAAACACTTTAAATTATGTCACTACAGAAAGCACTGCCTCACGTAACGGCTGCCGAAGAACGACTGTTGTATGTGTTTTGTGCGTGTTGTGTGTGTTTTGTGCGTGTTGTGTGTGTGTTTGTGTATGTTTTATGTGTGGTGTTTGTGTAATGTTTGTATAGTGTTTGTGTTTTGTTTGTGTATGTGTTTTTGTGTGTATGTTCGCACTCGCACTGTGTGTGTCTCTCTGTGTGTGTTGTATTTGTGTGTGTGTGTGTTGGTTTGTGTGTAAGGAGACTGCAGTCAGGTAATGAACTTTTGATGGATAATTCCCCCCATTCACCTGGGGAAAATACAATGAACAACCGATTGTGGTGGGTGAGCGGTAACGACCCAGACTCGCATTCGAAAGGATGCGGTTTCAAATCCCCGTGTGGGCATCCAGATTTGTGTTTCCCATGGTTTCCCCAAATTACTCCAGGCGAATGCCGAGTTGCTTCCTTAAAAATGCCATGGCCGAATTCCTTCCCGTTCCTTGCTTCCATCCTTTCCCACTTCTAATGACCTCGACGTCGACAAGGCGTAAAGCTGTAAGCAAATAAGGCCATGAACGTTTATTCTTTTTCTCTATCTTTTATTTCTGAAGCTTCATGTCACGTAAATGGGTGAGTAAGGTTGTTCTAACTATATAGAGAGAATTGAGAAGACAGTGATGCCGATTGTATGGGAGCCCTGTATGATTTGAACTAATACTCTGAAAACCGATCGGGATGGCGTGATTCTAAGTCAGTCCCAGAAATACAAAACCGTTTGGTGGTTAATGATGAAATAACCACAACTTTATTGGTTTACACTTATATTTATAGCACACGTTAAGAGAAATACCGGGTGGTTATAATTAAACTTTCCCTATTTATCACGTTATAACACGGAAACCAAATACAGGGTGTCCAGAAAAGGACTCCCTGATTTCAAAATTAAATATCTCGAAAACAAAGATCGATAGAGGAATGCAGTAAACGGTATGTTTATTGTGACAGCTATAAGAAGTGTATACAGCAGGGTGAAATAATAGTTACAAAAGCTGCTAACAGATGGCGCTGTACAGCTCATATCAACATACATAAGTGAAATAATCGTATGAAAATAATCTTTGCAAACAATCACATCACAATGTTTTCAAAATGTTCACCATTGGCACTACAGAATGGTGAAACTGATCGCCCTGAGCTTCGGATCACTATTTAGGCATTACGTATGGCGATTACAGCGCCATCTGTTAGCAGCTTTTGTAACTATTATTTCAAACTGCTGTATACACTTCTTACAGGCAAGGAAACAACTAAATTCCAAAGACAAGGAACATATCCCCGTCCCAATTGTCGACTATAAGGACACAATATCTTCCTACGCTAAATCAGAATGGGAAAAAATGTGGCGGGAGGACAGGCAGGAAGTGGGAAGATGGTACCGAGCAATAATAAATACAATTGAGGACAAACCTTGGTACGACCGTTTGGACCTCAACAGAAAGGAGATAAGCTGCATAAACAGGCTGAGAGCCGGCCATGCCCTACTAAACGACAAAAGATTCATTACGAAACAAAGTGACTCTCCAATGTGTACATCCTGTGCAGAGAAGGAGGATATTTATCATTTTATGCTGAGATGTATCAACTATCAAGCCGAAAGACAGGAGTATTTAGAAAAAGGTCTACAGATTAGAGATATACAAACCCTTATGCAGGTTCTCACCCACCCCAATAAAAAATCCTGTAAACTACTATACAAGTATGTGTCAAAAACTAAAAATCATATATAGAAGACATATGTTCAAATAAAGGATAGCCAAATTATTCCTATGTACCTGGCTAAATTAGCCCTAGGCTAAAGCAAAAAAAAAAAAACACTTCTTACAAGTGTCACGATAAACATACCGTTTACTGCATTCCTCTATCGATCTTTGTTTTCGAGATATTTAATTTTGAAATCAGGGAGTCTTTTTCTGGACACCCTGTACCATACTAGTACCAAACTTGGAAGCATTAATGTCCAGAATATGGGGTGAATGATTTTCATGCGTCACAGCGCCACCGTCCAGTTCCAACTATGGCCACCAGGTACCGTGATCAGTCATCGTGATTCATAGTCTCACACTGTTTCTCCGAAACTTGAAACGATCGAATTATCAGCCGATCGTTTCCAAAACCTTGGCCGGCCCGATCACCTGACCTCACTCCCTGTGATTTCTGGTTGTGGGGCTACCTGAAGGACAGGGTTTACCAGGGGAACATTCACACATGTGCTGATCTGAAGCGCAGCATATCAAGAGAGGTAGCCAGCATACCTACGGACATGCTTCGTTCTGCTGTGCAGATTGCAATCCTGCGCTTTCAGACTCTTCTTGACACTGGTGGGCGCCATATTGAGCCCCTTTTGTAGCAGTAATGGTACCGGTATGTAATGGTATGATGTACCGTAGCAGCACTTTAAATTGTTTCAATTGAATTGATTCTGCATTATTTCTCTTCCGCATGTCCTTGACATTAATGCTGTTAAGTTTGTTACTCTTAAGGTAATTAGTTATAATGTGTTAAATAGGGAAAGTTTAACTATAACCATCCGGTACAATATTTTTACTTTAAATTAACTAATCTTAATGATAGCAAAAGGTATAAAAGTATTCATTATATTATTTTTCATGACAAGAGCCGTACTTGTGGAACACTTGCACCTTTTTTCAGTATAATGAGCGGTGTATAGTAGCTCTGTTGTTAGGACACCACGACAGAGGTGGAGTGAGCGGTGACTTGAAAATGTCACCAGGCCGAATTCACTTTACTTCTTGCTGTACGGGGTTACCAATATCAGTAATCCATTCAGTTTTGTTTACACAAACAATCAAGAAATAGCTTGACGGCACAAGTTATTTCAATTGAGCACATGGTCAATCTCTTTCGTGGTCGCCTTAGTCAACCCAATAATCCCACCTGGTAAAGGTGAACTACAATCACGCATGGAGTGTTAGCACACTTAACATACACAAAACAAGCTTTAATACAGATGATGGTATGTTAACCGGACCTTTTAATTCACATAAATTATTTCCAAAAGGTATTTTTTTTGTGACAAGCCACTTATCTTTGTTGTTACCTAACCGAAATTGGTAAATGAGCTATCGTTTTAAAGATTAAGGTTTCCACTTTGGTAAAATTGTAAATGAAGAAAGGAAATTATCGGAAGTCAACCCATAAAAGGCAAAACTATTAACTATCAAGGTCACGCGTAAGAGACAGTTCAGAGCCAAGCCGCTAGATTTCGCTGCCATCGATAATGATTGATCTCGTTACCGCTAGACAGCAGCACAACGTATCACAGAGATATCGGTAAACCGTTTGCATTTTCTACAATAAGGAGCTTTCCAGTTATTTTTGTATCTGTTAGGGAAATATTTCATGATTTCTCATTGTTTCGTTGGAAGTTGTAAGTGATTTGCTGCCTTCATATTTCAGCTGAAAATAAAAAGTTTTTATGAATGAGCCAGTTCTACTTTTATCCTAGTACAAACTACCAATTACACTATTCATCGTATATTAACTTATTCGCAAAATTTTTGTCCCCTATTAACTACAAAATTTTAAATTCATGAGCCCCATATTATATTTACCTTGGAACATAAAGCTTTATTTAATGGAATTAGAGAAGTGTTTCTTGTGGACTTAAGGCTGTTTAGGTAGGCGTGATAAACAACAAGCTAGAACGCAAGCATCGTCGCTGGTTTTTAACCACACAGTCTCGCACAGACGTTAAAAACAATTAGGAACCAAGCAGCAAAAAGTTTCAATTCAGCTCGGTAGGTCTCCCACGAACATTGCTAATTTCACGCTGCTGTGAAGCTCTCGATTGTGCGAGTATTCTCATTTAGTACCAGCTAGACTTCCCAGCCTTGGATGGAGAGGTGATTTCTAATTAAACCTTGCATTAGAACATTACTCTAGCATAAATTATGATTTTTTTATTCCAATTTCTAATTAAAACTGATATCAGAACGTTACTTTTTCACAAATTACGATTTTTATTCCAATCAGATGTTTTTCTTGTTTGATATTTTATCTTCAAGAACGTCGCTTTATCCGTTCTAAAGTATAATATACGCCAAATTTCGAAATTACTGTTTTGGTAATCTCAGGTATGGTCCTAGCGCAAAGTAACCAATACATGTTTTTACTAATTGTATGTAATTATATATTTCCACCTTGGACTGATATATTTAAGATACAATCTTGAAAATGATCCTTTATAAAGTGTACACGAATCCATCTAACGTAATTCCTGGATGACCCAGCATTATTTAGATTTTTTTGTGTCTTCGGAAGTCATTTACTTAAATCTGAACAAAAGTAGCTCCATGGCAAACTACACTTGGCCCTCAATTAGAAAAAAAAATATAATTGTTTAAGAAAAGTGCAGATCTACAATTAGAGTGATGATTTTGATGCTATTAAATCCATTAATGACATTTGTTATAATTACCCTCAACAATATTCCCAAACGTGTCATATATACATATATATTATTTCTATAAGGTGTTTTTTTTTGTCACAAGCTATTATCTCTGTTCATACCGCAACGAAAAAGATAAATGAGGTATCATTTTAAAGATTAAGGTTACCTTTTCTGTCACATAATATTTTAAGAAAGGAATTTTTCTGAATTTGACCCTTAAAGGGCAAAAGTATCATTATTTCCATAAAGTATTTTTTGTCACGAGCTATTTATCTCCCTTGATATTTAACCGAAATCGAAAAATAAGTTATTGTTTTCGAGAGTAAGGTGTCCGCTTTGGTCAAATCATATTTCAAGAAAAGGATTTTTCAAGATTTGATCCTTACAGGACTAAATTATCATTATTTCTGTAACATATTTTTTTATCGTGAGCCATTTATCTCCCTTAATATCTAACCGAAATAGATAAATGAGGTATCCTTTTAAAGATTTAAATCTCTGCTTTGGTCTAATCATAAGATAAGAATTTTTTGGTATTCGATCCTTAAAGGGAAATGTAATAGTTAAGAATGTCGCGTGTATGAGACAGCTCAGAGTTTAAACGTAATATAGAAGCAGCACATATCACAGGGATATTAATAAACTGTTTCACTCGCGTCTATTTTTGTTACGAAGCTATTACACCAAACAAATGAGGCGGTTCTTCTTTCGTCCTATTACAAACCACAAACTTTACTATTCATCGTATTCGCGAAATTTTTGCACGGGTCAGATAGTATGAGATAATACTCTGGAGACCACAAATCTCCTTTGCCACACCACTTACGGAGGTGATGATTTGTGAATACAAACAGGATCGTGGGGTGAGATGTCTACACTAGTTAGTGTCTACACCGAGAGCCTCCGATTGGTGTTAAGGGCTTCACGGTTCGAGGTATCTTCGGAACTCTGTACAATAACTTTCCTATAGGCAATTAAACCTGTCGTCAAGAAACCGGCGAAAATCTTATACAGAAACTTCACAGGCCTGCGATATTAGAGAGTAGATTTGCAGCTCAATGGCGTCTCAAAAAATTGTATGCCAGAACAATTTTTGTTTTTTGTTTTTTGTTTTTTGTGTGTTTTTTGTTTTTGTGTACTTTTTGTTTTTGTGTTTTTTTTGTTTATTTTTGTGTGTTTTTTATTTTTATGTATTTTTGTTTTGTTTTTGTGTGGTTTTTGTTTGTTTTTGTGTGTTTTTGTGTCTATAAGCATGATGGTTAAAGCATAATTGGTTTGTAACGCAAACACAAGTCCGCGGTGAAACTTGTTTAAAGCTGCCCACGCCTGTAGTCGAATTGTCGATCTAAGTTGAGTTGGAGGCAGCCTTGAGTCAGCGATTCCACCGCACCAGGGTCAGTTAACGAGCGCCTCTAAACGGCGCCCTAATTGAAGAGATTACGGAGCCAGAATGTCCGACAGGATTCTAGTGGTCACAATCAGACTTGGCTGCCGTAGTACAAAGAAACACAAGGGCAGAGTCAGAGGAACTGCTAGTCCCGCAAATTGGGGCGAAGTAATCAAGTGATCCAGGCATTTTCCGGCAGCTTCATCCTAGCGAACATCACATTTCGGGAAGTGGTGCCAGAAAACACACAATGAATTTATTTGTCAACGATTTAAAAAGGTTTTACAAGTTCCAAGTTACTGACGACTTGACAATTGTGCCCACTTTCATGTATTTTTACTGATTTAAATTACTTTCAATGTTACATAGTCAATAACAATATTAAAAGAATCCAAAGAATGTAATATTTATCTTTGAAGTAGTGTTATCTTCGATGTAATTTGATATTTGATATAGTCATCTTTGATGTAGTGTCATCTTTGATGCAGTGTCACATTTGATTTGGTGTTATCTCGGATGCAGTGTGATATTTGATGTAGTGTGGTCTTTGATTTAGTGTGATCTTGATGTAGTGTGGTGTTTGATGTAGTGTTGTGTTGTGTTTGATGTAGTGTTGTGTTCTGTTTGATGTAGTGTTATCTTTGATGTAATGTAATGTTTGATTTAGTGTGATCTGTGGAGTAATGTGATCTTTGGTGCTTATCTAGTTAGGTTGCGAAAGTATTGTTCATCTTTAATGTAGTGTGATGTTTGGCAGCCATATTTTTAATTTACGAACAGATTCAATGGTCACGAAGTGTCATAAGACATACCGCTGCGTTTACTGTTAGATCCTAAACTTTCAAACTGCGAAAATCCCATCCAAATCGGCTAGGTAGTTCTTGCGTAGACAAAAAAAGAAAACCTACGGATTCGGCCGTTTACAGCTTTATTATGTACTTAGTAACTGATTCTAAGCTTTCAGCAATACAACCAGCTTCGTAATAACATGAAATCAACACAATTATCTACTTGTGGAGGTGAAGCAGGGGACAACCTGTAGTCTAATATAGCGATGGCGTTGATTTACGGCGGTATCCAAGTTTCACGGTTTCGTATCAAGTTTCGTCATCAAGATTTAGATTTTCCATGGTTTACCTAAATCAGTTCAGGTGTAGAACGGGATAGTTTACTCAAAAGGCCGAATTTATTTCTTATCTCCCAGTCCATTACCATCCAAAAGTCTTATAGAAGCTCTGTAGTCTTGAACGAGCCATACACAAATTTGAGTTGCGGCTACTGAAATCTTTATTGTCCGAGAGCTGATAGACATTTTTGGGCAGGTATTTGAGGCACCGTGAAAATTTGTATAACACTTCTTTTGTAATGTCTAAGTACAAAATCGAAGACCTGACTGAAGGGTAGTGGGGCATAGACGAATTATTAACCTCGAAATGTTTTATTTTCTTTCAAAATTGTGATTCGTAAATATTGAAAAAATATATCTGAGGCATGCTGAGGTTTGCACAGAATAATATTTACACCTGGAAAAAAAATATTTTTCAAAAGACAGGTCATTTTGGTGGGACAGTTTACCTGCCAGATGATCGGGAATATTATACCCGAGCGCGAGTGAGCGGTAACATATATATGAGTGGCACTCTGTAATCGTTGTTGAGGGGCTTTTAAGAAAATTAACCCTGTTTCATATGATTGGGAGATATGTTGATTCGGCTATAAAGTCGAGAGCGGAAACAGAAAAATCAGTCTCTTTTCTGGAGTACCTGCGATGTTTCAAAGACACCGCCTTACTTGAAAGCGGAAATGGTAACTATGATATCAATTCAGTTGCACTCTCAGTCAATTAATGATCTGGAAATTACAAACATTTCCATAGTTTGAAGTGCAGTTGTTGGGACTGCACACACTTCGGCCCGTAGTACCGTCAATGCTGGAAACATTTCAGAATGAGTTGTTTCCGAAAGGAAAAAAGGGAAGAGTTTTGCGTTAGTTCTTGACTCAAATCGGTGTTTTCTTAGTTTTATTTTATGTTTCAGTAACAGTGAAAAACTGCAGGTAGTCATGCAAGGACAGTATGAAGACATGCGAAGTAAGGTTTGAACGAATATAAAACTCTTTATTTGGTGATGTTATTCTCAAGCAACATCAGTTTTAATGCTTACATGTGTAACGTCTTATATTCCCGTCTCTCCGCTGACAATATGGCTCTCAATCAAGATTTTCTTTGTGAGATTTCACAGTCAGATCTTGCCTTAGAAACACCAATTCGTGGTACATTGTGTTTATACATAGCGCTTCTGATGCAAGTCCATGAGATCCAAGGAATACATGGAAATAACAGGAACCGCTAAGTTTAATCATTTTTAAGGAAATGAAAGCTTAGGTGCGCTCTTTACACTCACTTACTTACAGCCTGGTCCCTGCCAGAGATTGGTACTCCTTATGTTAGAGAAAAAACTTACAACATCCACACATCCATACTATTGACACATTCTACTACGATTCGTAATTGAAGTTACAGAGAAAGTACAGAAAGGAGACATTAAATTCGCGACCTCTTGCCACAGTCCTTACGAAAGTGTCACAGACTTGATTAGTAGATTGGGCCGAAAGTCTAGCAGACAGACGACGTAGGTTTGGTTTGAACTTATTGGTAAACATACGTACACCCACTTTCATTTATGAATGCGTTGAAATATTCCGTCCACCAACCTATTTGGGTCACAATGACGGGAGCGATAAGATTAGAGAAATGAGGTGCCACTCTGATGCTTATATGAATTGTTTGCTCCATCGCGCCATTCGAGATTGGAACGTGCAGAGTAGAAATTAGTTTTGGTGCAAAGCAGCCTCTGCCATTCACAATTTTGTGAATTTCAGAGTAAATATTGTAACGATTCAGGTTGCTGGGACGATAATTAAAGGTTTCCATCACATTAATGAATAGTAATAACTGATTTATACGTTGGGCGCAAGGAAACATTAGTAGTATTATTAATTAAATATCCATCAAAACAATTAATACAAGTGGAGCCGAAAAGATAAATAATAATAAAATTGCAAAAAATCAAACCCTCAGTTAATTCTCAAACAATCATATCTATTAACAACTGGATATTGTGGGCCATTTCCTCAATTGCGAGTTAATCATTTTTTTTTTTTTTTTTTTTTTTTTTTTTTTTTTTTTTTTATACGTACGAGTTTCACTCTTTTTCCAGAGCATCATCAGCGACATCTGTCAGAATTAATCATATGTATTATTTCTATAAGGTTTTTTTTTATCATATGCCAATATCTCCCTTATTAACTAACCAAAATGTATGAATAAGGTATCATTTTAAAGCTTAACGTCTCCACTTTGATAACATCATATTTTCAGAATGTAAATTTTATGAATTCACTGAATTCATCTCTTAAAGGGAAAAAATGTTAATGTTTCTAAAATGCGTTTTTTTTTTTGCACTACAAACCATTTATCTTCCTTCATTCCTAACCGAAATTGACAAATGAAGTATCGTTTTAAATATCAAGATTTCCGCTATGGTTACATCGTATATTAAGACAAGAGTTTTTCGGAATTCCTCCCTTAAAGAGCAAAACTATCGTTATTTCCATAACGTTTTTTTCCTTTTCACTAGATATTTATCTCCTTTTGTATCTAACTGAAATCTACAAATGAGGTACTATTTTAGAGATTAAGGTCTTTGCTTTGGCCACATAATTTCTTAAGAACGAAATTTTTCAGAATTTGACCATTAAAGGACAAAAGTTATAACTGTGAATGTCGCGCGTATGAGACAGTTCACAGCCTAGCCGCTATATCGCAGTAGCACATATCACAGACATATTAATAAATTGCTTCACTGGCGTCGTCTTTTGTTATACACCTATTACACTAAACAATTAAACAATTGAATCAAATGAGGAAGTTCTTCTTTCTTCCTATTACAAACCCCTAACTATTCATTTTATTTGCGAAATTTTCGCACGGTTCATCTAGTTATAATAAAATTTGATTAGAATCCTTCAGACGAATATAAATGAATATTTGTATAATGAATAATTGAATGGCAAACATCTAAATATTGCCTTAAGAGGTAAGTTAGTGGATTGAGATTCTTAGATGACGTTGGTTAATCAGGAGGGCGCTGGGTATAATCTGTCTCGAAAGTACAGTATTGCAGTGGACAGTAGAATTCTATGTAAGATTACCATATTGTTGAGAAGGCCGATGGTAACAGGTTTCTCTGTGCAGCCGTTGACATTAAAACTGCCATAGAACATGTGAGCACTCTCGCCGCCGATGATCGCGCCAAAAATTGCCCGTGTGCAAGCGACATGTATCGCTTTAGACCAACGGTTCTCAAACTTTTATGCTCTGTGAACCCATTTTAAATTTTCCAGACAGTGGCGAACCCCCTAAATTTTTTTTTAAAAAAAGCTTTTAAAAAAATAAGAATTTTTATTTTCATAAAAGTAATACACTTATACAGAAGATTGTTGTCAGTTAATGTGATAGATGAGCTTGTTTTTTGTCGCATGTTGAGTCAATATCAGGAACAGTTTTACTCAATCTCAGTCTCATTTCATATTCGACATTCATTCGATTCCTGTATTTCGTTTTTATCATAACCAGGTGTGAAAACCCACTCTCACATAAGTAAGTTGTCACGAAGGGTAAAAGGAAATTAACTGCTTTACGTGAGAGCTCCGGATATTCTTCCTGTCTTGCTGCCCAAAAATCAATTAAAGACATCTTTTTAAAATCAGCATGAAGAGTACGATCTGTGGACATTTCCAGCAATGATTCATGTTGCTTAATGCTCAAACCAGAATTTATGCTTTTGGTTGTGACCATAAATGGATTTCGAACCCAGTCTTCAGCATTACCGATATATGGAAAATACCTTTTCAGTTCATCAGAAAGCTGAGACAAATGTACAATAATTTCAGCTTTTACTTCGGCATCCAGTGATAAGGTGTTGGTCGAAACAAATTCATGCAGAAGAGGAAAACATTCAATAACACCTGATATCATGCAAGTTTTCCAAAATTCAATTTTTCTTATGAGGGCTTGTATTTTATCCTGCACAATGAATATGTTACACGTGGAGCCTTGCATAGAAGCTTTCGTTTCGTTGAGAGAAGAGAAAATATCAGCTAGATATGACACCCTTATAATCCAGGTTTCATCTTCAAATCTTAACTTGAGGTTGAAGTCACTGTCCTTCACAAATAAATAGACTTCATGACGCAGTTCAAAAAACCTAGCTAACATCCTGCCTCTTGACAACCAACGCACTTCACAACGTAAGAGTAATGAAACATGTTCACTGCACATGTCCCGACATAATAATGCAAAAAGTCTCGAGTTGAGCGGACGTGCTTTTATGTAATTTATTATCTTTATGACCTCTGACAATACTGTTTTTAAATAATCAGGCATTTTGTTGCACGCCAGTGTCACTCTGTGCAATGCACAGTGCATACTTTTGGCTTCAGGAGCAAGATGTTTAATTCTAGTGATTAGTCCAGATATCCTACTGTCATGGCCTTGGCACCATCAGTCGAAACACCAACACACCTTCTCCAGTCTATGCCATGTTCTTCAAAAAAATCATTGATGACGTTGAAAATATCTTCTCCTTTTGTCGTAGTCTCCAAGTTCTTGCATAACAGAAAATCTTCTTCAGAAATGTTTCTGTGTACATATCTAACAAAACTAAGTACATTCGGCAGTCCAGTAATATCTGTTGATTCGTCAACTTGAATTGCAAAATAAGTATTTTGCAGTCGTTCTGCTAGTTGATTTTCAACATTGAGTGCCATGTCGTGAATGCGCCTTGCGATTGTGTCATTTGAAAGTGGTATTTTATCCAGCAATTTTGCTGATTTGTCTCCTAGCACGCAACTGACCATATCTTTAGCAGCTGGCAAAATTAATTCCTCAGCAATATTGTATGACTTGCAGGTCTTTGCAATTTTGTATGCCACTAGGAAAGACGCACGTAAATAATCAGCGTTGGTAGTTGCAGTATTTGTCACAGTTTTTTTGAAGATTCCAACTCCCTCTTTTTTCGAACAAAAAAATCTAAAGATTTGTTGACGTACTGCTGATGTTTTGTCTCCAAATGTCTTCGCAGCAATGATGGCTTCATCAAGCTATTTGCGAGAACTTCTGAACATATTACACACTGTGGCTCTGGGTACTGGGTGTCTTCTTTGCACACAAATCCAATTTTCAGATAATCTTCATCATATTTTCTTTTCTTTGTCGATGGAATGAAGTGTTCTTCTGGTTTACTTGTTTTCCGCGTATTTTCTTTCGAAATTGAACTTTCAGTAGACGTAGACACAATTTGACTCAACGAAGTTTTCAATGTTTCTGAACTGGATAACTTTTGAGTATCTGGGCATTTCCGCGTATTGATCCGGGTTTTAACCACTGGTTCATGTTTTCACTTACTTTTTAATCAAAATTACTTATCAACTTTATTCCAGCCGGCCGAAATAAGTGCGCGCGCGGAGTACCACTGACTTGAGAAACAACTATACTAAACAATGCCGCGCGCTTTTTGTCAGTCACAAATTATTATGTAATTTCAAGCCATTGTAGCCCTTTCTTAAGGCATTATTTTCCGCCCCTATTGTTACCAAACCTAACACGATTGTGAGTGGTGCCGAATAATGGAAATATATAGCATAATGTAGAATTTGAACCATGAAAGATATTTGGCGTTCAAAATTTTACATATTATCTATTAATACTTATTCGGCACATCGAGTGAAAGGAGCGATATTTCTTTGAAGGCATTGTATTAAATGATGCATGTCACACGCGTGATACAATCAGTCTGCCACCATTACGTAAATCTCGCCGCGAACCCCCTATGATCAACTCGCGAACCCCTAGGGGTTCGCGTACCACACTTTGAGAATCGCTGCTTTAGACGAACACAGAAATATTGCTCACAAAGTGAGACCTATCACTTGCGAGCCTAGCACCAGAATCTCTACAGCACGTCCGCTTCTCCCACCGCCAGACCACAACAGCACAGATAGTCACCAAGAGGCGCTCGTCATTTTGCCATGAAAAATGGCAAAATTGTCAACTATTAGTTTGCAACAACAGACTTCTATTTTCCTAGTATTCTATACAGTTCTTTTCCCTCATATTCGCTTCTAATTCGCCACACAAAACCACGCCTCCGTAACGGTAGTCTATCCGTGGAATCAGCTATTTAGAACAAGCTGCTTAAGGCGTATACGGACTAAGCAAATACGGTCAATGTATGGTAACCAACCTATTCGTTGTCAGAGATTTGCTTAGTGTGTACGGGTGGCAAATCGGAGTCAGCGAAACGGTTGGTTTTGGTTGAGGTTCGGGTTACTGGCGGTAACATCAAAGGATTAGCGTTGAGTTGGCCATGTGACCAAGAGCGTATTCAGGACTAGCTTCAGAGTGGGGCAAAACCAAAATAAAAGTACTTGCTGGAAATAGTTTCACTTAAAAAAAAATAAAGAAACATTTAGCTTATCTCAGCATGGGTGCTAGATAAATTTTGGAAAAATTTCTTTTTCAATATTAAAAGTGAGAATTTTTATTTTCATGTATTTTTCGGGAGCCACCCCTCCCTGCCCCACCCTAGCTACGCCCATGTTTGTGACCCTCGTGGTGTAGGCGGCGAACCAACCTTGGTTCACTATTATGTTATTTCCCTTGTCGAAAGGTGTTTGTTATTTAATTTCTTATTACTATGTTGAAAAACACTGGAGATTGGAGTAGAATAATGAGACTGCACTAAGACTTGTCGATTTTTATCGTGAACCTACGAACTGTGAATATATAAACAAACTGAAGAAATTACACACTTGGAGGGAAATAGATAAACTGTTAGTTAACGTGCAAGATAATAATAATAATAATTCCGTGTGGTCTTAACGACCTTATGGCAGGGTTTCTATTGGCTGCGCATTCCGTACCAGTCGTAGCCGCCTTAACTTAACCTGGTAGTCCTACCGGGCACAGAGGACCTAAAGTTTAACGTGGAATCCGAATCAAGGAAGCGTTCTGGCGTATTTCACATCACACAGTAGGCTGTTGTGCTAAGTGCCTATGAAAATCTCCGCCGACACAGAGATTCGAACCGGGTACCTTTCGATCGCCAGTCAGACACCTTAACCACTGAGCCAGCAGACCGCTCAGTGTGCATGATATGAAGAAGAAAATTTGAAAAGAGAGGTCATCCACTGGCGTCGTTTTCTTTCTTTTTGTGATCAACATTTTGCAATGTTATAATGCTGCATATTCGACAACTCAAAAATCACCTTCTTTCATCATAGTATCGGGCGGTTAAATTGTAATTAAAACATCACTTATTAATTTACAATATAAGCTGCTAGCAACTTCGATGTGTTTTCAGAGCCTACTGCGATTCCGCATGGCCAAATCCCTTGGCACCAAAACCTTGGTTTGATGCATTGGCGACCAACGTTTGCCCCAGTACGTTGATGTCGTTCGTTGGCCTTGTTTGGTCTAGTGCAGTTTTAGCTCCGCGTACCCCTATAAAATTTTTCAGCCAATGGCGAACTCCCTTAACAAAAAACTGCGACCTTTTTTTTTTAGTTCCACTACTGGCAACAATGAGCGATATTGACCACTGTGCGTGTCATACGCTTAAGGTAGTCAGTACGCCATTACGTAAATCTTGTCGCGAGTTCCCTACGTTCAACTGGTGAACCCCTAGTGGTTCAGAAACATTGGTATAGTGTATACGCGCCTGTGACACGATTCCCAGTACTGTCATAGCGCTAAGTCTCTCGACCTGTTGGGTAGGCACGCACCTTTGGTTTCCTGCTTCGTCCAATGGATATATCAATCCTTTGAACCTCGATAGGCTGGTCATTTTAAACCTTCGTTGTAAGCTAGGGCTGTAACGAATCTCCGCATCCGTATCCGCAAGTGCGTAACTTTTGCGTGAAATTCCACATCCGCATCCGCAATATTTACAAGTTTAAACTTGCATGTAAAGTAAAGCGCCTTCTTCGCGGTCCAACTTACAGGACATCCGTGTAAAACAACAATAGGATGCGCTTACTCATTCACGCTAGTAAAAGGAGTCCAACAAAATGTTACAAACAATCCTTTCACCTCGTACTTTAACACGGCACACCATGTGTCCTTATCGCACACTCGCAGGATTTTTCCTTCAATCATGATCTAACACAATAGCTTGTTGGACAGCAAGGACTCGTGTTGGTTGTTTGGGAGTCCCAACATACAACACGTCGTGCATGTAGTTCTCTAACACTTTTCACGGCCCATCAAGATTCTTTATCGAAAATCGGATGAACGTAGGTCCTACAAGTTGTACTGTGAATGGGCCGCTAGAGCGGTGGAAAGGCAGGGGGCGGGCACGGAGATGGGTGGTGGCGTGGCATTGTGCTTGACGCTTGCATTAGTCGAGTCGCGAACACCGCAAAGTTCACACGACAAAGATTGCTTTTTTAGACGCGTGCGTCGTTATGCAAATAATTTAATTATCTTGTGAAATGATCTCATATTTTTTATTGTTGAAAGTTGAGTCAAAAAGTAAAACAATGTGGCAGTTTTATTTTGAAATAGACGTTACTTCTGAAAAATGTAGAATTTGGCATAAAAAGTATACTTATTTTGATTTAAAGTTTAATTTTGATAGAATATTAAAATTTAAATACTTATAAATTTATTTTATACTTCCGCAACCGCATCCGCAAAGATGACTTCCGTTACAACCATATAAGCTGCGGACATTGAAATGCAGTGCAACATTCTCAGTACGACGATTGCAGGCAAAACGCGGACTCCCGCAAACACGGCAGAATTTGTTCTTGTGAATATACTCTGAATTTTACTTTTCATTCCATTTAATATTGTCTGTATTACGTCATGTAATATTGTCAAGCCTGACATATTACATTATAGAAATATGTAGATTCCTAATATTGAAGGATGACGTTGTCTTTAGTGTGGTTTCTTGCCGGATGTAGGAACTAATAGGGTGATGCATGTGAAGGTACACAAAACGGCGGATATTGATGAACGCCGAGGTCATGCGATGCGGAGACAGTGACGAAAGGTCATTACGCCGTTACTACCCAGCGAAGAGGGAGAGCACGTGTCGTCAGCGACTCTGCACCGCCCACGCGCGCAAAATGGAAACAGCGAGTGGGCGAGACGCTCGCTCAATAGTTGATACCATCTGTCTGTTCCGCACAATCGCAGCTACAGCGCGGAGTTCGCGTTTCTGCTGTGCCACGACCTCTGTGATCGAAGTTCAAGCCTTTCATGGCGACGTGCGACGACGGAAATACTCAGTAAGGATCCTCTTCAAATACTTAACAGTTTTGTGATGTCACTAAGTACGAGATAAAAAAAGATTGTTGTCTCTTGAAATGGATACTTGGAGACGAAGTACTCGTAGCCTACATCGAAAATTGGAACACGGTAGAAATGACGCAATCAGACAAAAATGAATATGGAAGGTACCATTACTTACTTAAATAAAATGCCTTGTGCCTGGAGACTGTCCTCACCTCAATAGTTCGGCAACCTTCGGCGGGTCTCGATGCCACCCGAACTGTTAGTTACACTGCCTGCCACCACAGCGCTGCTTGGCTAACCGGGAAATTTCAATAGAATAACTGCACTGACTTTCTTTTCACTTATTATATTGTTAAAGGGAAGTATAAATTTCAAATAAATAATCAAATCATATATATTATTTCTATAAGGTATTTTTTTGTCACAAGCCTGTATCTTCCTTCATACTTAACCGAAATCAATGAATGAGGTGTCATTTTAAAACTTATGGTCGCCACTTCGGTCACATCATATTTTAAGGAATGAAGTTTTCGGAATTCGACGCTTAAAGGGCAAAAATGTCAATATTTCTAAAATGATGTTTTCTGTGTTACGAGTCACTTATCTCCCTTGATACCTACCTGTAATCGTTTGATGAAGTATCATTTTAAAGATTAAGATCTCCGCTTTAGTGACGTCATATATTAAGACAGAAATTTTTCGAAATTCGACCCTTAAAGGGCAAAAGTATCAATATTTTTGCAATGCGGTTTTGTGTCACGAGCGATTTATCTCCCTTAATATCTAACCGATATAGATAAATGAGGTATCATATTAAAGAATAAGGTCTCCGCCGTGGTAACATTATATTTTAAGAAAGGAACTTTTCGTAATTCGACCCTTAAAGGGCAAAAATGTCAATTTTTCTAAAATGCTTTTTTTATATCTCGAGCCATTTATCTCCCTGGATATCTAACCAAAATCGATAAATGAGGTAGCATTATGAGGAGCAATATCTCAGTTTTGTGAAATCATATTTTATGAAACAATGTTTTTGGAATTCAGCCCTTAAAGGGAAAAAGTATAAAATTTTCTATAACGCATTTTTGTGTCACGAGCGATATATCTCCCTTAATATCTAACCGATATAGATAAATGAGGTATCATATTAAAGAATAAGGTCTCCGCCGTGGTAACATTATATTTTAAGAAAGGAGTTTTTCGTAATTCGACCGTTAAAGGGCAAAAATGTTAGTTTTTGTAAAATCCGTTTTTTATATCTCGAGCCATTTATCTCCCTGTATATCTAACAAAAATCGATAAATGAAGTAGGATTATAAGGAGTAATGGCTCAGCATTGTGAATTCATATTTTAAGAAATAATTTTTTTGGAATTCAACCATTAAAGGGAAAAAGAATAAATTTTTTTAAGACGCATTTTTGTGTCACGAGCGATTTATCTCCCTTAATATCTAACCGATATAGATAAATGAGATATAATATTAAAGACTAAGGTTTCCGCCGTGGTAACATTATATTCTAAGAAAGGAATTTTTCGTAATTCTACCCTTAAACGGTAAAAATATCAATATTTTTAAAATACGTTTTATGTCTTTCGAGCCTTTTATCTCGCTGGTTTTTTAACCTAAATCGATAAATGAAGTAGGAGTATGAAGAGTAATGACTCAGCTTTGGTGACATCATATTCAACCTCACTTTTCACATCATTTTTTTCGCGAAATTTTCGCACGGGTCGTCTAGTTTGGTCAGAAGCGGCGCAAGGCGTGGGCGACGTGGGCGACCGCCTACGGCCTCGCGCCCCGAGGGGCCTCGCGTCCCGAAAGTTTAAGCAACTTAACCAGTAAAACAGATTAGCACCATTAAAAGCCGTGACTACGACTAAATATTTTACTCATCAGAATGCAATAAATCCTACAAGTTAGCAACTAATATGGCAATATCAATAGCTTAGCAATATTTGCTGGCGTTACAATGACTCTACCGGGGAATCTTCTGCCACCGGGTTTATTTCATTCAGTTTGCTTCTCGTCTACGTTCATGTTTCTTCTGTTCTAACGCGATTTCCCGTGCTCGGTCCACTACATGCGACCGGACACAAAATGTCCAGTTTATTAACAAATTTTAAAAATTGCGGCTTTATGGCTTCTCAGATGTGCAGGTAGTATAGAATATCACCGCGTCTCACTCCTTACCATCTGCATAATTCAATTTTTTTGTGTTCTAAAGCTTACGATAGTTTTAGTCACAAATCCGATTATCGTGAAGCTATTGGTTTATTATTTCAGTTACCAACGTCGACGGAACGTCCTGCCTGTTTTGTTCCCGGAGAGTTAAAGAATAAAAAGTATTATTAATTTGTACGTTACAAATACACAATGAGTGAATTATCAAAGAAAATATAGAAACAAACCATTATCTATGTCACAACATTCAAAATGAATTAATCAAAAACAGTTACTGATGAAGTGATTCGATGAGTAAAAGAGGGAAAAAATTATTCTATTTTGCTCGACTGCACTAGAGACTCTGGTCGAGTTGAACAAATGTCGGTTATCATAAGATTCTGCAATACATCAACCGATTCTATGAAATATTTGGGAGTAACAGTACAAAGGAACATAAAATGGGACATACACATTAATTCGTTAGTAGGTGGAGCAAATTCTAGGCTGCGATTCATAGGTCGAATCTTGAAAAATTGTAATGAACAAACAAAGGAGATAGCGTCCACATTTGAATTATTGTTGTGCCATTTGGGACCCGTTTCGTAAGGTATTGATCGAAAGTATAGAGAAAGTACAGAGAAGAGCCGCTCGATTCGTTACAGCTTGCTACAGTCCTTATGAAAGCGTCACAGAACTGATTAGTAGACTAGGCTGGGAGTCTCTAGTAGATAGACGACACACGTTTCGTTTAAACTTATTGGAAAACATGCGTACTCCCACTTTCACTTTCGAGTGTAGTGAAATACTTCTTCCACCAACTTATTTGAGTCGGAAGGACAGGAAAGATAAAATTACAGAAATAAGGTGCCGGACTGATTCTTATATTATGAATTCTTTTTTCCCTCGTACCATTAGGGATTGGAATGCACAGCAAAGAGATTAGCTTTGGTGCTGAGCACCCTCTACCACCCACAATTTTGTGAATTGTAGAGTATATATGTAGATGTAGATCAATAGAAGAAAACTTTATCGGATTTCTTGCTATCGCTGAGACGGCTGGAGAGTATCTAACTAGGATAAGGCAATTCTGGAAGAGCTGGAAAAAAATGGATTAGATATTCAAAACTGCAGTGGCCAAGGATATGACAATGGGGCAAATATAGTAGGAATAAACAGTGGACTTAAAAATCGAATATTAAATATTAATCCCAGGGCATTTTTTACACCATGTGGATGTCATAGTTGGAATTTGATGTTGGTAGACGCAGGTAAGTCCTCTGCGGCAGCAAAATCATTTTTAGGTTTTATTCAGAAAATTTATCTTCTATTTTCAGTATCCAGCAAACGCTGGGAATTAATCAAAGGCAAATTGAAAGTTACTATAAAGCCTTTATCAGACACAAGGTGGGAAAGTAGAATCGTGGCAGTAGAGGCCCTATTACTTCAATTTGATGATGTTGAATGTATTGAAAGCCTAAAAAATCTTTCGGAACATTCAGACACACTTAGTGATTGTGATTCAATTCTGAACGAAATGCTCAGCTTAGAGTTTGTAATATCATTACATCTATGGTATGAGATATTATCGCATGTTAATATCCTAAATAAACTATGGCAATCTGTCCAAGTCCGTTTAAGCATAGCGCTTAAACATTTACGAAACTTTTGACTGGATCAGAGAATATCGACAAACCGGGTTCGAACAATGCTTACCCGAAGCTCGTCAATTTATTGAAAAAAGCAGTTCTGATTTGTCAAAATACTTTAAAAATAAAAGGGTAGCCAGAAAGAAAAGGACATTCGATTATGAATGCAGCGATGAACCTGCACAATCTCCCAAAAGTAGGTATGAAAGAGATTTTTTTAATGCAATGATTGATTCCATACTGAACAATATGGACTCAAGATTTATGTCTTTAAATGAACACTTTAAAAATTTCAGATTTCTCTATGATCTGAGTAAGTTAAAAAAAATTCCAAAAGACCATATTTTAAAAAACTGCCAAGATCTACACATAGTTTTGAGAGTAGGCGAGAACAGCGATTTCCAGCCTTATGAACTATTTGAAGAGTTACAAACAATGATCCAAAATTTACCCGATTTTGTTAAAGATGGGAAACAACTGCTCCAATACATAATAGAAAAAAAACTTAAAAGAAATTTACCCAAATATTTGTATTGTGATACGAATTTTGCTTATAGTACCAGTAAGTACAGCCTCCGCTGAAAGGAGTTTTCAAAATTAAAATTAATAAAAAAATATTTACGTGGTACTAAGGGTCAGGAAAGACTTTCAGCTTTGGCAGTTTTATCGATTGAAGCAGATATAGCATCTAAGTTGGATTATGATATAGTAATAAAGGAGTTCAGCGAGACTAAAAGCAGAAAATTTCTATTTCTTTAATTATATACTGTTACTCATTATTTAATAATATTATACACAGTAAAAGTGATTGAATTTTTATAAATAAAATTTTAAATTTTTTTAAATACTTTATAAACCCTGTCATCTTGCGCCTGCAAAGGGCCTCGCAAACTTATCTCGCCCACATAAAATTTTGGTCTCGCCCCGTCACTGAGTTTGGTTATATTTGCACTTACATCATTAAAAGAAAGAGTAACTGCGATGCCAACTAAAATGCAATTATCTGTTTGTAGCAGCAATAAAAATTATATTGTTAGGAAGAGAGATAAAAAAAATTACAATGTAACGATCGTTTAAATTTGTATGTTGCTTTTTGTTTATTTACGATGACTAGATGCAGAAATTCATTTAAGGGAAAGAGCATCCAATATTTAAGCTGTACCTGTATTCTAACAACCTAACCAAAGAATTTTTTTTTTTTTTTTTTGACAGAAGATAACAAAAAACGAAGTTCATTAAAACTCAGAGAAAGTTTACACAAAACGTAAGTACTCATGAAATATATCAACCAAACAAGTAATAGTTATTATACTTCCCATAGAAATTATTTTTTGGTGATAAGCCTGATGTAAACTTTTGAAACATAAGCTATACAAGAAAAATTTTATAACAAGATATCTTTCCATAGCCACAAACCCCATTTGTTATTTAAGTGGGGAAGCTTATTTGATTTACATTTTCAAATTATTTTTTTGTTTTCTTGATTATTAATTTTTAATCATCATTATCATTGAGAACCATCTCCAGTTTCCCGGGTGTGGTTTAAGAGCCTTGGTTGTTATAGACGATCGCCTTCCACTGTCTCCTATCCAGAAAAGTTTTCTGTGCGTAATATATTCCCAGTTCCAGCCTCTTCTCTCTATGTCCTCCTTCAGTTGGTCTGTCCATCTTCTTCTTGGTCTTCCCACTGGTCTTTTGTCCACTATCCTTTTTTCTAAATATTTTTTTGGCAATCTTGTTCTATTCATTCTCTTGACATAGCCAAACCACTTAAGTCTGGATGACCTAAGTCTCTCTTCCATGGATTACCTTAACTCTAGGTTTGATCTAATCTCATCATTCTTTATATGGTCAACTGCATTTTTCTGGAGGGCCGTTCTAAGAAACTTCATTTCACAGGTTTGGATCTTGCTAAGGTCCTTTGATGTTAGTGTACATGTTTTCAAAGCATATATGAGAATAGGAATGAGATATGATTTGTACAAGACAATTTTTGTTCTTCTGGGTACCTTCATGTCCCATAGTAAGCCCCGCACGGTACTATAGAAGTTGGCTCTTTTGGTTATTCTATTCATTATTTCTAACTCACTTCTACCATTACTAGCAATTATGCTCCCCAGGTATCTGAATTTTTCAACAACTTCAACTTGGTGGTCTTGTAATTTTATGTGACAGTCTTTCGGCTTATTTTTAGTTTTTTGGATTTAATTTAATTTTTAATTATACCATTCATAATTTATAGCAACAAAAAATACAGATGTACGGCGGCGAATAATTGAATTTTTTTTTGGTACGGGTTTACGCCTCGTTGATATCGAGGACACTAGAGGCAGAAGTAAATAATAAACTTTATTTTAACAGGAAAATCGTGTATTTTCACGCTAATACTGAAACAGTATTGGAAGGTTTTGAGACTTTTTTTTGTATTTTTACGTAACTATACACTTGCTTGTTTCCTGTTTGATTTAAAGATGTCTATTTATTAAGTATTACTTTTGATGTGCTATTAATTTTCAGTTTACAAAAATGTTCAAGTGAAGTGTAGTTCAATTTTTGAAGGCTTTATCTGTCAGTAAGACGCTTTTTAACCAAAAACTTGTCAAGCTTTCCAAGATAAACAAATTGATATTTTTGTGAATGTTCGCAGAAATGGATGCTACAAACAACAAATAGATCCGAAAGAAAATATACACAGAAAAAAATATATTGAGAGGCGAGGATTGAACCTATGACACTTAACTAACTAAACCACGCTGTTATTGTATCGAGACAAAATATAAAAGGTATCATCGACTATACATCAAATTTTTTCGTTCTCGGATACCGATTTTCCGCTCTGAAGATCTCTCCTTGTCAGAGGCATCTTCGGCGTTGCTTTCTGTTCAGTGTTTGTACAATATTTTAGTCTTACGTTCTACTCACCAAAATTACAGCGAAGTAGTCGCCTTGTATGGATTTCAACGATAAAACAAGAAATAAATAAATAAAGAAAGAAAGAAAGAAAGAAATAAAGAAAGAAAGAAAGAAAGAAAGAAATAAATAAATAAAGAAATAAATAAATAAAGAAATAAATAAATAAAGAAATAAATAAATAAAGAAATAAATAAAGAAATAAATAAATAAATAAATAAATAAATAAATAAACAAATAAAAATAAAGAAATAAATAAATAAATAAATAAATAAAAATAAATAAATAAAGAAAAAAGAAATAAAGAAATAAAGAAATAAATAAAGAAATAAATAAAGAAATAAATAAAGAAATAAATAAAGAAATAAATAAAGAAATAAATAAAATAAAGAAAGAAATAAATAAATAAATAAAGAAATAAAGAAATAAAGAAATAAAGAAATAAAGAAATAAATTACTGACATGTGACATCACGATCGTCGTTGGCCCCCACGCAGTTGCAAAGGCGCGTTTTGGCGGGATTTTAGACACTTAAAATTTTAACATAAAACACACATCGTTAAAAAGTAAATAGTACCAGTTGAATAAAATGTAAAAAAATTTAAAACAATTTAACGAAAGTAATCAAATATCCTATTGAGAAAATGGCCCACATCATCCAATTTTACTCATCATTGTTTCTTTGTTGCAGTTCCTCGTTTCAACTATCGAGAAAAAATCCACTGGAGGTTAAAACTGCATTACATTCATGTCCGATTCTACTTCTTGTTTAACAACAAAATTTTTCATATCTATTCCCTGTCAAATCCTGTTTTCGCACATTTCACTTTTGCCTGAATCGACCGTTTTCCTTCGGAGTACGACAAAAATATGTGAGATTCCATCCATTGGATTCGGGGAGGCAAAGTGAGCCAAGGTTCTACCTCGGCCATCTTGTTTAGGCTTTTACGCTGTCACCTGGCGAATACTAATACTCCGTCCCCAATAAAGCGCATTATTTGAGTAGAACAGATATGTTCTACTTAAATAATGTACTGTAAGAAGATGCAACTGTTTGCGATCCTCCATTATATTAAATGTTTCGCAACGATACAGATATCAACAACGTTACATCACATTTAAAAATGAATCGATGGGGATGCGTGTATGACATTTCGCATATGAATGGATATAGCAAGCGTATTCGAACAAAAATCGACAGATGTTTGAATGGGCTTGTCATAACATCAGTTGTGAAATACCATTGACATTTCTGGTACAGTTAGGAAAGACGATAAATGTGAAATGGAGAACAAAAATACTGATCTAACAATCAAAAAAAGGTTTAAACAAATTAACCTAATTTATTTTGATAACTAATACGCTTTGATAACTTGACATGTATATATTGTATGAATGTAATGGAATTAAATTTGCACAAGCTTCCAGACGTCAGAATTATTAAAAATTTTGCACACGTATTAAGAACCGATGACAACACAGCTTCGTGGTATCTCATAATTTTGACAGTAAAAGAAAAGAAGAACAAAAAATCCCGACGCAGCAACTAGTCACCTGTGTGCTATGCAATCAATCGGACAGCATTGTTACGTTGGTTGTAAACACACAGGAGTCAGCCTCAGCACGTTCTTTAGAAGCATCTCTACACTGAATGAAAGTTCAAAAGAGCTTCCTATGTTCCTACCCAAAAAGAGACTAATCAACTATCAGTCGCGTACAGTTGCTGTACAATCTATCCAAATAGAACATCTTGATTGCTCCGAGCTAACAGAGAGTTACTTGTAATGTTGACGCTTTATATGAAATGGGTTGGTTGCGCGAACATAAATGAAATAATTTTAAGTTCATTGTCACACTAAAATGCTAAGAGTCGAATGTCCTCAGTACTTATATCTTCAATTTTGATATAACACTAACAAAAACATTATAGTTAAAAAAAAAACTAAAAACGCACGCTTTTGTATCGCAAACTAACAAGATAAAAATAGCTTTTACACGTTTTGGTACATAAGGGTAGTGTAACAGCCCTAATACCTGAATTTTGAATAGTATTATGCTGTATGAAATATTTGTAGTGAGCCAAAGTTTGCTTGAAAGTGATTTGATATGTTTATTTTGTAATTTCTTGTAAATAAGTGTATATAGACTTTGTTTTAGGTAAGAATATTATTCAAAGACCATTTAATATGTTTAAGAACCGAATGATGCAAGTAAATTTATTAAAAGTTTGTAATTCCATGTATAAATGTAAGTTACGATGTCTACAGGACAATTTTCCACCATTTGAAAGGATTTCTGTAAATAATTTTGTATTTAAGTATCTCTAATTACCATTTCTAATCATTTTGTAATGTTATTAATTAATTTTGTATCAATTCTGATTGTTTTTAATATGTTTGATTGTTTGAGTGATTGTTAATGATCGAGAAATATCGGGCGGAAGCCTTTGAAGAATTCTCGTAAATTCGATAGACTCTATATAAACAGATCGCCTGCACAGAGAGTTTAGTTTTGCATTAAGTATGAATTCAGTGTTACAGAGACATTCATGCAAGTTTTCATTCCGTCAGTATTGCATCTTTGGATTGTAACAACTATGCTTGTGAATGTCGCAGACTTGTTTTGATTTGTTCAAAATAAACGAACATCTTCACATAACCTTGTTTTTTGGTGATTTCTGTAATTAATTAATGCAGTTCTTAACCCACCAAAGAACCTTAACATGGCGACCGTGACAGGACGAGAAGTTCTTAAACATCTGTGGGATGTTTATCTTCTAAAAAGAATCTGCAGAAATTGCGACGGAGTATCGGCGATTTATGCGAACATAACCTGAGAGGAAATTTCGACCGGCGACGACACGGATTTGACGGCCTAAGGCGGAGAATTTTCATCGGGAATCGGCTGTAATCTTCCGACGTCGAGTGGATTTCCTTCGGCCTCAAAATCGTCTTCCTACGGTGAATTGTGAAAAGTGTGGTTAAGTGTTTGAAGTCAGTGTGGTGCTTAATGATCAATTAAGTGCTTCTAAGTGAAATTTAATGTGATACAAAATTGAGGAAGAAGTGTAAGTACTGCATTGAAATATTCAAGTGATTTATTTTTGAATGTTATTGTGTGGCAGATTGGAAAGATTTTAATTTTTCCTTAAGTTTGTTTTTTATGTTGATTTTGCTCATTACTAAAAATGGCTGATAATCAGAACCTGCAAGCAATTCTAGAGTCTTTTGTAGCCAGATTCGATAGCAAATTTTCTGAAATTAATTCTCAGTTTGCAGAAATCAATGGTAAATTTGATTAAAAATTTTCTGAATTTAGGAGTGAGTTAAGGAATGAGTTAAAAAGTGATAATGATAACAAATTTTCTGAAATTAAGTCTCAGTTTTCCGAAATTGATGGCAAATTTGATAATAAGTTTTCCAAATTGGATAACAAATTTTCTGAAATCAATGATCAGTTTTCTCAACTGCAACAAAACAATGACAAAACATTCTCTGATTTGACTAAATGTTTTAATGTTAAAATCGCAGAGCAATTTCAGGGTTTTAGCTCTCAATTCAAGGAGGATATTAACAATTTAGATTCTAAATTGGGGAAGGTAGTAACAGAATGTAAGGAAAAATTTGAAAAGGTTACAGAAATTTGTGAACAGAATAAGACTGAATGTGTAAATTTGATTTATAAAGAAGTCAGTGAAAATTGTGATAAGATGAAGGAGGAATATGTTGCTTTGTTCCAAGCTAATGATGTTAAGGTTAATGAGTTGAGACAAGAGGTGGGATTAAATATTAATACATTGGTGCAGCAACAGGAACAGTTAGCGCATGGATTAGAAAGAAACGTTAATCAGTTAGAAAAAAGGGTTACTGGGTTGCAGATTCAGTTAAGTCAGGTTCCCTTAACAGGTAATCCAAATTTCAGTGTCGATGTAAAAGAAGAATTTGAATTTTATGATGATAGTGGGAGGCTTCACCCTATTGAATTTATAGATAATTTTGAAAGATCAGATTATTTTAATTTATTACCCGATAGTAAGAAAATTGCACTTGTGGGTAAACATCTAAAATCTTATGCTAGGGCATGGGGTGATAGACAAGCTAGGGAAGTGACTAACTACAAGCTGTTTAAAGAAAACTTTTTGAAACATTTTTGGTCGACAAGCAGGCAAATTCAAGAAAAGAGGGAGTTGATGACTGGTAGGCCGTATAAACCTGGTAGGGAAACTCAACATGACTTTTTTCATAAATGTTGGATCCGTTGTGAGTACCTAGACCATCCTTATGGAGAGGAGGAATTTATTGATTTAATAGGAGCTAGGCTACCTCAGCAAACAAGAAATTTAATTGCCACTCTGGATGTAGTAAATGTGGATAGAGTTTCTGAATTGTTGAGACGCTTGGATGCCCAGGAGTCAGTCAATGAACAACATTTCCACCATCAATACCATAGGAGAGGCAGCAGGAGTCCCCCTAGAAGGGGTAATGGGTCAAGGGATGGTAGATCGAGGGGAAGGGATCGTAACAATTATGCAAGAAGGAATGATAATGGGGGAGTGAGAGAACAGAACCCTCAATCTGAAAGGGAAAGGCAGCATGGGGGGCAGGCAAACTAAAGACCACCCCTGTTATGGGCCCCGCAGTGGTGGACAAGAAGGTGGGTCCAGGTACCAACTGCTATGGAGTTAATACCATCTTTATGAATAATCCCCGAGAAGATTTATTGGAAGAGGTGGAGGATAAGAATGAAGTTTTAGATAAAGTTCCCATAGTGCAAATTAATGCTTTTAATAAACAAATAGATGCTCTTATTGACACTGGGTCACAGGTTTCTTGCCTTGCTGAGGGATTATTTAATGAAATTGAAAGCACCAATCAAATTGAAGTGTTACCCGTTAGTAGTATGACAGTTATTACTGCTACTGGTTCTCGTAGTAAGAGAATTAAGCAGGAAATGTTGATGGAAGGTTGTATGGGGACTGTAAATGTAGAAATACCCATGTATGTAGTCCCTAAGTTGAATGTAAATTGTATTTTAGGCATGGATTGGCTTACAAAAGTAAAGGCTTTGGTAGACTGTGGAGAAGGTAACTTACGGATTAAATTAGACAGTGGGGAATATTGGGTTGATTTTGAGAAGACTGTTTGGAAAGGCATACAAGAAGTAGATCATGTGAGAGTTAAATATAAGGATGCTGGTGTAGCTAGAGTTTGTGACAAACTATTACCGCAGATTTGTGTAAATGTGTTAAGGCAGAGTAGTGAGATTAATAGTCTGATTGAAGGTCAGGAGATAAGCGAAGGAAATGTTATTAATTACCCAAACAGTATGAAACTATTACCGTCAGACCAACAAGAAACGCTGAAATGTCTAATTGAAGAATATAGGGACGTATTTTCTGACAAACCAGGTCTGATAAAAAATTATGAGTGCAAGCTTACTGTAAAGTCTGAAGAGCCTTTCTTTATTAAGCCATATCCAATCCCTTTGACCAAAAGAGATGAAGTGAATAAGGAGATAAACCGAATGCTAGAGTGGGGGGTAATAGAGAGGTCAAGGAGTCCTTACAATAATCCCTTGGTTGTGGTAATAAAACCGGACAATTCTGTGCGACTAGTGCTGGATGCTCGCACATTAAACAAGCATTTAGTAACAGAACGGGATCATCCTCCACCTATCAGTGAGTTGTTGCACAGGTTTAAAGGTAAAAGATATATTTCGCCTATCGATCTGACTGCGTCCTATTGGCAAGTCCCTCTTTCAGAAGAATCCCGGAAATTCACTGCTTTTCTATTTGATGGCCGTTGTTATAACTTTCGAGTGTTACCATTTGGGTTAAATATTTCTGTGGCTACCTTTATTCGTGCTTTGGATAGTGTGTTAGGAAAGGAATTGCTTGAACAAGTAGAGATATACGTAGACGATATTCTTATAATGTCAGAAACACTTGAGGAACATTGGGTGCTACTTAGAAAAGTTTTAGAAGCATTGAGAAAGGGGGGTATGACGATTAAGTTAAAGAAATGTACATTTTTGCAAAAAGAGGTTGAATTTTTGGGCCATCGTATTACACCACAGGGGATCTTGCCTAGTAATGATAAAATAAATGCCATTAAGAATTTTCCCCGACCCAGAGATAAGAAACAACTACAGAGTTTCTTTGGATTATGTGAATACTATAGGAGATTTCTTCAGGGACAAGCTTTAAATAGTCCAGCCTTAAGAGATTTGATTAAAAAAAGTGTCAGGTGGGTGTGGTCCTCAGAATGTGAAAGAGATTTTCAAAAAATCAAAGATGACTTATGTAATTCCAATATCCTCTATTATCCAGATTGGGATCTAGATTTTTGCCTTGCCGCAGATAGTTCTGACAATGGTTTAGGAGTTCATGTCTTCCAGGAAGTGGAAATCAAAGGAAAACCGGATTTTAGGACTATTGCCTTTGCCAGTAGAAAACTACAACCAGCTGAAATTAGATACACAATTACTGAACGGGAGGCCTTATCTATTTTGTGGGGTTTGACTAAGTTTAGGTACCTACTGTTAGGTAGAAAAATTATTGTATATACAGACCATAAGGCTCTTTCATTTTTGTTAGAATGTAAGTTAGTCCACAGTCGGTTAACCCGTTGGGCATTGGTTCTGCAGGAATATAATTTAGAGATTCGGTATAGACCTGCTAGTAAAAATCAAGTTGCAGATGCCTTGTCACGTCTACCGTTAGGTCTAGATTCTGAAAAGCGATGTCTAGGACCACAGACTGAGGTTAGAATTGCTTATCTAAAAGGAGTACCGTATGAAACTGAGGTTAAGTGTTCCTTGCGACAAATCAAAGACGAACAGGACAAAGATGTAGCTATAGTAGAAGTAAAAACTAATCTTGATAGCCCAGAACACAGAGATAAGCTTCAGAAATATTATACTTTGCATGGGGAAGTATTGTTTAGAAGGACTAGTGAAGATGAGGATGATTGGAAGTTATGGCTTCCAGAAAGTTTGGTTGAAAAAATTGTTTGGCATCACCACTATAGTTATGGGCATTATGGGCCATCCAAGTGTTACCGAGTGTTAAGGGAAGATACATATTTCTATAATATGAGAAGGAAGATTTCGAAGCTATTAAAATCTTGTCAAGTGTGTCAAAGATCTAAAATAGATAGTGTTAAACGAGTGGGGAAAATGCAAAATATCATCCCAAGTAGTGTATTGGAATTAGTTTCTGCTGATGTTCTTGGCCCGCTACCCATGTCTCGGGGAGGGGTGACCCAAGTTTTAGTTTTATTTGATGTTTTTTTCCAAATTCGTTAAACTTTACCCCGTAAAGAAGTCTACGGCTAAAATTTTGGTTAGAAAAGTGACTGATGAATATTGTCAAAAGGTAGGTAAACCTAAGAGGGTGCTTTCGGACAATGCCCCGCAATTCACTAGTAAAGTGTGGACAGAAAAACTTGAACAAGAAGGAATAGAGGTTATACATACTTCTGCTTATCATCCAGCAGGAAATCCCGTAGAACGCCTAATGAGGAAAATTGGACGTTGGTTTAGGACATATTGTATAGACCAACACAGTAAGTGGGCATGTGAAGTAGAAAATTTTGAAAATGTAATTAACTCTATACCTAGTGATACAACTGAAATACCACCCATTGAGCTGATGTTTAAGAAACCGGCTAACAGATTAATTCGAGAATGTGTTAGTTTTCCAAATAGAAAGAATTTCAACTATGAGGAAAAGGTAGCTTTAGCTCTTAAAAATTTAAAGGAAAAGGCAACAAGGAGAAAGAAAAGGCATGATGAAGGTCAGAAGTGTATAGAATATAAAGTGGGTGATTTGGTGTTAGTTGAAGTTCATAGTAAGTCGTCAGCTTTGCGACAAGAGACTCGTAAGTTTAACCGTTTGTTTGAAGGCCCTTTCAGGATAGAGTCTATACCAAGGAAAAACTCTTATGAGCTAATTGACCCTGAGAGTGGTAAATGTAAGGGTGTGTATAATGTTGAAGCCCTAAAACCCTTTTATGAATAAGTGATCACTTATGAAATGTGCCACTATATGTGTAAATGTCTAATTTGTAAATAAGTATGTCAATTGATGCATGTAAATAGTTTGTGTGAGTACTTATGCTCAGATACAGATGTAAGCATTTCAATGTATAATTTGTGACTTTTGTGTAGAGACTTTTGGTATTTTCATGATGTTGTGACTTTCTACATTTTGGTGACAAATTATCAGCTATAAAATGTAAACAGACTGGTGTAATTAACAAGCAGACATCAAGTGTGTAATTTGGAGTGAAAAAATTGTAACTTAAGGTGATGGCATTGAACGTTTGTTGTGTAAAAACAGTAAATGATAAAATAATTGGACCTGAGAAAAGACAATTATTGTAACCCAAAATCAGTGCCATGGACTATGTGCAGATGTTGTATGTGATAAAGAATTGTACTTGTTCATTGTAAAAGTCATTATGGTTGATTGATTGTAATCTGTCCGTGTCTGCATTATGTGTACATTCAACCTGCTTAGATTCGTGACGGATTCAATCAATTTTATCTGTGTAAAATTAAGTGAATCCTGGGGAGGGGTTGTAACAGCCCTAATACCTGAATTTTGAATAGTATTATGCTGTATGAAATATTTGTAGTGAGCCAAAGTTTGCTTGAAAGTGATTTGATATGTTTATTTTGTAATTTCTTGTAAATAAGTGTATATAGACTTTGTTTTAGGTAAGAATATTATTCAAAGACCATTTAATATGTTTAAGAACCGAATGATGCAAGTAAATTTATTAAAAGTTTGTAATTCCATGTATAAATGTAAGTTACGATGTCTACAGGACAATTTTCCACCATTTGAAAGGATTTCTGTAAATAATTTTGTATTTAAGTATCTCTAATTACCATTTCTAATCATTTTGTAATGTTATTAATTAATTTTGTATCAATTCTGATTGTTTTTAATATGTTTGATTGTTTGAGTGATTGTTAATGATCGAGAAATATCGGGCGGAAGCCTTTGAAGAATTCTCGTAAATTCGATAGACTCTATATAAACAGATCGCCTGCACAGAGAGTTTAGTTTTGCATTAAGTATGAATTCAGTGTTACAGAGACATTCATGCAAGTTTTCATTCCGTCAGTATTGCATCTTTGGATTGTAACAACTATGCTTGTGAATGTCGCAGACTTGTTTTGATTTGTTCAAAATAAACGAACATCTTCACATAACCTTGTTTTTTGGTGATTTCTGTAATTAATTAATGCAGTTCTTAACCCACCAAAGAACCTTAACAGTAGGATATCCCACATTTCGGTATAGCTTAATTTTTGAATCATCTTAAAAAAAGAATAAAGTCATCAACAAAAAAAAAAAAGCTGATCTTACATTCGTGAGGATGCCGGTTCGATTCCCCGTTCGGGCTTCCAGATTTTGGTTTTCCATGGTTTCTCCAAATCACTCCAGGCGAATGCCGTGATGCTTCCTTCAAAAGTCCATAGTCGAATTCCTTGCCATTCTTTGTCCCCAATCCCATCCCGCCTCTAATGACCTCGACGTCGACGAGGCGTAAAGCAATATTTAAAAAAAAAACTTTAATATGAAAAAAGTGTGGCGCTTTCTGCTTACCTTTCATAATGATTCTACTTTTACGAATTGACAGCGATAAAACAAATTTAAGACAACTTATTGTAAATCCCCCACGTTAAAGTTATTTTTTAAACTATAGTTGTATTTTTAACTACTAAGTACATATTGCAACGGAAGCATGTTTTTTAGATTCTTTAAACTATAATTTCGCTATATATTTTTTTAAAAAAAATAGAGAGCATAAACTTCAACTGCATGTTGATCCGAATGTATATATACTTTAACTTTGCAGGCTGTTAAAAGGATAGTTACTTCGAGAGAAGTCGAGCTCATCTCGTGTTCTTCAACAACAGCAATTCAGTCTGATAACATCCGAATAAAAAGTTGTTATGGTCTTGCCATAACCAGATTTTCGGAGATGGGAAGTAACGAGATTGGGTTTATTCTGAGAGTGGTCTTCAATACTGATGTTGGGCGTTAGCGCGTAGCAATGCACAGCTCGAAATATCTGACAGATGAAGGCTGTTTAGGTTTATAAACGTCTAAAAACATCCATTTAGTGAAGAAGCTCATGCTTTACGTTCCAGGATGATAATTATTGTTTCAGTTCAAGTAGCTGAAATAAATCTCTCAATATAAAAGTCAACGTTTAAGTTCCAGAGATAGAATTTCAGTGACAGCAGACGGGAGCAGGCTACTATTATTTGTCTCGCGATCGATAAGAAGCAAACGATACAGCTGATAATAGCTTACGCTATATCAAGCATCACGCAAAGGTCGTTATGGTGGGAAGGTCAAATATCTCGCTGATCGTTGCGAACATAGGGGTCTGACATTCGGGGCTAAGGTTGGAACCCTGGGACGAACTGTTCATGTTTTCGCTTCTCCACAGTGGCTTCGGATCATTCTATGGGAATACAAGAAAGTTTGTTAGCATTGATTTAAGCTGAAAGTTCAACAAGAGAGATTTACCAACTCTATAACAAATTTCTGGCGAGCTCTAAACATTCAGATTTGAAGATAGAGATCGTAGCTGTACTATAACAAAAAACTGGATTCTTCTTCAAAAGTTTTGAAAAATTTACAGGTACTTGAATCATGTCTTTAAGTCTGAATAGAAAACTGCCTAGACCACCAGAAAATGGGAGCAAAACCAAACCAAACCAACCTGTATGTAGGATGCCGAGCGGAATAGAAACTATAGATTGACCAATAAATAAATAAAAATAAAATAAAACTGGGGTGCTAAATTTGACTGAAAAAAAATATTGCGCGAAAATAGACATAATTCAAACTGAGCTTCCAATGAGCAGCCTTCTACATCGATTTCACCGCATCAAAATGAAACTAAATCCATGTCAAATAGCGTTGTCGAGTCTATCGATTGACAAATATATTTAATAAATTTCTTATTAGCAGCATTAGTTGCGCAGTGCTGAAACGGTACTGCGCTTTGCATGTTTGGAAATGAACAATTTTTCTAAATCAAGTTTATCAGTTAGGTTACTGTGTATATACGTGTAATATTGCAGTGTTGTTTAGTTGATCTTGCAACATTGTCGATCTTAGGTAACCATTGTATCCACGTCGGGTCGAAAAACTTAGTGAGTAATCAAACGAAATGCACAGACTGTGATATGGGTCCTGTAGTCCAGCTATACTTTTGGGGGGAAAAAGGGGGGGGAAACGCTGGCTCTAAAATTCCGATATTATTTCTCAATGTTGGATAGATCTTATGTTTCTAAAGTGGCCACTTGAAGTGTCATATCAGTGGATGATTTTGAGAACTATTAACAGAAACACAAACAATTTTCTCCAAAAATAAACACAAGAAATAATGAAACTTAATGTTTAAATATGGTGCCGTCAGAACCAGACTCTTCAAATCATTTCTCAGATATCTTTCCTCATACTCAAGAATACAATTTAGGTAAGAAATACATCACTAAGGTCGTTTACGCAGAATTTAAACCATAATTTACTCCGGAGCCAGAATTTATCGACTTGGCGAAAGCAATGTTCGCCTTTCGTTAGAAGCAGCAATCTCAGGTTAGGGTAACTGTTTCGAAGGCTATAAATCAATTACGCAATAAGTCCCGTGCAGTTGTTGCACAGAAATACGCCAGGGTACACAGTTGTTCCATTAACCACAAGACAGCCAGCGTCATTAATCACAGCGTTCTTACATTCCTCTACGTGAGTCCAGGACTGAATAAAGGTGACCATAAAGAATTCTACAATTCAATTATCTCTTAATTACATTTAATATCCTGCGACTCAAAGTTGCACCTGATGGAACGTGATTTAAGAGGCAGGAAAGCAGCCAGGATTTAGTATTAAGCTTTAATTAAACTGTGTTAGCGTTTCATAGCGTCTATAGGAAATCTGGTCCATTCATTCAAAAATTATTTTATATGTCGATAGTCCAGTTTTTGAGCGAGAACTTGTTCAACACAGCATCAACTATACAGTATTCAATTTCAAACTAATGGATAATATCAAGTCAATGTTATTTTTTTAAAAAAAATAATATGGATAGCTGTAAATTGAAATTTAACCTTTCTCACTTTAAAGTGATATAAAAATAAAATGAAATTACTGAAAATATTAATTTAAATTATGAAAAGTCGATGCATAAGTACTTAGTCATTCACTTGTATCTAATTGGTCCAACGGAAACGGAAGGAAATCATCCATTGTAGAAGTATGGAAAATTCCCGTTTTTTTTTTTGGAAATGTTTCTGAAAAGTAAAATCTGGAAGTCAGTACTTGGTTTTCTGCGGGGAGCCCTTGAAACGCGTACTTTCACCTTCGCCCACCAGGCAATGTAACGACACGTCAATACGTTGTGTTGCTGGCCTCGTCGTATATAGTTTATTTATGATGTTCTTCCGTGGGTTGTTTTCGCCTTCCTCGGGGAGAGCATTGTGTTGTTGCCGAATAGTACGGTAATGGCGCTCTTTAGCTGCGTGTTGCCCCAAATAGCTTGACTCGACACGAGTGTGCACGCGTGGTTCAGTCGCAGATACGGGTCGTAAATTTCACGGGGTTTCGATAACGAGGCGAAATATTTTACAGTATGACTAATGACTCGCAATTTGTGTTTATTTATCAACTTGTATAAAAAGGACTGAAGCGGATTTTTATACTGGCTCCATAATCAAATAGAAAAATGGAGTTGAACAAAGTAACGTTTAATATATTGAATTCAAAGCAAAGTTAATTGATATCTCCATTCAAGAATTTGAACAAAATAATTAATTGTATTCAATATGACCATTTGCAAAACTAAGTTGTAAAAATTAATGTTTATTTCATTAATATTATTAATATTTATTCTCTTTATTTATCTTTATACCTTTGTAACATATAATTGTTTTCACTATGATTATGACTCATATTGTATCTATGTGTATTAACCATGACAGGTCCTTCCTCAGCAGGGAACCACGAAGCAAGATTGATAAATAAATAAAAAAATAAAATAAAAAAGAAGAACACACCTTAAAATTCATTGGTGATGTCATCTCGATCTTTATTAAAGTTTTTCACTTCTGTCATAGAATCAAACAATTGGTTGTTTTATTGATTACATAGTACCTAGAACATAACTGAAGAAAAAAAACACAAAGAAATACAACAGTTTCATTTTTGTAAGGCTATCATTGATAAGGATGTGTGGAATGTTTTTTGTTTTTTTTTTGTTCATGACTTTACGCCTCATCAACGTTGACGTCATTAGAGGCAAATAACGGAAAGTAATTCAACTATGGCCTTTTCGAAGAGATTGCTGGAAACCGGGGAAAAACGAAGTCTGAATGGCTGAAGGGGGATCGAACCCGCGTCCACCCTAATGCTAGGCCTACACGCTTGCTACGTGCGGAAGAATCGGTAACGACACAATATATCCGTCACAGCCGATAATTTTGCCTCTGTATCGTGTAATCCCAACCGAAATTCGATCTGATTTCTACCAAATTTTGCACCTAATTCAGCTTTTGTTTTATTGAACCCAGAAGATTTCTGAGCATGTCATCTAAATCAGAAGCACATAGTTCCATTATGATCCTTTATATCTGTAAACACAGATAAATAATAACAACAAGCGGAAGCCACAAGGCCCGGAAATCGCACAGTACATAATATTTCCTGCATCTTCTGTAGAAATACCTGTATTTTCTTTCGTGGGATGTCAGGTGGCGATGTTGTCTTTGGCCACCAAGTCACGTCTGGAGTTCCAGGAAGACGTAACGACACCGCTGTCGTTCACTCGTTCCCCGCCAATAACCAAAACTCGCTTCTTGCTCGCGTCTCTTCCTCGGTTGCTCACTTTCTGCGAAACAGCGTTCACCATAGTTAAATTTCAGTTACTGAATGTAAGTACTATCACTGGTAGCCATATGAAGGATTTTCTTCTCTAATGGCTGGTGTAACTATGCATAAATAAACGTAACAGTTGCTTTATTCGTTTCAGTTTATACTTTCACCTATACCGCTGAGCTGTCAAGTAAATATAAATATCAGGTTAGTGGGGGAGAAGAGAAGGTCCATCCAGTGTACCGGTAAACGCAGAGGACACATGAAGCAGCGCTGACGAAGATCCCAGTTTGGAACCAAAACGTTGACTTCGTCAGAAAAAAAAAAAAAAAAAAAAAAACCAGCGGAAAACCGAAAAGAGAAGAAAGTGCAATTTTCCAATGCTCTACACCTTTATACCGTTCATCCTGTTCCTCCTATTACATCTCAACAGCCCATTTCACCCTCCAAAATTAACTTCGCATCTTTCTTTCCAGCCTCCATAGGATGAGTCTGGAGGGCTGTAATTGTTCCAGCTTGATATCTAATCGTTTTGTATTCCAGTCATCTAAATACCTAGGGACGGATACGTGAAGAATTTTTTATTAAGATTTTTTTCCATTTATAGATTGCTTGGAACTTAAGTCTACAGTACAGTCGTTTTTTAACTTCCCTTCCTAAAACTTCTTCATGCCTATGATGGTGGTGCGCCTCTGATATCATTCGCTTAGGTTTTGATTGGAGGACAGGAAAATATGCAGGATTTGTAGAACAATCTATTAAAAACCAACAAGAAATGTATTTTAAATACACATGAATAATTTGAACATTTACCTTAGTTGCAGTGGCAAAATCAATGCAAAGTTTTCGCATTCATACCCGCAACTGCCGATGATTTTTTTAACATTATTATTATCACTCAGCGATTCACTAAAAGTGTGTGGTGGAGGGTGCATTGCACCTATCCGAAAGGGTAATAGTTTGGAAGGGATTTACGAGATATGGTAGGAGGCACCCATGGGCTTATGTGAGGAACCATCCCAGTATTCGCCTGGAGTGACCCGCGAAAACCATGGAAAACCCAGATCAGGATGGCCGGAGAGCTTTATCGAAGACTACCTCTGTCGGATTTGAAGTTTACTCGCCCGGTAAATCCTTTCTATTCCATTCCCTAATCGCTCGTGGGAAAAATGAGTACAGAAATGAATCGGTTCTGGCTCTGATATATCTTATCTTGTTTTCGCGGTCATTCCGAGATACGAATGTTGCTGGTAGCAATATTTGTTTGCTGTCATTCCGAAATATGTCAGTCGTGAATTTTAGAATTAGCTTCTGTCTAGAGCAACGCCTTCTGTGTTCCATGTCTTCCCAACCTAGCTCCTTCAACATCGCACTTACGCTATTCCTCCAACTAAAAATACCTGTCACGAATCGGGCGGCTCTCTTTTGGACCTTCACAATGCCTCCATTAACGCCTTTTGATGGGGACCCCATACAGAACAACAATATTCAAAGTGAGGACTCACCAGTGACTTGTATGCAATCGATTGTTTTAAATTACGACCTAGAAATCGGAGCTTACGATTTGCTTTCCCAATTACATTCTCGATATGCTTATTTCACGACAAATTATAACGAATTGTTACCCCTAGGTATTTAGCAGAATCTACCGTTCTAAGGACAGTACTATCAGTTGTATATTCAGAGCTAAATGGTGTCACCTTTTTACTTACACGCATGACTTTGCACTTTTTAACGTTTAACTCCAACTGCCAGTCTTTACACTACGCAATTATTTTCATAATATTGTCTTGTAACAAAGCGCAGTCGTCCTGGGTTTTGATTTTGTCAAATAATCTTTTAATCCCCCTTATTCTGACTCTTTAATAGGTAATTTTCTTGTTTTTCTGCTGTTTATGCTATTCTTAAGCTGAACATTAAAATTTTAGAAACTGGAAAACGAAACTGTGCCAGTTTTGTGTAGCACTTCATGGCAGAGTAGTCACAACTTAATAAAAAATCAAAATTAAAATAAATAAATAAATAAAATAAAACCTTTAAAGCGAAAAGCAGTTTTATACTCTGTTATTATTTTCCAAGCAAGCTAAAACACAGAAATTTTTTCCTAACATTATGTTAGCTATGATTTCCAGGTATGATTTCCAGGTATAATTGAAGTTACCTACATTATTCAAAGTTCTTAGCGTTCCAGTTTCTTTTACTGGTCTCCCACCAAAAAATATTGGTAGCATTGAGTCAAGGTTTATATGCAGTTATTTTATTCATCCAGTTCTTTTTTATTGTTTATTAATCTAGACTCTTATTTTCCCGAACTTATCTTCCTTTGTCGCGCCGCAAATAAGTATCCGCTGCAAGACCATTTTGCATATTAATTCACCATTACAGTTCTCTAGCATACTGTAACGCAATTTTTACTACGATCGTCTGTCACCGGATTAACTATAAAATATCTGGAAAGGTGATTTCATTCACAAATTGAAATCTTAACCACATTTTATTAATATTTTAGTAGAACCACTACTTAGAAAGGGGACTTACATATTCCAGGTCAAATTGAAACATTTCTGCACATTGTCAAACCAGTGCGTCTCTAAACGCTGGAGGAATTGTTCAGAATAAAAGATCGTTGTGTACAACACGAGAAGTGGAAGTTCCTAACGAGGGCTTCTATGTGTCAAGAATGCATCAGAGTATTTTACCTTCATCTAGCAAGGGAAATATATTTGTAGTACCTCCGGCACGATGAGAAAGAGGAGAATATACATTAATCTCAATTATCTGAAGAGAATGAACCCATGTCACACAATAACTTACGGATGAATAGTGGTCTTGAAGAAGGAATTTTTGAATCTATGTCGAACTTCTCTGATCGACTATTCCGCAGACGAAATTATGTGCAGAGTTTATCAGAAATAATTACGGAGAAATTCTGACACACGCGAAAGATTCAAGACTCTACAATGCTTGTTGGAAATACCAGTTTTTAGGAAGGCCTTAATGTAGCGATCCAGATACACTCTATTTCCAAACATACATCTTTTATAGCGTCCCTGCTTTGAGAAGACCATTTTAATTACAACTTTAATAATACCTGTCTAATTTCTTGTCTATTTTGAAAACTAAGTCCTTGCTACGATACTAAGTAGGATTTAATTAGAGGTGATAGTTACTAATTAAACATTGCACCCGTCGGGGTTTACTTTAACATATTTCAGTCTACAGTTGACATTACACTGGCTTTCCTGAACAAAACAATTCTTCCAACGACAGTTAATTTCTCAATCTTTGAAAGGCAAAGTGGAAGATTCACAGTTATTAGCCGATAATTCAGAAAGTTTCTCTTGTCAGTTTAGAGAAAGTACAGTGAGCTTTGCCTTTAGGCTGACAGCATACTCAAAGTGAGGACTTCAAAATGATGACCGCATGTAGACCCGCAAGTCGTTTATTTTCTGACAGTTTGCTGAACATGAAACAAGGAGTATCAAAAATGTATCGTATCGCAAAAGTTCCAGGTAAGACAAAAGATCCATTATTTATCAAATCGAACAGCTTCTACCCAAATGCGTCAATGGAACAACTGCATTCCTTTCGAAAAAATTTCAGTAGATAATCATACTGGAGTTATGAAATATTCCAAAAGGATTTTGAGGAAAGAAATTTTTTGGCTGGGTTATATAAATCTTTAGCCAAATTTTGTAGGGCTATACTTTGAAAATCATGCAATACTTAATGTGTTTAATTGCATATAACTCAAAAACAATCAGAAATTGAGTTTTTGAAGCTATGAAAATACTTTGGCTCCTCGAAAATGTGAAATTTTTGCATTTTAACGAACTGCTGCATAAACCAAATTAATCATGGGTTAAAAATAAATTTATGGTCCTATGATGGGTATAAATTGCAGTAGTTTAGATAAATGTTCCAAATACATTCTGTAGGAGAAAAAAATTATTAAAAATACAAAAATCTCAATTTTTCCCATTAAATATGTAATTTCGTGGCTTAGTTTTAGTTAAATTGTGCTTAATTCTTGAATATTATGTTGAAGTCCATTTCCATATCTTCAAAACAAAAGTAATTTAAACTATTTCTTATAGTTTCTGAGTTACATACAACTAAACACATTAAGTATTGCACGATTTTCAAAATGTATCGATTTTTAGCGAAATTTCTGAGGGCCATAACTCCGCCAAAAAATTTGTTCTCAAAATCTTTTTGTGATATTTCATAACTCGAATATTATTTCTGCTATAATGTTTAAAAAAAATTGCTGTCGGTTATCTGACACTCCCTGTCTCATTTGAAATGGGTCAAAAGAAATTTTCAAGAAAGGACTAAGAATGACTTTGCTGCCATGATCTACATAAAATTTCAGAGTAATTTGACATGAATCAATGCTGTGTACTGGGTGTGTACCCTCTGTACGAGAAACATACAAATCTGCAAACAAACAGAACTACGACAAAAAGCGCAACTGTTCCCTAAATAAGACAAAAGACAACACATGGTTGAAGTGACTTCATACAAACGAACAAAAATGCTGCTAGAATAGAACCCAGAATAATGAATATATGTTTACGGTTTAACTGACAAAAAAGGAAACATTTGCCAAAAAAAGAAAATAAATTAGCTCCCTACTTGAAAAAATTATAATCACGCGTAAAATAAAATATAGAAAGATATACAGGTCATATAGAAATGAATGTGTGCTCTAAGCAGGATCATGTATGGATACTGGAAGAGAATAATGTATACTGTAAAATAATAACAACATTAAAAACTATGCAAATAACCTCATGTGGATTTAAGTTACACCCGGATGAATAATGACTTTCAAAGAATTACACATGGCATCGGTGTTGCTGATACAGTACACATTTTTACTCTAAAGAACAACCAAACATATTAATAACTAAAGTTTATTCTATCTTATTTAATGAACAACAATAAAATTTTAAATACGGAAAAGTAGAAGCAAATTATTCTTGTGTGAAATAGTCTCAGATATTTTGTACTAACTTCGTACGCGTGGATTAAGAATTTATTTGCCAGAATTGAATATAGAAAGTTATTGGTAACGAAGGATTGGTCCCAAACAACACCGAGTCGGCAAAATATGACAGGAAAGCTATCACAATATCATTCTACAGTTTAACCTGTCTCTCGAAGAGAATCAGTTTCCAACATATTTCTGTCACCATTCGATAAGTTCTCAAAATTTCGTGACTACAACTGTTTATCATACCGGAAAAAATGTCCTGTGCCTTTCCTACAGATTTTCTTGTCAAATTCCATCAATATCGGTATAGCCAGTCAGTTGTCAAAACGTAATAGAAAGACAGAGACTTACCCCGCATTTATAGTATTATTACCGCAGATCACACACACACACACACACACACACACACACACACACACACACTGACTGACTGACTGACTGCGAACAACCACTGCGGGATCAATATAACGTAAAAAAGTGTACACCTACAGCATTGAAAGACTACCTACGATTAGCCTCGCATTGAACCCCTAAATTTGTGATATCTACAGTTTAACATTCACTCCGAATAACCGACGATCCAGGCGTGACTCTTACTATCAAAACCAATCTTTGCCTCCATGGAGAATTGAACCGGTGACCACGATCCAAACAGCAGTAAGCAAGCGTTTTAACCACCGAGCTACCAGACCGCTATATGGAAAGGCAGTACAGCGACCTACACATCCTACGCGTCTGTTTATCACTGTCAGTAATTTTTCGAAATTATGCGACAACATGTATTATTTATACAGAAAATGTTTCAACCAAATGTAGACAGTACTTTTTTCCTTGTTTCAAAGGATAAGTGTGCAAACTTTCATCAAAATCGGATGAAAACTGTGAATTTGTATGAAGAACAAACAAACCAAACAAACAAGCAAACATGCATTCATCTTTATATATATATATATATATAAATCAGTTCCAAGCATTCCGTTATACGTGGATTAGCTTAGGTTTATTTCCAGTCCTTTGAAGATTAGGAAATGGATTAACTACAGTGTAACACAGAGCTTTTTTCCTTTCCTGCAAGTCTAGCACGGTGCGACTTTAAAACTTCCCTCAGCAGTTCATCAGTTACGGAGTCTGCGGAAACGGTCTGCCCTCAAAGCCAGAGCCTCTAAGCTTCCTCTCGATTATCGATTATTCGCGTCTGGCTCCTCCATCCACCGCGCACGGAATGGTACTTACAAAAGCGACCTCGGAAATGCGTTTTCCAGCTGCCTCCATCCCGACATCAAGATCCGCGCTTATAAGAAGTCAATCATCCCGTCTGCGACTCGGTAGTCCAATTTAACTTCGTCTCTTCAAATTGTGGTCGAGTACCAGACGTGTAGATCCAGCACGTGAAAGGAAGAGATCTATCCCCTGGGGACATGAGGTCAACAGGAACGGTGCCCATGTGAATTAGAAAATCGGTCGAATGTAATATATAGATTACTAGCTGTTACCCGCGACTTCGTACGCGTGGATTTAGAATTTGATTACTAGAATTGGATATACAAAGCTGAAAGTTACCTAAGACATGGCGGCATAATATGACGGGAACGCTATCGATATAGTATTCTACCAACGAACCTGTCTCATTTATTCATATCGGAAAAAAAGTATCCTATTTCGTTCCTAATGATACAAAGTATTTCGGTATACTCATATAGTCGTAAAAAAAAAAAAAAAGGCTGAGACTTACTTTTGCATATATAATATTATTAGTTTAGATCACACAAAAACTGCCTGTGGAACCACTATACCCTGAATAAGTAAACGCTTAGGGCACTATTCTATCGCCAAAGATTTGCCAGAACATGGTATCCTTACTACAAAATCCTAGGCTTGGCTCAAACTATGAAAAACAATTCATAAAAGTTTTTGCTCCTAGTGGGGTTTGAACTCTACGCCACACAGGAGTTTTCGTAAGAAGAAAGCACGTTACCACTTCGCTACGCCGCCATTGCTTTATAGCGTTACGCATTACAAACACATATAGAGATTATGCGTTTCTCTTTCATAGTTCACATAGTTTTCATAATTTAATTACAACATGTTCTTATCTATACAGAATATGGTATTCCATGTGCATCCTAATGTCAAATAGAATTTCCTTGTCAAATTGCATCACGATTGGAGCAGCCGTTTAGCCCAAGAAACGTAACAAAAAGACAGACAGACAGAGTTACTTTCGCATTTATAATATTAGTATAGACTAGAGGCTTGACGGTAGTCTATAACAGCATCTGCTATTTCTTAGTTAGGAAATCAGTATTAGTTCACAAATCTATTGGAAACTCTGTTTGTTTGTATCTTTAGATTTTTTTCCGGCGTCTCAGACCATACAACCAACTCAAAAGTGTTTGTGTGATCCAGCGCTTTCCGTTTCTTCCAGTATTAATTTTCCAAATAGTTATACACACCACATGACGTACATGACATTCACAGACACAAAACTTAAACACCCATGCCCTCGGCCAGACTCGACCCGGCGACCTTCGTCACGGGGAGCTAGTACTCTAGCCCCTACTATACCGAGGTCAGCATGGTGGATTGTTGAATGAATAGCATCAAGTTGCGATCTTGCACCAGTAACAAGCATCACGTCACGATAAAAAAACGGCAAGTTGTGTTTCGTAAGATGTATCAGATTTTCATAAATCCTCGTTAGTTCACTAAACTTAATTCGTTTTCATCTCAGAATTCCAAAGTGTTCTAGCATAATCGAGAATGTAATTTGGAAAATAAATCGTATACTCCGATTTCTAGTTCGTAATTAAAAACAATGCACGCCGGAAGTTAAATCTATTGCATATAAGTCACTAGTGCGTCCTCACTTAGAATATTTTTGTTCTGTATGGGGTCCCCATCAAAAGGGGTTAATGGAGGCATTATAGATGGTCCAAAGCAGAACCGCCCGATTCGTGACAGGTATATATAGTTGGAGGGAAAGCGTAAGTGCGATGTTGAAGGAGTTAGGTTGGGAAGACCTGGAACACCGAAGGCGTTGCTCTAGACAGAAGCTAATTGAAAAATTCACGACTGACATATTTCGGAATGACAGCAAACAAATATTGCTACGAGCAACATTCGTATCTCGGAATGACCGTGAAAATAAGATAAATCAGGGCCAGAACCTATTATTTTCTGTATTCATTTTTTCCACGAGCGATTAGGGAATTGAATAGAAAGGATTTACCGGGCGAGTAAACTTAAAATCCGACAGGAGTAGCTTTCGATAAAGCTCTCCGGCCATACTGATCTGGGTTTTCCATGGTTTTCCCAGATAACTCGACGCGAATGCTGGAATAGTTCCTCACAATAGCCCATGGACGCCTCCTGCGTATCCCGTATACCCCTTCCATTTTATTACCCTTTCGGATAGGTGCAATGCACCCTCCGCCACACACTTTTAGTGAATCGCTGAGTAATAGTAATAGTAATAGTAGTAATAGTAATAGTAGTAATAGTAAGACAAACTGGAGAGATGTGATATAGATTTTTTTTTAGAGATGTCTGGAGATTTTTAAAATTCTCTCTAAATGCAGGAATTCTTCACGGGTCTTCTGCCGGATAAGATCTTTTAAACACGACGTTTCGGCAGTCACCTCCGCTGCCTTCATCTGGTGAGCTGTCATCGCGAAGTAGCTGCCGCGACGGTTCATATTCGGTGCCGAACCGTCGCAGCAGCTACTTCGCGATGACAGCTCACCAGATGAAGGCAGCGGAGGTGACTGCCGAAACGTCGTGTTTAAAAGATCTTATCCGGCAGAAGACCCGTGAAGAATTCCTGTCTACCATACGCCGGGAAAAACTTAATTGTTCTCTCTAAAGGGTTTATAGTGCAATACGGTCAATTCGATTCTTAAATTGTCTAATGTTTTATTTTGCCTCCTTGAGGATATTTTCTTTTTGATTTCCTTTTTTACCAGCCGAAATACTGTAGTACAAATTCTGTAGTTTTTCGTTGTTTCAAATGCTTCCAAAACGTTACGAGGCGACGATATTGCAGGTGAAGTCTTTAGAAACGAATCATCTTTGTTTTTCTCCTGTTCTTAATTGCTGATCTTGATGAATATGACATTAGCAATCATACAATCACCAGTATCGGCATACAAATGAAATATCTGTTGCTGAAGCTAAATTCTCGAGTTTTCATATGTAAGTGAACGCTGTAATCTATATTATCCGAGCACAAGACCAGCACATATTTATTGAAAGTCTTTCCTCACTTCCCTATTAGGAGAGTGTAAGGATCACAGTTTCATATCGATTTTAATTCTTTAAATTGGTCATCTTGATGTCTGAGAGAGATAAAAATTGATTAAATGTGAATTTATATATTTGTCAATGAATGGGTATTGTTTTAAAGAAAAAAATTGTTAAACGAAGTATAGACCCTAATTTTATTAAAAGCATTAAAGTGTCAGAAATTTTCATTAAATGACTGTAATTATGAATGCTGTATAAACAATATGTTTTGAGTGAGATTTTCGACTGCTGAATTTTGTCAATTTTATATTCAAATGCTTGTAAATATTTTACCGTTTCGGTTTTATTTCTTAACTTTGTAGATAGCAGAACTTTATGATTCGGATCAAACAAAAATTATTATTTTGCAACATGCTTATTGCGGTGTTGAGATATCATAAGAGAGTGAGATATAGTCAGTCAGGTGAGTTTACCAAACTTAAAAAATAAATTAGTCTCCCAACGTCTAAAGTTATTGCTTTCAGAAGATTACTTTTAACAAATCTGGCTTCAGCGTCAAGCGTCTATATTGAAGAAATCTCACAAAACTAGAGCTCTGATTAATGGCGTCTCATTTTGCATGTCACTAAGAGGCATATAGATTATTTGTCGTATACTGTGACAGATACAACTTATGAAAGTTCTATTATTTTTACAACTTCTTCATTTCATGCTGAGTATTTTGATTACGAGAGCGAGATTTTTGTTGGATTTTGGCTGTTCAATCCCATCTATTGATGCGTAATTAGAACTGAAAAGTATCTAAGTTCCAAGAAGGATTCATTGCTTCTTTTTCCCTTATATCAAATTAAGGGACAGTTTAGTATTTGGTATGTATCGCGCTATTTGACGTTCAATTTCTTTTTCCATCGGCTTGTGTAGTATACTGATTATTGTTTCAGTCTGAATATCCTATGCATGTGGGCTTACGGCCTATATATTTACTTATTGATAGACTATATGTTTGCGTATCGTCAAGTTCTGATTTGAGACCCGTTGCTGTCAGGATTTACACATATCCTTATCCTGTTGTTCACACAAAGTATACGTTGATTTACGTATATTATGAATTGTCTTGGCTTGGATTATATTTTAAACTTTAGGTCTCCTTTAAATATTAGTATTACCACGTAATGCCTTTAAAAATCAATACGGATTTCGTAACAAGTTAAAATTTTCTCACAAAATCATAAAAAACACAAATATTTACAATTATTTAGAAAACATCAAAATTTCTGTTTTGCAGACTGAAAGCACAGCTATGAGGCTTGGCTATTTATAGACAGGTGGCGATCATTTTAATACTTAAAAAAATATCTTGGTTAAAGTAAGTGGATATGACATTATTGGCTGGAATAACTGTGAAGGGCTATTGGCTGGACTTTTTAACGTAAATTCCACCGGTAATACTCAGTGTTGCCACCTTACGGAAACAAAAATGCCAGACCGGGTCTCAAAAGTCACTACGGGATATTTAGAACTAAAAGAGTCGCTAGAAATCGCTAAATAAAATGAAGGAAAGTTGTAAGATAGTAATATAAAAATATCTTAATAATTAATATTTTCATTAAATTAAATATAACATTCTATTAAAAATCAACATCCAATTTCTTCAATCGGTATTTCTTCATCATCTTGGCCTATCGTTGGAGTTGCAGAACTTGCAGATGTGGGAGGATGAGATGAATCGTCAGTCTTAGATTTAAAAGAGTATTTAGCATCTTCACCAATTGTAGCAATCACATCAGTCGGAAGCTTGTAACTGTAGGAGGTTTTTCACAATTTTTAACCGATTCCTAATAAAAAGATTTGTCTATATACAGCTTTCAATTGTTCTTAAGAATGTTCATTGTATTGAATATTCTTTCTACTGAGGCAATCGAGTGAGAAAGTGATAGGATATGGTTAAATCAGATAACACAAAAAAAGTATTTATTCCAGCAGCATTCTTGCACTGGGTAGGCCATATTCCGCTTTCAATGTATTGTGTACGCCATTATTTATACGAGTCATGACAGTGGCATTACCTACAGTAATTTCAATAAAGTTTTTCGAAACTGTGCAAAGTTGAATATCACCAAAAATCGCCAAATATTTTTTTTAACGATAACATATCTAAAAATATCGCTTTCGAGCTTAAAAATTCACTAAATCTAGCGACAAAATCGCTAAGGTCCTAACATAATCCACATGAATAAAACGAACCTTTGCCCAATGAGAAGTTCAGTTTAAGCGCGCGTAAAAATTCCAGAGATACCATGATTTGAACCTAGAACCTTGTCGGAATGGACATCACCTTAAGTCACAGAGGAAAAAAAACAAATACGGTAGAGCGGTGATATTCCGAACTAATTGCGACCGAGGGTGGTTCGGATTATCGATTTGTTCGGATTTTCGATTTTTATGATTTCGGTTTATATATAGTTTTTATTTTGCCTTTTATAAAGTTCTAATGTAATTTTATTTTATTTACACCAAGAAAAAGAAGGTTTCCGCGACCAGATTCAGTTGATTCTTGGCTATCCGGGTGGCTCCAAGTCGTGTTCATTGTAGCCGACGTTTCGACCCTCATTCTGGGGTCTTCTACCAGGCAGTGAAGACCCCGGAATGAGGGTCGAAACGTCGGCTACAATGAACACGACGCGGCGCCACCCGGACAGCCAAGAATCATACTTGACGCTTGTTACAAAAAAGGGGGGTGTTCGGATAATTGACGTTTGGATTGTCGACGCTTTTATGTAATAAGAAGAAAAAGATGTGCGTTCGTAGATACTATTAAATTACAACTGTAGATTGTATGTATTACTGAATTGTTGTTTACTAAACTAAATTTACGCTGATCAATATACGCCAGTGCATTCAGAAATGATTCTGCCGGTGCTTTTTACAAGTTTCAAAGCTTCCTGGCTCAATCAGAATTAATTTTTCCCCCCGCCACACACGTGTAGCCTGGAAAAAGTTTCACATTGTCTGCGATGTTATCAAATAGGTCGCCGAGTAGATACGTAATAATTTGCGTATATTGATCGAACATACTCAGTCCAAGACATGTCATTCCGACGAAATGCGTGTGTGCATGTATGTCGGAAGCAAGTTTTCCAAGCCGGAAAAAAGCGTGTAGAACCCACTATAATGTTAAATGGTCAGAAACAAAGGGCAGGATAAAAATTTAAATGGAAATGAGAAAAAAAAGTTTGTCGTGCCTCATGAGCAAAAGCTTGATGATTTATGCATGACGGAAGAGATGGAAGGAAAAGCGCAAATGCAAATTTATTCCAAACAAAGAGCGGGACGTGTGGTGGATAGCAGTGTACAGCGTAACGTGTTACAGAATACGAATGCATTAAGGCTTAAGCACTAGAAGAGGGTTTCAGATGCTACGGTATCTGGCTGAAGTACTTAAAGATGCAAAATGATTTCTCCTGTCGAACAATAACCCAGTTACATATAATAATATGTCACACTGTGTGTGTAACTTAGCAATGATCTTCTTTCTTCTGATCACCGCTGCTTCAATTAATTCATTTTCGTAAGGGGTTGATCGAAAGTATAGAGAAAGTACAGAGAAGAGCCGCTCGATTCGTGACCGCTTGCTACAGTCCTTATGAAAGCGTCACAGAACTGATTAGTAGACTAGGTTGGGAGTCTCTGGTAGATAGACGACGCACGTTTCGTTTAAGCTTATTGGTAAACATGCGTACTCCCACTTTCACTTTTGAGTGTAGTGAAATACTTCTTCCACCAACCTATTTGAGTCGGAAGGACAGGAAAGATAAAATTAGAGAAACAAGGTGCCGGACTGATTCTTATATGAATTCTTTTTTCCCTCGTACCATTAGGGATTGGAATGCACAGCAAAGAGATTAGCTTTGGTGCTGAGCACCCTCTGCCACCCACAATTTTGTGAATTGCAGAGTATATATGTAGATGTAGATGTAGATTTAGTGTAAATAGGCAGAATAATAGGGTTCATAGAAGTTTGAGGGTGATTGTGTCACTAATATTCCAGAGTGTTTTAAATGTAGCGTAATAGTTACGAGAGCGTGTGACGTATACGACCTCACTATTAATAGAAATTCATGAGGACTGTAGCAAGCGGTCACGAATCGAGCGGCTCTTCTCTGTACTTTCTCTATACTTTCGATCAACCCCTTACGAAAATGAATTAATTGAAGCAGCGGTGATCAGAAGATATATATAATATTTGTTATTGTACCAAATGATTATGTTACTTAATGGCGCAAAGAGCGTCGAACAAAGGGAGAAGGAGAATCTTTGGACAGCTGTTTCAACACATAGTTTTGAGAAAAAGAAATGAAGACCTTCGATAATTTGAAGAATGACTGAAAATTTTGACAGGCTGGAGAGACAAAAATAGCGTTCAACAAAAAGAAACGAATTTTTACAACACATAACATCAGCTGGACAACGACGAAAAGACTATTAAAAGCTGATGTCTGGAATATTGCCCTGTATGGATGTGAAACCTGGACAATTGGTACAGAAGAGAAAAGAAGATTAATTTCGTTTGAGTAATGGTACTACAGAAGGATGTTAAACATTAGCTGGAGGGATAAGATTACTAATGAGGAAATTTTTTAGAAGGCAGGAGAGTTTATAACTCAATATGGAAGAGTATAAAAACGCGGGGGACAATATTAATTGGACATATCTTAAGACATGAGAGCTTACTAAAAGCAATACATCTACATCTACATACATCTACATATATACTCTGCAATTCACAAAATTGTGGGTGGCAGAGGGTGCTCAGCACCAAAGCTAATCTCTTTGCTGTGCATTCCAATCCCTAATGGTACGAGGGAAAAAAGAATTCATATAAGAATCAGTCCGGCACCTTATTTCTCTAATTTTATCTTTCCTGTCCTTCCGACTCAAATAGGTTGGTGGAAGAAGTATTTCACTACACTCATGAGTGAAAGTTGGAGTACGCATGTTTTCCAATAAGTTTAAACGAAACGTATGTCGTCTATCTACCAGAGACTCCCAACCTAATCTACTAATCAGTTCTGTGACGCTTTCATAAGGACTGTAGCAAGCGGTCACGAATCGAGCGGCTCTTCTCTGTGCTTTCTCTATACTTTCGATCAATCCCTTACGAAACGGGTCCCAAATGGCACAACAATAATCCAAATGTGGACGCACAAGAGATTTGTACGCTATCTCCTTTGTTTGTTCATTACAATTTTTCAAGATTCTACCTATGAATCGCAGCCTAGAATTAGCTCTACCTACTAAAGAATTAATGTGTATGTCCCATTTCATGTTCCTTTGTACTGTTACTCCCAAATATTTAATAGAATCGACCATATCAATAACTGTATTGTTTAACTCGTATTTCTGAACAATCGGATTCTTTTTGTTAGTTATGCTCATTGTCTTGCACTTTTTACAGTTTAGAGTAAGTTGCCACTCAGCGCACCAAGCCAAAATAACATCCAGATCGCGCTGAATTTCTAAGCAATCGGCCAAAGTTCTTACTTCCCTATAAATAACCGCATCATCAGCAAACAATCTAAAAAGGCTTTTCACTTTGTCTCCGAGATCGTTTATAAAAATTAAGAAAAGAAGTGGTCCTATTACACTTCCTTGAGGTACACCCGATGTAACATCTAGATTAGAAGAACTTTCTCCTTCAACGACAACATACTGCGACCGACCAGTTAGAAAAACCTTTATCCATTCACAAAGCTGATCCGATATACCGTACGCTCGAAGCTTCGCTAAAAGGCGGTTGTGTGGCACAGAGTCAAAGGCTTTCTGGAAATCTAAAAAAATTGCATCTACTTGTGAACCTGTATCGATAACTTTCATTACGTCGTGTGTAAATAGGGCCAGCTGTGTTACACATGACCTTTTCTTCCGAAATCCATGTTGATTTATTGTAAGCAAATTATTATAATCTAGAAAATTCATAATGTTCGAGCATATAATATGCTCCATAACTCTACTACAAACAGATGTTATAGATAATGGAGGGAATGGTAGAAGGAAAGAGATATCGAGGAAGACCACGTTTAAAATACATCCAGCAGATAATGGAAGATGTTGGCTGCTGGAGGTATGTAGATATGAAGAGGAGGGCAGAGAATAGAGCTGAATGGAAGACAACCGCACACCAATCCCAGTACTGACTACCGTAGAAGAAGAAGAAGAGAAGAAGGAGAGGCCTGTTGTAGTGTTTGAAAGTACAAGCCTGAGGATATGAAGAAGTAATTGTATTCAAATCAAACAAAAGATAAATAATTCATAATGGTTATCGAGATGAAAAATTTAAATAAACAATTTAACTTGAAGTTTAAAAAATAACTGTCGTTCGTTGAGAAAAAATATATTATTGTTTACATAGTGGTAAGCTAACAATATTACGATTACTACTTTGATGTAATTTACAACGATGGAATGTGACGTAATCGGAAGTATAACCGATTGATGTGGACCTCTCTAACCGGAAAATAAAAATAAATACAACATATTTATACTAATGAAGCCGTAAGGGGGAAGTTCGTAACATAATACGCGGCACCTTTACGAACTTTTCTACAGATTATTATTTAAGCAATATGGAATTCGATGAGATATTATCAAGCGGATGTGCTGTGGTTGTAAAATTCTCAAAGAGATGTTCGAAACTTTTGGGTATATGTATTGTCTTTTAACATCGTTACCACACGTTTTTGAATGGCATTAAGGATATTCAGATTATTTTAAATCTTGCTCTTGGCAGCAACCCTACTGTAACTCACTGTTCATGGTATTTGTGTGACTAAAATGATGTCCCATCTCTCCGCAAGGTCCTGTGAGGCTTTGAGGGAAGTTTTGACCATGAATGCACGGAATGAAAGAGGCGTTGTACTTAGTGTTAGATTTAAATTTTGTGATATTTTAGAAATATTATCAATAGGGTTTATACTTTTGTATTACCAACTACTGAGGCTAAGCCTATTTTATGCCCTTGTATATCCCACAACAGTTCCTTACATATTATATGGGTTACGTCTCCCTTACTACTGACATCACATTCGCGTACTGGAGAACTGGTTAAATCAATTGGGCTTAAGTGTTTCTGGAAACGGCCATAATTGAATTCCAACTTCACTATTGTTATTAGAAGTTCTACAGTCTAAAGCCGTGTTCCCACGGCCGCGGCGCGCTGACGGATACCCAACAACATGCCGCAGTCGTGGGAACGGAGCCGCCTCTGCTGGCGGGGATGGCGCGTTGCTACCAACTCTCCGTCGGTAAACATCACAGGCGTGGGTAGTGGTGCGCTGTTGCCACCGGTTTGCAGCAGAAGTGCGCACCCCTTCTCTTGCTTATAAGTGCTCTGTGCCAAACGACAGTAGGCAACGTGGCGGGAGGTGGCGGCGTGGTAGCGAGGGCTAACCTGTGGCGCGTGCTCATCCCTGCTCTTCGGCTAATGAGGTGCCGCCTCCCTTACAAGACGCCGTGGGAACGCGGCTTAAGTTTGATGCCTCATTCTATTTTTAGTTATATATATATATTATATTTTTGTTGGAAGGGTGTAGAGGTTATACAACCTGTCAGTTACAGGTACTTTTGTTGTCTTCTAGTAATTTCGTTGTATGTAAACACAGTAGCACTCTGCGAGAGCGGAATGGAGTCGTTTTGTTTGGACTTGAAAAGAGTCTTGTAGAAAATAGTTTTGTTTCTATGATGCCTTAGTTGACTGCAGTTAGAAGTCTGACTTATTATTATGGGCATAATGATGTCGTTACTTAATAAATATTTTGTTTGTAGACTTGCTCATTTAAGAAATCATCTCTAGAAGCATTTAATGAACTCATCATACTTGTAGAAGTATAAAGAACTTTTATAGATAGCGGTATTTACTTCTTCGAGGATTGAAAGGTATTTCTGACACACCCGAAATATGGATGATTGATGATATTTACATCCAGTAACCACGGAAAATAGTTGATGATAAAAAATGGCACTCAGTTATAGAAGAAATATGCGATGTATGCAGAGTCTTCCAGAGAATTCAGTGCCTGGTGGTCTCGACAGACAGGCAGCTGATGGAGCGACTTCCTCTGCCTCCAACACGCATGAATGTACTTGTCAGAGAAGCGCTCAGGAACGCGAAGGCTTTTTAGAAGCCAGCCAGCCGCCAGCACCGCTTATCGGGGGCGTTTCTGGAAGGCACGGGACTGCTCGCTGAGCTCCAGATCTTTCTAGTCACTTGTATGTGTCGCGCTGGGATGTATAGTTCAAAGTGATTCGGGAGCATTGACGAATGATGGTACGAAGCGTGAGCGAAGATTTCGAGACACAAGTGAGGTTTTTTATTAGTAGGTAATGCGTTGCCTATCGATATTCTTCTTCATTTTCAATATCTAGAAATTAAACCTTTGTGTATACGTTCCAGAAAATCTAAAAAAAATACTAATGAGCATATTTCGATGTGTTTTTTACCGTTTTAAAGCTCATGATCATCCTTTAATTGTTTGATATGTGTCATGTTTCAGTGTTACATTACGCCGGAGTAGTAAATTAAATTCGGAACGAATCGCGAGAAACACCAAAGATGTAATACCAACTAGATGTTGCATACATCATACTACGTAAAAATAATACGGCAACTACCGGTTTCTTCTTTCAATTTTGGCTATTCTGTTTTTCAACCTCATAGAGATCCTATTTAATGTGAACGACACGTGAGTAAACTACGTAAGTGAATAATATTATGGAGAAAAATGTCCGAGAGCTTTTTTGATTCTCGAACTAAAATTTCTGACGTTGGGAAGTGAAATTATATACACTGTTCATAATGAGTAATGCATATCTGATGGGTTTTAACATGAAAGCGTTAGCATTAAAAGCAGTTTAGGAAACTAGTTCTGGATATTTATTCAACTGAAGCTTTTTTGGTTATACTGCATATCGTGTTACATTCAGCATCATATAGCGCCAGTTTCTCATATAATATAGCATTTATTCATTTTAAATTAACTATGTTTTTCATTTCTTCATTTTAGATATTTATGTTATTTATCGATTAACGATTTTTGTCTTTTCCAAATTTGCTAAAAAAATTCATTGTAACTTTTGCTCCAAGAACGGCTGATGAAACGTGGTACACATATTTCTAATTGGGCGACTAAAAATTATGTGGGAATAAATCAATCCCAATCCATCTCTTATGGGCTAAACCTAGGCTTAGCCGTTTAAGTACATATAGCAAATCTTCGTTCAACATACTCGCTGCCATACCAGCAGATTTATGAACTGTGTAGTTATGAATGAACTCGTTTATTTCATCATTGAATATAATATTATTAGTATACCTCAAAATAATTCAATAGGAAAATGTCGCAACAGAGAACATTGGCATCGTGTAGTTTACCTACTTATTTGGCGCGGTAGCACATTGTGCGTCAATTACTTGATGATTATAGCTTATAAACGTGGTCACTAGACGTTTCACAATTTTCCCAAACTATTCATTTCATATAATTAACTATCTGAATGACTTAAGGTTCTTTGAAAATGGGACTTGGCAAGATAAATAGAATTCATTTAATTAAATTCCAGGAATCATGTGTAATTCAGTCTTCATATCTCAAGATAGTCCAAGTCGGATAAAAAACTATTGTAATATTTAAGTCTAATTACATCATATCACATGAGGCAAATGCTGTTGGTGCTACCCGCTTGATCGAACCTTTTTTTAAATTTTTTTTAACTGCTTTACGTCTCTCAACAGCGAGGTCTTTAGAGACGGGAAAGGAGGGGGGGCAAGGATGGGGGCAAGGAATGGGAAGGAATTCGGCCATGGCATTTTGAAGGAAGCATCCCGGCATTTGCCTGGAGTGATTTGGGAAACCACGGAAAACCCAAATCTGGATGCCTGGACGGGGATTCGAACCGCCGTCCTCCCGAATGCGAGGCGAGAACGCTAACCGTTACACCACCACGCTCGGTTTGATCGAACCTTCTGGGAATAACGACTACAACCTAACAATCAGTTTGTAACCTATCGAAGTACAACCTCGAATATTGACAGTGATTGGAGATCACGTCAAACAATTTTTTTGTTACCAATTTACGTTGAAACAAAGAGCGATTAATATACCTTTAAGCAGTGATTTAATAATCTAAGACATTTAATGATTAAAAATATTTGTAAACTTTTAAAGAGAATACGAAAACAGTTAAAATCAAAGCTGTGGCTGTTTTCCGTGACCCAAATAGACACCTCATTAATTTAAAAATTCAAAACGATTATTCTGTACCATTTGCAATTAATAATTAACACCAACTGTAACTAACACAAACAGTGTGACTTTTATCGTCAAGTAAACAAGTTTTCTAAATTCTTCCAAATATTATTGTCCATCCTTTGACGTAATGGTTGATTAAATAAAGCCTTTATGAAAGGGTAAATGTCATGGTTTTTATTTCTCTCACAGTTGGGTATTCCTTCGGTCTCGTTTTACTGACCTCATTATGGAAATGAAATAAATCTGAAGAAAAAAATTAGGTTTCAGGCTCGTCTTTCTTTCTGGCATTTTGAAGGAATCATCTCATCATTGTTCTCAGCGATTTTGGAGAACTATGAAAACGCCGAAAGCTGGATGATCGGACGTGAAATCGAACCTGCGTCCTCCCGAATATGAGGCAAGAGGGTTAATTTGTTTGGAAGGAGATCACTTCCTATGACGAACTATTGATGAAAGAAAAAAAAAATAGAATTCATCACGCAGGTGATCGAAGAAGCTGCGAAATGTGGAGAGGATAGTTCAGGGGAGGAAGATATGCAGGAGAAAAATTAACTGTAGAGGTGGTGATAATTAATTGTGCATTTGCATATCACTAGTCCATTAACACGCATGAAAGATTTATTGTTAATTTTCAAATTATTTTTCCACTTCATTTAAGTTAATTGTCGGCGAAATTTAATAGAGTTTGTTTTAACAAAAAATGTGAAAACCTGCGTTACGGCTGTGAAAAATGATTGTATAATTTTCATGTGCCTTCTAATGAGACCCGCATTTGAGCAATGGGAATCGAATAATAATTGAAAAATAAAATGAATCCCGCTGTGGCGATTTTTCCAACCGACCGGAACAGATTTAAGCGTGACTGACTGCGTATACAGAAACTTCGCACTCCGAAATGTTTCTGTCACGTTGTTCCACTGGTCAAACTTTGTTGCAATTTGATAATACAATTACTAGAGACACCGCCTTGCTGCAGTGCCTGCAAGACATCAATAGGTTGTTGGGGCGAGATCGATTTGGTCCGTCTTAATGGTTTGGTTGACAGACTCCCTTAGAACTCCCGTAATCAAACCCGTTCCTCTAGTGCACGCTGTTCAAACTCCCAAACACAAAACATCGGCGTGGAATTAGTGATGATCCGATACAAGTAAATACGAGTAAGTACTCGATACTTTGTTTCGATACAGAGTACTTTTCGTATTCGAATTAATTCATTCGATACTTACTCGGTATCGGATGAAAAGTACTCGTATCGAATCGAAAGTATCGAAACGCATCCGGTGTTAAATTCTAGACACATCATCCCTGCTGCGCCACTCAGTCGCGCCTGCGAATTTAATTTCCCGCTGACGTCAAGTTGGTAGCATTGAAAAACAAACAAAATCAGTCTTAGAATAGGCAATATAATCTCAAAGAGTTTGTTTTAGGTCCCCATTTCATTGTAATTAAGTTGTACTTGGCGCGTGTTTTGCTATGCCTGGCCAATGGTCGCTCCCGCACAGCCCCACACAAAAACAAAAAGATGTGGTTCATAAGCAACTAAGTAGCCCTTGTGAATTGTAAGAAGATTATGCTTCAGCTAGCGTTTCACAGGAAAATCACTTCTGGAAACATCACAAAGAAAAAGAAAACGGACGGTACTGACAAAGTCTCTCTCTACTTGTCAAACACTGCAATGTGTCTAAAAAGCAATGCATTTACAGAGTGGGAACAAATGAAACTTGTTTGAATAAATACGCACAAGAGTATCTTACTGTTGTAGCAACGTCAGTATTGAATGAATGTTTGCTTTCTAATGCGGTGAAACAATGACAAACAAAAGAAACAAGCTGTCCCCAAATATTTGGAACAATTTATTTTTGGGGAAACCTTCCAAAAGCGGACTTTTATTTATTTATTTGCTTTACGCCTCGTCGAAGGCTAAGGTCATTAGAGGGACTTTTATTGTTTACATGTGTTAAAAATATGATAAACAAATATTTAAAGATAAGACAAAACCATCAAAGTATGCTTACAATGTGAGCTTTATTATTATTTTCATAAATAAATTAAAATGTTTACTGAGTGTTATTTGATTTTATTACACTAGGCAAATACAATAAATAATTTAGCAACATGTTACATAAATTTTTATATTTCGACATTAATTTTTTTTTTAAAGTATCGATATGAGTAAGTATCGATACTTTTACAGTACTCATATGAGTAAGTATCGTAAGACAATTTGACTACTACTCATTTAAGTAGGTATCGATACTTTGATGGTATCGGAACATCACTACGTGGAATAGCAGGTCAGTTACCGGACCAAGGATTCTAGGACTGTTCTGCTTACACTAGCTGTCTGGTTAATTTGCAACACTTGTAAATCAAGATTGCTGTCATTCATAATGCCATTATATGCTGGACGGTCACAAGTATGTATGGCGCAATGTTTTGAAATTATACCAACGGACAGGGGCGAATCTACCATAGGGCTAGGTGGTGCAGTCCACTGGGGCCCCCACGCTCAGCGGGCAATCAAGCGCAGCTGAGGGGGGGCCCAAACGTAAATCAGAGGGCCCATGGGCCTTCAGGGCAAATGGCCACTTTTTTTTTATCTCTGATGGCCTTGTGATCCTAGATACGCTACTGCTCAGGGGATCCCCAAGCACAGCTCAGGGGGCCCCAAGCTCAGCTCAGAGGGCCCCTTCCAGCAACTTGGCAAGTGCTAAAAAATAAAAATAGGTCGCCCATCTGACATGAGGGTCCATTTTTTTAAAAAATTTTGCACCATGGTCCTTGTTGACTTAACTACGCCACTGCCAACGGATGGTATTAATTATTATTTTTTTAGTTTTTCCCCTCTCGGATCGGCCCTGGAGGACCTGTTAAACAGGCGTCCAGAGTGGTGGGTGGCATGTAACCTACTTATGTTTTAGAATCGTATTTCCGGAGCTCCTACTGGACGAATATTTATTTTGACATTTGTCTTCTACTACAATCAATCCGTCGGCTGGTCTATGGCAGTCATCTATTCAACTGTGTTCTTTGCTCTGCTCCTCATATCAAAATATCGGCTGCAGCCAATATTTTCCATTATCTGCTGGATGTATTTTAACCGTGGTCTTCCTCTTTACCTCTATCCTTCTACTATCCCTTCAGTATATTTTCAAGCTCTCATATCTTAAGATATATCCAATTAATATCGTCTTCCTCTTTATAGTCCTGCCCTCTAATAAACTTCTTGATTAGTAGTTTTGTCCCTTCAAGTATCTTTCTATAGCACCATTGTTCAAATGAAATTAATTTCCTTTTCTCTTCTTTCCCAACTGCCTAGGTTCACATCCAAGCAGGCAGTAGTGGATCTAGGATTTTGGTTTGGGGGGTGGGGGTGCTTGAGCGGATATCGTTTGGGGGGAGGGAGGGGGGAGGGCTCTTGAGTCGGGTAAGGGTAGGCTTTATATTCATGCCGCCCTTAAAAATCAGTAGAGATAAAAAAAGAAGGTTTCCAAATCTAAAAATTTACCGACGTCGGGGGTCGACCTAAATACGTTTGGGAGGGTTTTGGGGGCGTGCTTGAGCTCCCTATTCTTCCCCCCCCCCCCGAACCCGCCACTGCAAGCAGGGCAATACTCCATGGTAAGTGTATTATTTTGTTTGTGACTACTTTGTATGATAAATGTATTTTTTGTTTGTGAAATGTGTAGTTTATGACGGCCGTCTCAGCATTCACCTAGAATCCTAGATGAATCCTGGTCCCGTTGTACGAGCACGTTTTAGTGGCAATAATGCATCGCGATATAAATTTGATCAAAAGTCTTCAACGGTTTTTACACAATTCTTTTTTGTTATCCGTAATTCAGACCGATATTAAAACGTTTGAATGGCTGACACAGTTGCTGAAATAATAGGCTCAGTAATATTACACAGTGGAAGCAAAGGAAATTAAAATAAATCTTATAAACTTACAATATGCCACGTAATAGTTGTTCCAAGTGTAGTGTAGGATGCGCAGATTGGGATCTGTGTGCAACTATTTCCGTATAAACAAATTAATAATTTCAATAATAGGACACAGTTTAAATTATTTTGAAAAAAAAAAAACAACTAAATTATTCATGCCCTCAAATGCCAGTTGTAATTCTGACCCATGCTAAGTAACAATCTAACAAAAACATTTGCTATATTGATGCTTTTATCTTACCTATCTATGGACAGTGAATTTAATGAATACTTCTATATATCAAAAGAATATTACGTAAATATAAGCATCTAATGATTGATATGTTGATTTTAACGCAATAAATACTTTTATTTCTGTGTTCTGTCAGTTAATTTATTCACGGTTGCTTGGAAATGTTGTTAAATAACGTCCATTACTAAGAATAATGACGCAAAGTGTGATGTCATTGCATGACGTCATAGATTGACGTCATACCGTGACAGGTGACGTCATACGTGACAGTTTGCTTATTATATTAATAGATAAGTTATCATAGGTAAGAGGAGTAATTTAGAGAAACACAGTATATATCTTAAAAGTTTTTACAGCCCTTTACGACATTATGAAGGAATTGATAGATATAATTAGGCGTTATGAATATTTGGTTTAACCGGCGGTGTATTAAAATTTTGAAACGCAAGGTGAACACAAGCTACGAGTTTTTGACTCAAATAAAATTTGAAAACCGAGCGTGGTTGGTAAACAGTAACGCTCTGGCCTCGCATTCGGAAGGACGCTGGTTCGAATTTCCGATCAGCCATCCAGATTTCGGTTTTCCATGGTTTCCCGAAATCACTCCAGGTGAGTTGAGGAATTGTTCCTTCAAAAAGGCCACGCCCGAATTCCTTCCCTTTCCTTGTCCCCAGTTCTTTCTTGCGTGTAATGACCTCGACGTCGGCGAGGCGTAAAGCCACAAATAAATTTGAAATTCTGTAATTGCGTTCTGCGATCATGTTATCGACCATACTTACTCCACTTGGTATAATTTTCTATATTTGCATTATTTTTCAAACTTAATAAATAAAAAGAAATTTATCTTGTTAGTTCATTAAGTATATAATTAAGTACTTTGTGGTAATACCTTCGTTATGTGATTTTAGAACTCCGTGCTAAGCCACCATTCGTTAAAACTCATAAAGGATAGTGATGTCAAAATTGTCGACTACTACAACAGTGATGTTATTTAAGTTGAAACTAGAGAATGGGGATTAGAGAAAGTGTATCTTCGAGTTATTCTTAATGCAGCTCCCTTAAAACCGTATCAGTTACTCACTATGTTGAACACAGTACAGCGTTTTACAGAAAATTCGTCGACTTTGTTATTAGGATTAGGGTATGTATTGTAATTCCTAGTAACTAAACGTAGCCATCTATGTATGCTAGGACTCAGAAATTCAATAACAAAGTTCCTAAATTACGGAATTGTAAGTTAGGCAGGTTCTAATTTTGTGTCTTTTGAATATAATGTGAACCACCATTCTATGACTGGGTTTAACTATTGATTTTCATCAAGTTTGGTGAAATTTTCATCAAAATACGCCGACTGATACATTCTGTCTGAAGTTTAGGAAAATTTACATTAGAGTAAAATGAGTATCTTTACTTTTATACCGGTAATTGCAAACCATTAATTTCGTTGGGAGAATAGTTTGCTTAGGACACTGAGACCATTAAGCCAGTTACAATCTCTTTTCTTTGTTCTAACTATCGGGCATTTCTCTTATAATTAAAGACAGTATAGTGAGGACAGCATTAACACAAGACGAACGCTACACTTAATTAAAATCAACCATATTCGAGGTAGCACTCGAACCGGTAACACTTAAAACGCGGTTATTTAGGAATGACCAAGTTCTGTACATCTTAAAACTATATTTCAAGGGAGGAAAAAATAATTTTATATGTCTTTAATAATTATCCAACGAATTCTAAATCAGTTAATTAAATGTAACGTCCTTACCGGTTTCGTTAATTTTCTAGTTTGTTCGATGTTGAAACAGCAGTGATCGTAAAAGGTCACGATATTTGTAAAAAAAATTAAAAAATGAAGTGAAGAGATGTTTAATTGAGAAATTGTATAATTTCCCTCCCGAAACGTACTGTAGCAACTCGATGTAGTCTTTAATGGGCGTTTTTATTCGTGCAGAATAATGTGGAGGAAGGAACAAGTAAAATGTCAAATGGGAAAATAACGGGCAATTAATTTGTCATTTAGAGTCGCAGGCGTTCTCTTTTGTGCCGTCGGCTAAATCAAATATATCCTGAATTTATGCGCATGAGCAATCAGTCGAACTAGGGAGGAAATATAATACTGCTACTCAATTTTTTCAAAAGTTGCTGTGTCGTTCATAATTTCTCGTATATAAATCTAGTAGCTACGGATAATTGGAAGCTTCTGGCAATTGTGAACGGCAATACAGATTATTAAGAAACACGAGTAAAAACTTGGAATAATTGTCAAATATATGGGGATGAAAAAAAATAATTAAAAAAATTAAAGATGAATAACTATATCTACATTAATGACTCCAGACTCCCAAATATCGTGGGGAAATTTTTGTGTGTCATTGTGAGAACAGAATGAACGGTGAAATGAACGATATGCCATACGAAGTAACATTAAATTTTTCTACATGTTGAAGAATTTTCTGCGTTATGGCATGTGCCAACGGTTTGATTTTTAATTTTAATATTTAAACTTAGTTTTCGTCAAATGAAAGAGTCAGTTTACACGCAAAAATTGTTTTGAACAAAATTAATTTTAAAATAATCAGATTCAATTTGACGAATTTTTAACCATTACATGTGTTAAACACATGGTGATAAACAATATACCTTGCAGTTTCGTTGTATTGCTCCTTTAATACTCGTTTAATAAAGTTGTATTAAAATCACTGAAACAATACTGTACAATCTACACGACTATTTGGAAAATAATTATCCAAGGAGAGGTTAATGTGTGATGATCGCCCATCTCGCTGGCTTTATAATGGATATAAAGTAAGCTGGTTGGAATCCTGATAATGCAGGAAACACATTTTCTGTTAGGATAGGCTTTTTTTTTAAATTCCTTCTTAGCGTCTCGTCGGCATCGATTCGATATTATTAGAAATGGGACAAAGAAGGGGAGGAATTGGAGCATGCTATTATGAAGTAATCATCCCGGTATTCGCCTGGAGTGGTTTCTGATAACCATGGAAAATCTAAACCTGGATGGCCAGACGGTGACTCGAACCCGCGTCCCCTAACTGCCGGATCTGAGCGTTAGCGCTTTTGCAACAGGATCGGTAGCAGGGTAGTCAATGTGGTGTAGAGTTCCTAATCACTAGACCACCTACCAAGCTAGTAGTCAAATTCAAACCTTTCTATATTACGCATTGAGTGAGAGCATACGAAACTGTTAAAGATGGTTTGTTAAAGATTGGGGAAGTTAACCTTCTGGGTAGCTTTTGCAAGATGATACATCAATATGCTGATACCGGATTTCACCCTCCTATCTCTTTCATATACAAACAGCGCGAACGACACCACATATGGTTACTACAATCATCACAATTATCACAATACTTAGTCCACAAGTTATACCACAAAAATTACAAATCGAACGAAAGAATTCTAAGCCAATATCTTTAGAGCACAGCTTTTCTCTTTCAGAGAGAAACGGCCCACTTTTAAATTTTCTCATCCCTCCTTAGACATATTCTTCGACAAACTGGCTGGTGAAAAAGAATTGTTACGGTGACTAATCGGTAAATGTTGATCTGCGGCTAGTGTGAAGGATATTTATCTTTCAATGATGACGTTCGTGGGAGATGTAATGTGGGTGATGTCTCTTTACCTACCTCTCTGTGAAAGTGTTATTTTAGCTTTTAATGACTGAGATGAAGAAATGGAGGGGGTGAAACCCGGTGCGGCAGAGGGTGCAGTCCCATAAACACGAGGGGAGAAATAATCCTGACCTATTCTTCGGAAAGACACCAAAGTGTCCGCTGAGTTTTACATCCTCATACGACGGACGAATCACAATCAACAGTGTCGAATGCCCTCACTTTATACGCACTGTATATATATATATATATATATATATATATATATATATATATTGTAACTGCTTTATGTCTATTTTTAACATCGAGGTCTTTAGAGACGGGAAAGGATGGGGGGCAAGGATGGGGGCAAGCAATGGGAAGGAATTCGGCCATGGCCTTTTGAAGGAAGCATCCCGGCATTTTCCTGGAGTGATTTGGGGAAACCATGGAAAACCCAAATCTGGATGCCCGGACGGGGATTCGAACCGCCGTCCTCCCGAATGCGAGGCGAGAACGCTAACCGTTACACCGCCCCGCTCGATCACTGTATATAGATATGGGATTAACACAGGACTTTATTACACATCCCAGGAATTAATAATTATCCACCATAAACCCTCCTACTCAGAGGACCCAGTACTGGTAATTAAATTGTCTCCACTATCAGGACCCGAACTAGCTAACACCGCATTAGGCGTCTGGCACCTTCATGGTGCTGTAACAATGTGAATCTCCGTACGGAATGTTGTGGCTTCCACACACTAAAACCCGAATCCTGCGAAAATGCTATGATGATGCTGATTAAAGGAATTATACCATCACAAGTGCTGGTTCGTCACACAGTGCTTTATTGCTCGTGGACGATGAGGTCATTAAATATGAAAAAAGACTTTGGGCAAGGATCGAAGGAAGGAAAACGGCAATTACTTTTGAGAAGGTACTAGCTTCAAAGTTCGCCAAAAATATTGAACTCTTAACTAACAAGAATTGTCGTAAAATGACGCTCAGCACAAATCCGCGTATCTTACGCTGTAACAAAAAGTTTCAGTTGTCACCATTTTCCTGGCTTCATCTTAACCTTACAACAAACTGCGCTAATATTGCCGCTAAAAGAGCAAAGTTTCAATCACACGCCCATACTTACGTAATATCGCTTAATAATAGTTTCAGTAGTGGTCCATGATCAAAGCAGAATTATTTCCATTCAAATGATGTAACGATTTCATATCATGGCGCTCATGAAATAAAATTAAATTGTTTTTTAGAAAACGTGATTAACTCCTCAGCCGTAATAATAATTCTGCTGGAAAATGTAAGCTTCCATTGCACGGGCAATAATACATTCATTGCTTCGAAAAATAAACTTGATCCCGCATTTCTTACAACAGCGATATTTCTGTAGAGAGTGCGTAAGTAAACATCTAAATCAACTAAATATAAGTAAACAAAAAACAATTAGTAATTAATGTTTAATTTAAATAGAATAATTACTTCTATCAGAGTTGTGGTGATCATTTATTCGCATTTGCTTACCTCAATAGATTTTTATTATTATTATTATTTGCTTCTAGTTTTACGCCTCATCGACATAGAAGTAATTAGAGGCTGGAAAATACTGGGAGCAAGGAAAGGAAAGAAATTCGGCCTTTGCATTCTCAAGGAACCATCTTGGCATCTTAATGTAGTGATTTGGGAAAACCAAAATCTGGTTGATCGGTATTCGAACCCGCGTCCTCCCGAATGTGAATCCAGAGCGTTGCCTCTCACTACCCGCGCTCCGTAACTAAATGGAATGATTACCAATAAAATAATGCTCATAACCTCTACTATACAATAGCATCTCTGGCCATTGTTAACTCCGCGAGGAAGGAAGACTGGAGGCGTTACCTCAACTTTACAGATACGGTGACCAAGCTTAGCCCTTCATTAGTACTGATCATACCGGGTATTCGGCTTGAGGACAACAGAACTCTTGATGACGAGGCCATGAATCAAAACCGCATCCTCTCAAACGTTGCGACTAAAGCAGCTCACAAGCCGCAGCGTTTTAGCGTCCCGGCCACGGCATGTTAGGTCAACTCGGAGCGAATCACATCTTCAACGGCCGGTTGGCGTTATGATCGTTTTAATGGCGTCTGCCATTACGCGGCGAGAGAGATTCCGCACATCTGCTCCGGGACCAACCCCAGGCCAATAAGCGCACCCACAAAGGAATACGAACTGCATTGAGGGCAGACGCCTACGGCATGGACGGACATACGCGTGGAGAGCTTTGGAGCACTATTCACAACTGCATATGAGCTCGGATTGCGGTGCCTTTGCCCTCTGCATTGCTACACAGCAGCGTGTTTACTTTGTGGAAGCTGTTCTGCGCTTGTTACCGACCACTGGATTTTTCCACGTAACTGGTTACAGAAAGAAGATGATGTATTACCATTGCACAGAAATGTACAGATATTATGCAAATAATGAGTGCGCTGTTTAGGATATTATTGTCTATAGTATTATAAATCTGTAAATCAGCTGCGTCTGACTGTACCTTTGCCCAGGCAAAATGCAAATTCTACAGAAACAATTTGGATTGGGTTTTCATAGTTTGAAAGTTTATGGTCTAACTTAAAATCTCCGGTACACCTAATGACTACAGAACTGACGATCAGGGAGCATCAAATGATAATTTGTGCGAACAGATAGGCCTAAAATACCACACTACGTCTCAACTAAACACTCCATTATGAGATCGCAAAGATCACGCTGAAGTACAAACACTGTACCCTTTAGATTATTTAATATTGTTTTTTTCTTTTACTACGTAACCTTTGTAATTAATTTCTTCAGTTTTCTGAAATATTTTACGTTAGGATACATTGATAACGTTAATCAAACCATTGAATCAAAGATTAACCTACAATAAGCGTAATGAAATTGTGGAATTTAATCTATGGTACAGGTAACAAAGATACTACACTAAAAACGTTTATGCTATCCTACTTACGGAGGAAGGAAGGTAGAGGAGACGAAATAACGCTAAATCTGTGTAACCTCATTTAAAAACTTGTCTCCTACTGCGCTTGCGCGGTGGCCATAGGAAACAGCCCATAACATTGGGCTGTTTGAACTGTGTTTGCTGCTGTGAATATTTAATTTTCTAATATTTCAGAGTTTTTTATAATGCCAAGTTGTGTTGCATACGGTTGCACAAACAGACAAGATATGAAACAACCTGCAATAACGTTTCGTAACTAAATCACATTGTAATTATTGTTCTTGAAGTGTTTGATACATAGCTGCAAGATTAGAGCCTATCGTTATAAATTTATTCATTGCTCTCAATAGGATGATATCGTTCTCAAATGTTTGTTGGTGTAGTGTAGAAAATCAGCATATGTTACTACTTTCCACCTAAAAGGCTAGCCTTATTTTTAAATAAGTGCCGTAGGTCTAATTTAAGCGGGTAAAGTTCACATCACGATACAGTGAATGTGGATGCTTTAGTCCAGTTTCAGTTTACACTGAAAGTGTACGATGAAATTAATTGTAATAATTTCTACTGTGTGAACTACTAAACTTGATGAAGCAAACGTTGTTGTTACCCGAAACGTAGTTCGCGATTCATTTACTGTGTTTAGATCTGTCCACATAGTTTGATTTTGTAGCGGCAATATTAATGGAAATGTGGGTAGGTTGAAATGCGGCGTATACTAGAAGGGTACAGAACAATTTATTTATTACTAGTGTAAGCCCGTGACCGTTTTTGCGTATCTTCGCGAGTATAGAAAAGTTCCAGTTTTTAGTATGAAAGATTATGACAGGTAGACCTGTTTTTAACAAATATAAACTTGACCCGTGTTTCAGGGTGAATAAAATCTCTTGAGCCTCATGAAGTTCTCAGAACCATTAATAAAGATAGGTATTAAAAACGAACAGGGATGATAGCGCAATCGTATAATTGCTTAAATACAAACGTGAGTTGTATTTGACCCTTAACGTTCACTCAGCAAAATTTATAAAACTCCTGTTTGCTTCGAAAGCAATACCGTTGTTTTTATTGAGACTGGCCAAACACTCATAATGTAATCATTGGTCATAGTGTATTTAAAGGTCAGAGAACTTAATACACATTCCATATTATTGAACAGATGAACACCTCCGAAGTTCGGTAACATATTTAGTTTGATGTTCACTTAAAATAACCGAATAACTCATGTACAGCGAACATGAACAAAGACCATTAACGAAAGTGGTGAGCAAAATTTCTAAAAAGCAAATAAATCGTAATGCATAAACTTTGGTCAAGCAAAAATATTAGTGATTGTTTTATTTAAAGTAAAATTTATCCTAAGCCGGAATGACAATTAGCATTCGTGGTTACAGCAGTGACCGTGAGTAATTTTTTTTAAGTTGTTTTCATTAGCAACATGTTACTGAAAAACAGATCCACGTTTTTTCAGCCACAAAATTTATTAATATCTTTTAACTATGAAACGTTACGAAAAGCAAACTTAATGAATGTATTATGGCAATTAATTTGGTTGTAGTTGCTTAGCTATTAAATTGTGTAGATAACTACGAATTTCTTCTAATTGTATCTCTGGTCACTGTTCTGCGTACGAAGGCTGACACGTGACACCATTCTCCAGCTAATAGCTGTCGAGGTGAGTGAATGAGTGATCTTAGGAAATTATATAGCAGATAGCTGTTAGTAATTTCACGAGCACAATGTTAGTGATGCAACGTGTATCGCCATGTAAACTACTCCCATCTAAGCTTATGACTTTTGATGTATGATAAGAAGATAAATGCAGTGATGTTGCTAGAAAAGTTACGTAGGCCACTAACAGTACAATATCTTATGAGTAAACTTAGAAGCTATGAGTTCTTTTGAAGAGTTCGTTATTGTTATTTTTTTTTAAGTTGTAAACATTGACTTAGCCAACCTAACCACCCCAATTTGGAGACAGCATATCTCGAAAACTAAACGAGATATCGAAAAAATTTATTCTTCACTTTCGATTTGTTCCCTCGTGTTACATAAGAATCTACCATCAAATTTGATCTTGGGGATATTTGTCTTTTAAATTTCAACCCGAAACTCCTCACTTTTGAGACAGTATATCTCGAGACCTAAGCAAGATATGAAAAAACATTGTTCCTCATTTTATATTTGTCTCGTGGAGTTACATAATAATCCAACATCAAATTGTGGTCCACGGTTGTCGTCTGATTTCCTTGAGGTTTTTGTGCCTTTGGCCGTGTTTATACGGCCGACCAATATGGCGACCTCCCCACCCCACTTCTCTCTACCCGGCCTCACTACAGTGCGTGGTGAAGGTCCCTTGCGTCGTCTCCATATCATCCTTCCTCCATGATCCTACTAGGAGAAAAACAAAAGTAAAACTCATTACTATGCAAATTATGGTCCGCGCAGGCGAAGCCATGGGAAAATTCTTGTTATTATTAATTGTGCTGGAACATATGTCTCGGTAGATATTTGCGTGTACAACTATATTATTTATTCTTCTAGTCTCTCTTTTACCTAAAAAAAAAGATATAGATTATCCACTCTCTTATGACGGAAATCATGTACTTGTTTTTGATCGTACCTTCCTTTCTGCGCAAAAATTCTTCTACCTATATCTAGATAGGCCTCGTCGCTAATACGTGGTAATTTCCGCACTCTCTTCACCTGCCTCCATGTCTTACAGTGACTCCCAACCCAGCTCCTTTACACTAGCTCTTGGTCGTAGCTTCAAAAAATCTATACTAGACACATGACAGACGGTTAACAAAATAAAATACTAAAATTGGTTTACGTAAGACCCTCCCTCCCTTCTACCTAAAATAAAAGAGCAAAATCGAATACTGGATTTAGTACACATCATCTGATTCCTTTTAACTGTCTTAAAAATGTCGCTCAAAAATTTCCACATTATATTTTGATAAAAATATATTTTAATATTATAAAATATCGATTTCACGTTCTCAACGGGAATTATTATGCTTTATAATCGTCTGTAATACTTCGCACAATTACCTTCTCTGTTTATATACAACATTACACCTTTGATTGGTGCCTGTCTTTGAATCCTAGTAGTGTGATCATGCCGAGCAGAGTATAAACTATCAGATTTTCAGGGTCATCACTATGTTTCTACTTATTTGAGTTTAGTAGTCATCGGATTTTTGTACGTTAATTGTTTGTTTTAAGATTCTTTGTTTGTAATTTGTGGTTAAAAATGTTTTTTCGTAAAGAGCCACTGGAAAGAGGAATCTTGTATGCAGTGTACGCCTGATTAATGACAAGAATAACAGTTATAAACTTCATAACAATCTGTATCACAATTTATAGTTCTGGTTTCTGTGTTAAGGACACCTAACAACAAAATTTTGTAAAAAATTACAACGTTAATTTCGACCCTAATATTTTGTTGTATATGGTCTGTTTCTTGAAACTATAAATTATGCTATGTTTGCAACGGGCTCACCCACCAAGCTCCATTTGAGCAGTCCATTCTGTGTTATTCGTTTCCAGGTCGGCATGGAAGCTATCATACACCATCTAGTATCAAATCAAGGTGTTTGTCTGGGAAATCAGTGGACACCGAATGGTATATACTTCTGGAAGTTACTAAATTGTGAAAGAACGTGGATTTAAAGGTCTTGTTCTGGAAAATCACACTAATCCCGATCGTTTTAGGGGAGAAAGAATATAATAACTTATCACTGTCACCTTAATATAATGATCTGAACGACAGTCGATCATTAAATGCATCAGCTTCTTTGATTAGTGAATATATTAATCCTTCAATGATGGGAAACTGTTGCATACTTACCTTCTACCACCTCTTGCACGAATTCTTAGCAGGAGTAAAAAGCTTATTAAAACCACAATAATGTATCTGCGACAAAAGTTTCTAACACTTGTTTAATTCAGTTGTTGTAAAAAAAAATATTGTAATATAATTTTGGAGCAGAGTCTAATAGACGATAGCGAAGCAGGAAGTAGGGAAGACTGGATTGTTAGAAACAGCTGTCATGTCTTGTACGGAAAGCCCCTTCGACACTGGATGGGCGCTGACACAGGATGGCCGCTACCAGCGTGGCTCATATGCGCAGCACGTTGTGGATATGCTTGGGGGATGTAGTCGGATGTGACATCTGCGAGGACAAGGAAACACAATCACAAATTACAACTCTGCGTAATAGTATAGAATAAGTACTAAAAGATATAAGATTCCATTTTAGTTTACAAAGAAGCTTCTCATCTAACTCCAATCAAGATTTGTCTTCTCTTACGTGTGGGCACATCTGTGATCAATAAATCGGGTCTACTGGAGATCGCGATACAGTTAGATCAACTTTCCGCCACGTGACAAAATGATGTCATAATTCTGCAGTAGTCAATCAGACGCATTATTTTCAAACAGTAATTAGATTTGAATGCACAATGGACCAACCAGCGTAACATCGCGACAGCTACTTTCCGAAGTAGTTCTAGTGATGTTATGCTATTTCAGAACGTAGTTCCAGTAGTGTTATGCTGGTCCAGGGTGTATTACAACCTAATTACTGGACACGGGGAAGGTGGTTCTAGCGGTATCGCGATCTGCAGTAATCTCAATAGATCAATTAAATCACATGCACTGTAAAGGTATTCATTTATTGATTCTGGATCATGATTTAATTAGTTTTTCTGTTGTTATTTTAACAATTTTAATTTTATTATTTCTGTTTTACGATCAGTTTTTCGGTCTCACCATTTGTCCGTCTGTCGCAGGCCTTTATCTTGTAAGCGGAATAAACTGCAGACTTAAATTTATACGTGTTTCGCTATTTGAAAAATCTAATATCATATTAAACAAAATATATTTTGTGCCGCACATCCAACTAAAGAGAGAAAAAGTTTTTTTGTACCCCGATAATGGGGGATCGATGTTTAAAAGCTCAACAAACTGATTACTAAGATCTTTTTCAGTTTTCTCCTCTGAAAAAACGGTAGCGTGAAACATTTAACAAGTTTTTACCGTTTTTGCTACCCAGTAAACGTCAAAAAGTGTTACCTATGAACTGCAAATTTGCATTTAATATCTACAGTATCGTCTATTTAAACAACAAATATTATAAACAAGATAACCCGTTACTTACCAAAGATAAAGACAGGGCTAGACGAACACACAGAAAAAAACACAGAAACACACTTTACAATATCCTTGCTTACGTAGAAGGCTAGTCATATTGCAGGAGGACAGATGTGTAAACATCCAAACCTACCATATTCATCTTATTTTCAGTGTTTAACGGCTGTCTCATTGTCACCAGACATGTAATATCTGTTTTTATTTTCGCAATTTAAGAACTATGACAGTCAGTACAAAGAGTTAGAATCAGTGCTGAAGCCTGTAAAAGTAACAGAGCTCCAGGAGAGGATGGCATTCATCTGGAACTTTTTAAATTCAGCAACAGGACATTTCAGTAACGACTGTTGAACTTTATCAACAGGATCTGGTAGAGGGCAATTGTCATTCCAATTTTTAATAAAAGGAGACGTCAAGGATTGCAATAACTATAGAGGAATAAGCTTGCTCAATGCTGGTTATAAAATTTACTCAAGTATTATTAAATCAAGATTGCAAAATTTTTATGAACAACTACTTGGAGAAGAACAAAATGGGTTTCGGAAGGGTAGATCATGTGCAGATGATTATTTCACAGACAAGATGCTAATTGAGAAAAGGAAAGAGTCTAATCTCAAATTGATTTAAAAAAAGCTTTCAATACAATCGACAGAAGAAAACTTTGGCTAATTCTGGCGGAAAGCAACACCCCACCACAGATCATAAAAGCAATTCAAAACATCTACAGCCACAATGTAATCGCAGTCAGAAGCGGACAACAACTGTCGGAATGGAAACCCATTAATCGAGGAGTAAGACAAGGATGTTGCCTATCGCCACTTTTATTCAGCATATATGTAAACAAAATAATTGGTAACTGGCAACAAAAACTCCATGGTAGAATAAAAATAGACAGACAGACCCACCTGGATACATTCTCTTTGCAGATGACCAAGTGCTTTTTGCTGAGTCACAAGATAACCTGCAGAGATCGGTATATAACCTCCATATGACAGCAAATGTATACAGCATGGAGATTTCCCTCAATAAATCCAAGGTTATGCCCTTTGTTGAAATAAACCACAAAAGGTCCAAAATATTAATAGACAACATGCCCATAGAACAAGTAACAGAAATTATGGTTACGACCTCAGCTACAACCGATGTGTAACAAAAAAATCACAAATTTCACGAAAGTTACAGGAATAATAAATAACATTTTCAGACCATCTCTAGTTCAACGGCACACAAGAATCAGGCTATATAACACCCTGGCTAAACCTACACTACTGTATGGTAGCGAGGCCTGGACACTACGCAAAGGTGATGAACGGAGACTAACGGCGGCTGAGATGCGATTCATGAGGAGAACAGCTGGCTACACATTACAAGACAGAAAGAGATCTGATGAAATCCTTAAAGAACTCAAAGTGAAACCAATTCTCAAACTATACAAACCTACAGAACATCTTGGACAGACCATTTACTGAGGATGAAGACGGACCGGATCCCACGAAAAATTCTCAAATACCATTCCAGAGGCAAGAGTGATGTAGGGAGACCACCAAGAAGATGGATTGTGGCCATAACAGTCCACCAGGCCTAATACCGGACAGGAAGAAGAAGAAGGAGAAAAACATATGTACTTATTCCGAATTTTGTCGTATATTAATAACGATTTATTGAAACTTTTCTAAATTCAGAGTGAAATACATCATTGTAGTTGTATTGGAATGCGCACTGGACCAGCATAACATCGCGACAGCTACTTTCCGAAGTAATTAGTTCTAGCGATGTTATGCTATTTCAGAAAGTAGTTCAGTGATAAATTGAACGATTACACTAACGGCGTGAGCGGTAACGCGTCTCGGCGTTTCAGCAGCATCGAACATACTCAGCCACATAATCTCAAAATACGTAAAGGATTAATATTTTCATCAAGCGATTATTGTCTGACCTCCCTCAACAATACCCACGAAGGTCATTAAAATACGGAACTGTAATTTTTTTTCAGACTGGTTTTCATCACTATTTTAATGTATCTGACGAATCATCTTGTATTTTAATGACACATGCCAGCGATGTTTCAGTAATAGTTCAAGGTGGTACTAACACTTTTAAGCTGAGTAATACGACGGAAGCTACTTTATACTGTACTTACCTTAAGGCATGTGGAAAACTATGTAGTTTATCATTTCTACTTCTTTTTCCCGGTAGGTGTTGATGATCTCTTTTATCTTCTTTCTGTAAAGATATTAGATGGCTAGTATTACATTTTTCTCACACCACAAAATAACTTAAAGAAGGAAAATAAAAAAATGAAGGAGGCATTTCTCAACGACTCTCAAAGAAGATAAGAAAAGTAATAATATGGGCCTTTCTAGATTCTACAACAGTTTAAAATACGCATTGCACATATAGATTTCCATTCAGCTCATTTGTAAAATTTGTATTTGAACAACCTATTACGAAAATTCATAAAACTCTTCTTTTGTTTTGTGTGGCTTAAAGTTGAGAGAGATTTTTAACGGATCGTAATATCAAAAATTTCCTATTCCTCGGTGTCAGGGTACATAAAAATTGTTTTCGGTTGGACAATGCCTTCATCTTCTACATAATGCCTACGTGTGTCTGTACTCGCATTCGGGGTTCGTATCCCCGTCTGTCCATCCAGGTTTCTGTTTTCCATGTTTCCCCCAAATCACGCCAGGTGAATGTCGGGATAGTTTCTTCAGAAGGTATGTTCAAATTCCTTCCCGATCCCAGCTTCCAGTCCTTTCCCGCCTCTAATGACCTCGACATGTGGCATAAAGACGGAAGCAAAAGCGAAAAGTAGCTTGCGTGTGTGTCCGGCTATAGATTTGTTTCGCAAGTAATTTGAAAAGTGGGTGTTTCCTTTGTCTTCCTTCTTTCCTATGCCAGTGCTGTAATAACTATACAGAAAGGACACATTTCGTTGCTACTGGACAGACAAGATAAATAAAGAACATCAATAACTGCGTTCAGTTCGTTAGCGACCGGTGAAGCTTAGCTTACTGACTGCTGCTGTTATGTACGTCAGGCTAATGCTCATGTTTAAATCCAGATAAATGGAGAAATAATGAAGTATTTTCCGCAAAATTTTATTCTAACAGTGTGGTGTGTTGTTTACGTTTTATCGGTTAACATGTTTGCACTGTTCGGATTTAAATCTGTTTTGATTAATAATTCAATTCTCAGTGCAAATATGGGGACAGTATTTCACGAAAGGATAGAAATTCTCCAATATTAGGGCAAAAACGTAATCAGGTTCACGTAATCGGAATGGTAACTGTAAGAATATCGACTGCTCGGCGAAAGTGTGTTGTTAGGAGGAAAGTGGTCGTTAATGTTTTGTGTTTCACAAGACGGTCGACTAATGCGTTTTTGTTTGAGAAGGAACGTCTGGAAGGACCTAGGAACTGACATATTGCCGACACTATTATCTGAAGGCACAATTGACAAGAAAATATACCCCGGGAGCATTGGAATTACTATAGTTTTCTTGTTGTAGCCGCAGCTGGTTCAATTCCGGCCAATGGCATGGGTGAGTTTAACCAATGTCGAGTGCTTTTTATGGCATATATTTTTCTTAGTATAAAGGAAATTCACAATACATGCTTTGAAAAATATATTAAGACATACCTTGAAGACGAAACACGTTTCCCTAAGAAAAAAAAAAATAATAATAAGAATAATAATAATAATCTGTTGAGAACAAGTTTCTCTTTGTTTCCTTAAACCAGACGATACATCAATTACAATTCACTAAAACAATCATTTGATTTTTTTAAATATCATAGTTAATTTATATTTTTAACATTGTCTTTCGAATGGAGTATTTGAAAGAAATATATAAAAAAATAACGTTTGCAAAAGTTACCTAAATTTTGATTAGATAATAGAAAAAATAGTTTTAAGATAAATTTTTAAGATAAATTTTTAAATCACTTCATGAAAGGCTCCATTAGACGATACATATCATTTTTGTCGAAAACATTTTCCTAATAAAGAATCAAATTTGTTAAATTCATAATTTTTTCCCGAAAAGCATAAACAGCAAAGAGATTACTATACTTTTCTTGTACATCTCTAAGAGGCTGCGTATCACTATGAGTTATAAGAATTTCCGGATATACAATTTTGAAAATAAATGTGGTAAAAAATCTATAACTTATTTGATTAAAAATCCAGAATTGTAATATCCTGGTTTGTAAATATGAAAGATCTTCCTTCATTTGTTGGGATTAAAATCTGATGATGTTTTTGACAGAGATCCTTTTTGGGAGAAGTTAATGATAAACAATAAAAAAATAAATAAATAAAAAAAAAAAGTGGTTCCCTTTGACAGAAGAGCGCAAACAGACCTACTCGAAACGAATGAAGAACTTCTGGGCACAAAAAAACCCACCTCGCCACTAAACGGAAATAAGGTTAACGTGGTCCTAGTTGGCCACAACGAAAATATATAAATCCAAACACTTTCAGAGCCGGCGAGTGCCAGTTATCGTTTGAGATAATTAAAAAAAATAATTTCCTTGAATGTCCCACCAAATTCCCAGTAACTGGTTCCATGTTATAATTTTTCCAAATTTTACATTGCAACCGTGTTTCCGATGAACTAAAATAGAGGACAAATTCTAATTAAAGGTGTTCAGAAGTTATCAGCTGTGACGATCTAACTAGTGATTCCATGTATCATTAATACTTACGGAACTCTAAAAGGAATAAAATGAAACGGGGAATGTTTATTTAAGTTTGTGTATCTGCAGGCTTCATCATAATGTTAACATACTGATAGAATGAAAACAATTGACTGCGCATCTAGCAGCCTAAGGGGATAATCACTGAGGTAAAATTAAGCGTCGTGAATCGGCGATCCATCTCTGACCTTTGCAGTGGGTGGTTTTAATTAAGCGTTGCACTTGGTGCTATTAAGGGAACAAGCGGTTACACCTACTGTTTAAGTACACGCTGATGGAATTAACAGAAATTAGCTGAACTTGGAGAGACACCTAGTGGTCACAAATAAAGAAAATAAGAAAGTGTATCATTTTTATTGGTGATACAGGAACCAAACTGTGGCTATTGCAGGGGTGACTTTGTATACGACACGAGATCAATGATTCAGGTCATTGAACTGTGAAACCCAAACTGTATTACTTGCACATCAGGATTCCATATTGTCACATCATAATACCTACAGATCTATGGAATAAAATTCTCAGTATAAACTTAGACACTTCAGTAGCTTGTTGAACGATATTAACGAATTGTTAACTAACGTTATAATTGAATGAAACGTATTTCCGCAGTTAGTTAGTTTTCCAGTATTATACATCGTTTTGGTTAATTTTTAGTACACGACCAACTTGCACACGCATGAACTCTAACAATGAAAGTAATAAGACAATGTCGTATTTAACACCTACATTTTACGAACCTGTTCATAATATAATGTGGTATGTATTACACCATATGAGCCTTATTTAGAGCTTACTAATGCTAGATAAATGTTAACTAGATTTTTCTTTCGTTGATGCAGAGTTATCACTTTGTTCATACAGCAGAAATCGTTAATAATTGCACATATTTACATTTAGAAACTTTTATTAACGCCTGTGTGCCGACAATACAATACAGATCATATGATGTGAAGGAAACATTTTAGGAAGTATCTTTAGAGGATATTTAGGGTATGGAATATAATGCCAAGTGAAACAGAACGCATCAAATCTTTGTACACGTGGATACGTATAGTACGTACACTGATCAACCAAAAAATTATGACCACCTTCTTATTAGTGTGTTGGTCCATCTTTAGAGTGCAATACAGCAGCGATGCGACGTGGTATGAATTCGAAAAGACCTTGTTAGGTTTCCGTAGTTGTCTGGCACCAGATTTCTACGCACAGGTCACGCAATTCCCTTAAACTGCGGGCCGGTGGTTTGGGGGGCGACACCTGGGAACGAGCATATCGGAAACGGCGAGACTGGTTGACTGTTTGAGTGCTACTGTAGTGAGCATTTACGCAGAGTGGTTGAAGGACGGTGAAACCACGACTGGGCGACAAGGCGGTGGACGTCCACGCCTCATCACAGAACGTGGAGGTCGGAGGCTTGCCCGTTCTGTAAAGCGGGACTGACTAAAGCAGACTGTGCTCCGAAACACTTGTGCCTGCACCGGCATTGTACTCTGCTGTCAGAACTGCCACTTTACAGAACGGGCAAGCCTCTGAACTCAACATTCTGTGATGAGGCGTCGACATCCACCCCCTTGTCGCCCAGTCGTGGTTTCTACGTCCTTCAACCACTCTGCATAGATGCTCACTAGAGTAGCACGCCAACAGCCGACCAGCATCGCCGTTTCCGAGATGCTCGTACCCAGTCGACGCGCCGACAAACCACCAACCCGTAATTTAAGGAAATTTCGGGACCTGTGTGTAGACATCTGGTGCCAGAAGACTCCGGAAACCTAACAAGGATTTTTCAAATCTATGTTACGGCGAATTGTTGCTCTATTGCGCTCCAATGACGGACCAACACTCTAATAAGCAGGTGGTCAAAATGTTTTGGCTGATCAGTGTATGTATGAGGAGTATCGTGAAAGTATACTACCGTTTTCTTTTGAACATGCATGTTGTTCTCACAGGGGCAGCGCTGTATTTCACCTGTGTAGAACAATTTTTCGAATTGTATGGTGGAAATCCTGCTTAGCTTTCGCGTGGACACGGACTAGATCCATTTTACGGTTTTCGATGGTTTCTCTAAACCACTTAACTGAAAAGCACGGATGGGTTTATCCTGAAATCCGTGCCGTTCCTTACACCCTATCCTCTCGCGGCTCAATTGAACCCCTTTACCCCTCCCAGAAAAAGTCTGTTCCTTATTATTAATTATAAGCTTTCATGTTGTCCGGTTCCTAATGTCATATTTTTTTTAGTATAACGTAGTAATAAATCCATGTTCGTAGTAAGTTGCCAATAGTTCTATGGAAACTGATTTGGGACTTTATATCGGATGGTGTGGTTTGGTTTTGATTTACCTAATGATTCAGAATTCAGTGAATACTTATATTAATCACGGTCTATATTAATCGAGATCTATTGACGATTTAAATTAAATATTACTGATTGAGTAAAGGTACTCATATTTTCAACTCTTCTGTAGTTTCAGGAAATTTTGTTTAATTTTTTAACTAATTTAGTTAATTATTATTATTTTTGTGCTTCTGATACCAACCAGCCTTGATTAAGTTTAACACGTTTCAAGTAAGATCACCGTATAAATCAAGGATTTCTGGTTTTTTTTTCTCCAAGACTCTAGTAACGAAGATAATATTTTGATCGCGAGTTGATTGGTCACTATGATATCGACATAACTGAATTTGTTGAGCTCTTTAGCATCTTCCCCGCTGTTGTTTCTTTTCTGAGTAAAGTTTCTAGTCAGTGTCTGCAGGGGACAGGGAAATTTGAAGTAAGGAGACAAAAGAGTGCGGCTTCTATGATACAATGTGACCATTTAATATTACTTCATAACTCTTTGTACACTTAATGATTAATAAGTAACTTGATGCAGCAAATAAGATTATCTTGTTGGCCTGTTGCAACAGAAGAACACCTTATAGAAGGAAATCGGGGCATGGAATTGGTGCAGGCTTCGGATGGAGAAGACGGTAAAGTCAAAATTATTGTCATAAGCATCAAAACATAGAACACACGATACGATAACACAACCACCAGCATAGAATAACGACGAACTATGGATTTTGTAAGAGGTACAGTATTATTTTTAAATTTAACTGTTTTATGTGTATTAATTTATAGTAAATCAGCTAATTCTCTGGTCAGTAAATGATACATGTGTTTGTGATTTTGCATGATCCCGGCGATTTGCAAGCCTGTTGTAAAGTTTTTGTTCTGGCGAATGGCTGTCGAGAAGAATGAACGGGGCTGCAAGGGTGCAGTAGTAATTGGGTGGTGCATTTTGTTTTGAAAGAATCCGCAATAAAAAGTTGTATGAAATGTACTGTTGTAAAAAGGAATATTGTGGCACACAGGGGAGAAGAATAAATTTCGAGGCAGAAAGCGAGAGGAAGACAATATGTGTGAAAGAGTACTATGCAACGGACCGGCAATTTTATTGATTGTGTATCACGCAGGTTTGGCTAATTGTTTTATTATTTTATTAACTGGTATCGATGAAAAGAAAAACGAATAGAACGTGTGCTGAGTTAAATTGCCGTCGTTCTATCTATCGAGTTTTGTGGTGCTTATATTTTTTTTTTATAGAATGTTTTCAAACTTTTTTAGCCATCATCTGTTTCCATTTGAATGCAGGTTCGCGATGCAGTGGGCGTACATTGGTTTATTGAATTACAATACATCAACATGTAAAGGAAATTTTGTAACTTGTTTGCATCGTTAGGAAACCCAGTGTTTAGCGAATATTGTATCCAGTGTACTCCATGATAGTGCCGTCATTTATTCTGAACGAGTAACTTGTACAATAGATTCAGTCCGATAACAGTCCTTTCAGACGAACTTCACATTTAGCCACAGATAGTTTATCATGCGACTAGGAACACGTGTACTATAGATGTTCCTCTTGTTCTTTTTACTATGGCATCACGATATACAGGTGAATAGACATGGAGACTGAGAGACTTCTGGCAGTTTTTGTTAATTTGGACAATAAGAAACTTTATTTAATTATTAATACGCTTTGACTTCAGAAGAAAGACAAGCATACTAAGAAATAAAACAATTTCGGAGCTCAGTTTTGCTCCTTATAATATTTACATACTTCGAAATAACTGTAGTCAGTTATTTTGTATTTCTTTTTTCCGTATTCTGTATTCTTTATTTTGTATTTCATTACTTTTTCCCTACTATCCCTTCCAGTATAGGGCTCCACGCAACTGCCTAAAATGTCTACGTACAACTTTGCCTCTGGATATACACGCCACGAATAATATATAACAGACATGAAGTAACTCTCTTCATTTTTTTTTTGGATCTTTTGTTGACTTAACTCATGTCACTCATTTCCGCTATACTACTGAATAAAGACGTTCTCGTTATAATCGTCAAAACAACTTCAGGAGAGAAAGGATAACAATACTGCAAACTTTATTACTTTATAATTCTCTATTACATCCTTCTTCCTGTTTCCATTAATGCAAGCGTGTTAATATTCGCGCACAATAACTGTTTCTTAGCAGATTTTCGTTTTGTGATCTTGTGTCTTTGTATTTCTAGCATGGTATTTTTTTATCTCATAGTTCGTAGCAATGCGCAGGATGTCTTTGTGTTTCTTTTTCTGTAAAAGCTCTTTGTTAACGAAGTTTTTTGATTACTTTCACTGTCTTAGCCGCTTTAAGATCCAATGATTTTACCAGAAATCTCGTCCAAAATTTGAAAACGCCCCGCGAAATTTATCCGTTATTAATACTGAAAAGTTCAAGATTATTCAGACAGAATTTATCCTGTCTGTGGTTGTTTGAAGTAATTAAGAGTTATTTTATGAGGAAATATTCACGTATGTTAATCATATAATAACCAGGAAGATTCACATTTAGCAATTTTCGCTAATATGTTTAGGTAAAATATTGTTACTTTCTGAGATTTTCACAATTCAATGTCACAAATATCCTTCTTTCACAGTTTTCATCCAATATTTTAACTGACACACAGAAGGAAACAATAAGTACCAGTCTCATGAGAATATTACATAATGATTCATTTGTTGCTTTGCAACTTTGAATTAATGAAATATAACAGACTATATTTTAAGTAACTATGTGGGATGTGACTTTAAATGTGTTATATTTAAGCTACATGTTGATACTGAAGTGTATCATTTAGGCATATATTTGCGTAAGGTAATTTGTTTTTAATGGCCAGTAGAACCGATTCGAACATGAGTTATGTTTTATTTATGGACGTGGTTTAATTACGCCTGTTTTGTGAAGCTCGCTTTTCGCAAAATTATGGGACTGTGAGTTTTCTGGTCGGCAATATTGAGCATCGGTTTTTAGACTTTGTTGTTTTAAGGTTACATAAACGTTAACGATATAGAAATGATGCCACTAGGCAGTCTGTTTGATTCGTGGCAATGTGTCAAATTAATGATCTAGAGAATTTTTGTTCTACTTTCGGTCTTACCAGGATTTTATATAGAAATTCTTAAGCTGTCTGTCACTAATGCCAAAAGTTGTTATGTGTGCATAAGATGCAACATGAATGCTCCAATTATTCGGATTTTACATGAAACTACAGTCCTCTTTATGAGGTATGATTACTGGTTAGGTTAAGTGGCCACTACAGAGGCGAATTGCGCGGCTAATTGAAATTATATCAGTTACGTGTCTCATCAGCCCTTGCGATACTAGATGCTAATAGTGCTGTACTGAATTATTTAAAATAATGGTCAACTCTAGCTATTTTTTAGTTAATTTTTCTACATTTGGATATATCTAGGAAACAAAGGAAGAATTTTGCCAGTAGTCTCTCAGACGACTTGACACTTGAGAAAAACCTCAGGCGTAGGGAGAATCGACGAGAGGAAGAAGGATTGATTGAATCTAGCGTAAACATCGCAAAATAAATGATAATATTATGAGGACTGCGAAAAGCGCTAATTTTTTTGAAAAGGAAGAATTTCTTTTTCGTCTGTACTGTCCTTAACAACAGTAATGACTATTCTTAAAGAAACCTCTGTTCGGTATCTAGTAAGACTACAATGTGCCTGTAGTAGGGATGTTAAAAGAATAGAGATGTAATCTAAGATTAGAAAACTGTCAGCATAAAAAATTGTTGATTATCTAACGGTCGAACGCCATTACGATTTCACTCCAGAACACTGAACTTAAGCGGGTTAATGGGGGTACAGAAATGATCAGCACAATTATGAACGTAACGACATATTCTTCGAATCTTTTTTTAATTTTTTTTATTGTTAAGCTGATTATTAAGTGTCTATACATTCTGAACTAAAGACATAGCCCTTATGAAATCACTAAATTGTCATAAATTCCGAACCGTTTTAAATTAGAAATCTTTAATTGCTCATTTTGTTTTTAAAAAAAATTTTTATTAAATTTTACAATATTGTAGTATACATTTTGGAAAAATATTGGAGGAAACATTACTGTAGTGGTCCAGTAGGGGATTGAAGGAAAAACTTTTGCTATCAGTGGTTTGGTTTTTATTTTGTGATGTGTTAGAAGTTTTGGCTAAAACTTCAAAAACGTAACCACCCTTTATTTTTAAAACTAACGATTCGAAAATTATTTCACAACATACAATGATTTGAGGCTTCCTAATGATTACAGAAAATATGTCTGTAACATTTTTAAAATATTTTGCAATACCCATCATAATTTTTCCATATATTATTTGTGTTTGATTGATATTTACCATTTGAAAGATAATTTCACAAAGTGAATAATTAAATGAATTGAAAGAATTATTGATTTTTTAAAAAACTTAATAACAAAATCCATTTCTACAAAATACAACTTAATACACAATCTGCATACAGAACGCTCAGTGCTTGGAAGATTTTTTAATTTACAAATAATCAATACCAATTTTCTTATTTTTTGTATTAGAGTTCTTATTATTTCAATGTTGGTAGCCTGGAAATGTTGGTTTCTGTTAGGATCTTCCAGTAATGCTATTGACTGACAGGTTTGGGAAGACTGTCGTTGACAAACACCAAATTACAAAATGTAGTAAGAAACCTAGTTGCTAATCTGTTCTGAGGTGTCATGGTCCGGCCATCGTGACTCGAAACTTTATTCTGATTGCCAGGAAATCACGTATATCCTTCTCGACAATATCGTGAAAAGAATGTTCTACTGCACTTGCCGGATCTGATAAACTATAAAAAATAAAGGCAGTACTTATGATATTAATCTTATGTTTTTGTTTCTGGCATTACGCTTTGTTCATATCGAGATCATTAGAAGCAGTAATGGAATGGGGGTAAGAACGGGAAGGAATCCGGCCATGGAGTTTTGAAGGAACAATCCCAGCATTCGCCTGCAGTAAATTAGGAAAACCATGGAAAACCCAAATCTGAATGGCCGGAAGGGGATTCGAACTAGGGGTTTAACGAAGATCCGCAATTGCATCCGCATCCGCGGAACTTCCAAATGAGAACAGCATAAACACTCAATCGAGAAATTAACAACAACAGGTCATTCCCCTTTTCGTTGTAAACACACACCACCATTATTCTTAACCAATGTCCACCAAGCCCGAACAGGCGTCGCGAACTAACGGGAAACCAGAACCTTCATCCGCTGGTCATCTCTTGTTTCTCTCCCTCTTCCGAAGTCATGGCGAATCAACAAACTGCAGCCCTTTCCTTGTCATTCATTGGTCGATAAACTTTAGCTGGTGTTCTTTTTGTCTTTGAGTATCTCATCCAAATAGCCCCCGAACTTAATTTTATATTTCGCAGTTTTCTTTAGGCTCCATAGTTTTATTTTGAGCATTGTCAGGTACTCTTCCAAATACTGGGAAGTCTTCTGCAATATATCCTGCATTGACTGACTTAGGATCCATACTAAACAATTGTGTTTTTCTGGAGGGGTAATCTTTATATCCGGCTTTGCTAGAATTGTAGCTAGTACTTCCCCGGGCGGTTTTTGTAAAATATACGCTGCCACATGTTTTGTCCACATCCAAATTGATTCCGCTTTTCCACAAGAAAAACGGTGTATAAGGGTATCTGTGTTCCCACATGTGTCACATCTATCGGTTGCCTTAAGATGTATGCGGTGTAGCTTCTCGTTGGTAGCCAGGGTCTCGTTGACTACTTTGTACCACAGGGTTTGGTTATCAGATGGAACACACGTTTTTCCAGTTAATATCCAAGTATTTATTTTCTATTTTGTTGCCACGTTTATGCGCCATCAAGATTGTGTATATCTCTTTGGAATTCTTGGGGAAGTTATCCTTTCGTGCTGCTATGATGTAACTGCATTCAAGGAAATAAAACCTGATATGATGGAATGACTTATTGATGTGGGCTATCGCCACAGGTGCCGTTATACTCACTGGTTTGTAGTGTTCCAGTAGCTGAGCCGTAATTGTTTCTTTGTTTTCAGAAATTTTTCTCATTGCTTGTATGAACATCGCGTTTGCTTTGATTCTTGCGTCCATTAAACCCAAACCTCCTCTTAGTTTTGGCAGGGTTAGTGTCTGGAAGTTAATTTTGAATATTTCACCTTGACTCAAAAACCAAGATATTGCTCTCTGGACGTTTTCTATTATTCCTTTAGGTGCAGGGAACACTTGAGCAATATAATTTAATTTGACTAGGACCGCCAGATGTATTAGATTTGTTTTTTGTATGTTATTTATCTGTCTAAATGTAACAATGAACTGAACGGTGTTAGTATCTAAGAATCTACAAGTTTAAACTTCCATGTAAAGTAAAGCGGACTATTCACAGTCAAACTTGTAGGAACTCCGTGTAGAACTACCGTAGGATACGTTCACCCACTCACAGTACTACTAGGCGTCCAACAAAATGTTTCAAGGAATCCTATCCGCTTCTACTTTCTTGCGGCGTACCAGTGTCCTTAGCGCTCACTTGCAGGATCCAATGGCATAACTTGTTCGACGGCAGGGCCCCGTGTTGGTTGTGTGGAAGGCCAACAATATCCATCACGTCCTATATATATTACTGCAGCCCCTTTCACAAGAGTCCTATAACGGAAAAATCGATCACCGTAGGTCCTACAATTTGGACTGTCAATAGGCCGCCAGAACGAAGGAATGGGATTGGCGGGCTCGGAGATGTGCGGTGGCGTGGCCTTGTGCTTGACGCTTGAATTAGTCGAGCCGCGAACTCCGTAAAGTTCCTATGACAAAGATTGTTTTGTTACCGCTTGGGTAATTGTATCATCATGTATATTATTTCTATAAGGTATTTTTTTTTGTCACAAGCCTGTATCTTCCTTCATACTTGACCGAAATAAATAAATGAGGTGTCATTTTAAAGCTTATGGTCTTCACTTTAGTCACATCATATTTTAAGAAATGAAGTTTTCGGAATTCGACCCTTAAAGGGCGAAAATGTCAAAATTTCTAAAATGCTGTTTTCTGTGTTACGAGTCATTTATCTCCCTGGATACCTACCTGATATCGTTTAATGAAGTATCATTTTAAAGATTAATATCTCCGCTTTAGTGAAGTCATATATTAAGACAGAAATTTTTCAGAATTCGACCTTTAAAGGGCAAAAGTGTCAATATTTTTGCAATGAGTTTTTGTGTCACGAGCGATTTGTCTCCCTTAATATCTAACCGATATAGATAAATGAGGTATCATATTAAAGGCTAAGGTCTCCGCCGTGGTAACATTATATTTTAAGAAAGGATTTTTTCGTAATTCGACCCTTAAAGGGCAAAAATGTCAATTTTTCTAAAATGCGTTTTTTGTATCTCGAGCCATTTATCTCCATGGATATCTAACAAAAATCGATAAATGAAGTAGGATTATAAGGAGTAATGCCTCAGCTTTGTGAAATCATACTTTAAGAAAGAATGTTTTTGGAATTCAACCCTTAAAGGGGAAAAGTATATTTTTTTCTATATGCATTTTTGTGTCACGAGCGTTTTATCTCCCTTGATATCTAACCGATATAGATAAATGAGGTATCATATTAAAGAATAAAGTCTCCGCCGTGGTATCATTATATTTTAAGAACGGAATTTTTCATAATTCGACCCTTAAAGGGCAAAAATGTCAATTTTTCTAAAATGCGTTTTTTGTGTCTCGAACCACTTATCTCCCTGGATATCAATCCAAAATCGATAAATCAAGTAAGATTATGAAGAATATTGTCTCAGCTTTGGTGAAATCATATTTTAAGAAAGAAGTTTTTGGAATTAAACCCTTAAAGGAAATAAGTATAAATGGTTCTGAAACGCATTTTTTTGTCACGAGCTATTTATCTCCGTTGATATCTAACCGATATAGATAAATGAGATATCATATTAAAGACTAAGATCTCCGCCGTGGTAACATTATATTTTAAGAAAGGAATGTTTCGTAATCCGACCCTTAAAGGGCAAAAGTATCAATATTTTTGCAATGCGTTTTTGTGTCACGAGCGATTTATCTCCCTTAATATCTAACCGATATAGATAAATGAGGTATCATATTAAAGGCCGTGGTAACATTATATTATAAGAAAGGAATTTTTCATAATTCGACACTTAAAGGGCAAAAATGTCAATATTTCTATAATACGTTTTTTGTGTTCCGAGCCATTTATCTCCCTGGATTTCTAACCAAAATCGATAAATGAAGTAGGAGTATGAAGAGTAATGACTCAGCTTTGGTGACATCGTATTCAACCTCTCTATTCATCGCGTTTTATTCGCGAAATTTTCGCACGGGTCGTCTAGTAAATAAAGTAATTCGCTTGTTAACTCATCACACTCTTTTGTTGTTGAAAGAGAAGGCCAAAAATAAGTCAATATGGCAGTATCAGATAGGGCTGTTGATAAAATATCGATATATCGATATATCGATATTTTTTTTAAAAAAAATATCGATATTTATGAGTGATATTTTTAGGACGATATATCGATATATCGATATTGAAATCTGGATATCGGAGTCCGATATTTTTTAAAAATAAGTTGTTATTTTCCGTTTTTCTCGTAGAATATTCCAAGTTATTATTGGAGGGAAAACGATTACCTGTGTTTCACATGCAATACATTTTCATAGATAGAATTTTAAGAAACAATTTATGATCCGAGCACATGGAGAAGCAGGGCCGCCGTAAGCAGGTGTGCAAGGCAGCATATTACATGGGTGTCAACTTGGGGGTTTTCCCCCTAAATTTAGGGGGTATACACGCGTGATAGGATTTTTTTAGGGGCTTTATAATTTTAGGGGAATTTTAGGGGTATTTTTTTAGATACTTTATGATTTCTTTTATTTATATGTTGATATTTAAATAGCGATGTCAAATCCTCGTTTCTAACAAGTAACAATTCGGACTTCTCTAAGACTGGATATATTTTTCTGATCACAGAGTAAAATATTTGTTTCTGATACATATTTGTTTTGAAAAAAGCAGAGACTCAGTGTTTAATGTTTACCAGAGACATATAATTGTTTCGGTTCACTATGGAAATATTTTGTTTCGGCAACAACCAACGTGCAACAATGTAGCCGTTATTATTTAGTTATATCTGGTCGAATTAACTGTGCTGTTGTGTCTATGCTGCAGTGTGTCGACAAACAATTTGTTAATCATGATTGAGACCATGAATGCTATTAGAGATCCTCAAAAAATTCAAGGACTCAGCGGAACCCGATGGCTCGTCAGCTTTCAAGCAGTTAACACAATATTAGAGCAGTGGGATGAACTAAAGTTGCTCTTTTCAATTGCTAAGACTAAAGACAAATGTTACATGGCAGAACAGCTTCACGATATCATGAGGAGACTACCATTCAAAGCTTTTTTGATTTTTCTAAAGAACTAATTGAAAAGTGTGACACAATTAAACATACTTTTTCAAAGTGACAATGTTGAACTCACTAAATTATTTGAAGATTTATTTTTATTGTACAAAAACTTGCTAAAATGTCTTGTTGTACCTTCACAATTGGAGAAATTGTTGGATTGTGAACTCGTGGAATTCAATTTCCAGGAAAATACAATGCATACAACATCAATGAATTTCCGCTATGATTTTCAAAACAGATCACAAGAAATTGAAGCAAATGACTTATTAGATGTCAGAGAAAAATGTAAGAACTTTTTATGTTGTCTAGCAGTACAGAACCAAAAACGGCTTCCAGACAATTTAGCAGTAGGTATTGAAAATTGTTGCTGATTTGCACCCAAAGATTTCTACATCTCAAGTCAAACCTGACATAAAAAAAAATCATGTACATTCAGCGGACTCATATTTATGGCAACAAAAATTACATTGAGTTCGAGTGGTACCAATTGAGTAATAAAACATGATCGAATACGTCCACTTCAGCTGATTTTTATTCAGAAGTCTACGATGATTGTGATGCAGCTTCCTGGAAACGTTTAGAAAACGTCTCAAAATTTGGCCTATCATTAATTACAGTTCCAATTTCGAACGCGAGTGTTGAACGAGCCTATTCAATCTATAATATTGTTATTAGTTCGTTGCGTAATAGGTTATCTATTTAGCCCAGTCAATAAAGGGCCAAAAACAGTGAATGTCGGAACTTTCTCTGGTAAAGCTGAATTTTCTCCCAGTAGTAGATCACTATTAGACAGTCATTTTTTCCAAAGTCCCCGAAAATTCCAATGGAGCTTCCCCCCCTACCCCCCTTTAAGTTTAAAACGTAGAGTTTTACGCAATCGCATACAACTTTTTAACCAAAAGTTTATTAAGGTTATATTACTTACAGTTTTATTCCCTGATAAATATTCTACAACTTTTGTAATAACATAATTTATCATATGTGCAGCAGTTTTCCCGTAAATTAACTAAATGTTGTAAAAAAACAATATTTTTTTTGCCAGCTATCTACGTTTTTGCAAAACCATATTTTTATTCGTCACCAAATGAAAAAATGCTTCGAATGAAAGTTGTAGCTCATATATTCCTGAGTACATCGGTGTATAAACATATACAGTTATGTGTATTACTCTACTAGTAACATAGAAAACAGTAGCTGGGTTTTGAGCGCGTGGGCGGCTGGGAGTCGGCGGGCAGCGTGAGCCGGCCGCGCCCGTTGTGTAAGAGGAAGAATAAAGGTGCTATAGTTTCCAGAAATAATTTTTAATGCATTTAACAGTGTTCGTTTGATCTAACGTGTCAGGGATAGTTGCTAATGTAGGAAAATCTTTATTAGCCCAAACACACAATCCTTTTACAAAACTATCAGGTGAATTAGTTTCGTGTGTGATGACTCAATAAACTGCGATGAAGCTTATGATGTCGGTCTCTCAGCCATAGCCAAAATGAAGGGAACTAACTTCCATGATATTAAACTTCACAGGAAGGATATGGTTAAGACTCAAGCAGTGCAGAAGTCAGCATTGGTAAGATCAAAAGAAGTTTGTGTGAACTCCCAAAAACTTTTTAACCGTATTTTGTGTGTGTGCGACAGTCCCGGAAAATTGAAGACTTACTTGGAATTCGAACTGGCTTCTCGACCACCTGCTTTGTTTGATGATGTATCCTTACGAAAAGGAACAAAATCGTCACTGATGAAGGTATTTGAAGAAGGTGTCATCGACGTTACGGACCAAAATGGTGCAACTTATGTTTTGAACGGGGGATTTCTTCTACACAAAGTAGCGTGGCCAAGAAATTGTTCCTATGGCGTCATCTTAGAAACTTACTGTACATATGTTGTAAATAAATATGGATCTAATTCAGTTGTAGTATTTGATGGCTATCCAGACGAGCCAACAACGAAAAATGAAGAGCAAAACAGAAGAGCAGCCAAAAGATCTTCACCTGACATAGTATTTGATGAAAACACAATTTGTGTTACAGGAAAAGAGGAGTAACAAGAGAAAACTGGTACTAGCTTTGGCATCTGAATTCAGAAAGCGAGGAATACAAGTTGTTACAGCGGAAGATGATGCAGATGTGCACATTGTTATGACAGCAATTCAACAGCAGAGAAGTGAATGTAAGGTATTTGTCGTTGGAACCGATACCTACTTAATAGTATTACTTACGGCACTGGCTCCTGAAAGTACTTGTATATACTTCTGTAAAGAGATAGGGGGTGCAGTTCCATTAACAGTGTACTACAGAATCGTCACTCTCATAGAAAAGTTTGGAGATCAACGTCAGTTACTTCTGTTTTGTCACGCTATGACTGGATGTGATACCACATCCAGCATGTATGGAATCGGCAAATTAAAAGCGATTGAATTGCTCAGATCGAAACCTGATATGCAGAATACAGCGAGGAAGTTTTTGGATGATTCTACAACAAGAGAGGACCTTTTGATTGCTGGTGAGAAATTTGTTTTATGTTTTTATGGGTTAGAGAAATATTCAAATCTGAATGAAGCCCGTTACTACAAGTTCTTGACAGTAACAAAGAAAAGTTCCCTTAGATCAAATTTTCATCTAGCAACATTACCTCCAACGTCTGAGGCATGTCGTGAACATTCGCTGAGAGTATTTTTGCAAGTTCAAAAATGGGTAGGTAATACTCTTGATGCTACAAACTGGGGTTGGAAAATTGAAAACGTGAAAGAAATGAGAGGTACCAAAAGAACATTGAAACCAATTCCTACCTCGAAGCCATTTGCTCCAAACGAACTGCTGTACTTAGTGTCATGTTCTTGTAAACAAGGATGCGGACAATGCTGTGGATGTAGAAAAGTGAACCTGAGTTGCACTGCAATGTGTGAACACTGTAGTGGCTTATCTTGCCTAAATTCACACCTGTATTCAGAAGAAGAAGATGAATTTCCTCATACAGATTAATATGTAACCGTTATCAAAGAGACATGCTTCTAAACATAAAATAAGTTTTATGAGTTACAATAATCATGACTAGTAAATATTAAATCGGTGTATATAATATCTGTGGTGGGTGGGAGGTCCGTGATGCTGTTTTAAAACACAAGTATTTAAAACAGCTGCCGGTTTAGCCAGTCCGGGAAACGGCGGGTCCATAGGTGGTGGATAATGGAATGGCCTGATATAACAAGGCTAGGTTAAATCCCCCGAACCAAAACTGGCATACAAATGTGTACAATAATTAATTATGAATAAAATTAAAATCTTTAATTCAGATATGTTACAATCAGAAAAACAAATTTTACTTCTCATGTCATTCTAATGTTATTTTGGTTATACATAAATATTTACTAAATTACAAATTAAAGGTCGACACACTATGGGCTAGTACGAGTAAAAGTGTTAAAAATAGATGTTATAATTACAGTATTAACTAATTGAATAGGCATATGAGGATAAGGCGCCTTTCGCCTACGCCCGCCGACTCCCGAGCGCTCTCGCGCTCAAAACCTAGCTACTGTTTTCTGTGTTACTAGTAGAGTAATACACATAACTGTATATGTTTATACACCGATGTACTCAGGAATATATAAGCTACAACTTTTATTCGAAGCATTTTTTCATTTGGCGAAGAATAAAAGTATGGTTTTGCAAAAAGATAGATAGGTGGCAAAAAAATATTGTTTTTTTACAACATTTCGTTAATTTACGGGAAAACTGCTGCACTTATCATAAATTATGTTATTATAAAAGTTGTAGAATATTTATCAGGGAATAAAACTGTACCTTAACAAACGTTTGGTTAAAAAGTTGTATGCGATTGCGTAAAACTCTATATTTTTAAACTTAAAGGGGGGGTAGGGAGGGAAGCTCCATTGGAATTTTCGGGGACTTTTCAGAAAATAATCCTCTCATCAAGGTCTATCAGCCATGAAAAAATCAGCTTTACCAAAAAGAGTTCCGACACAAAACCTTTATTGACTGGGCTAATTGAAATGCTACAAAGTGCGATGATGGTACGATTCACATTGCAACGAAACGGTGGATCTTGCATAATATTTAATCCTTCTAATAGAATGATTAAGTTTAAATGTATGATCTCAAAAACTCTGTACAGTCAGAACAAAACGAAATGGTGTTAGAAATATTGAATAATTCATAAATAAAAAATATTAATAATCAAAATATAGTATTTATTATTTTAGGGGTTTTTCCACTTAATTTTGGTGATTTTAGGGGTTTTGGCTTAAGTTTTAGGGGTAACAAATTTTTTGAGTTGGCAACCCTGGCATATTATGTAGCGGGCGACCCTTTTTTATTTAGCTCAACAGCTGCTTCGGGTGGTCGGCGGCGACACTCGGGATGGTAACAATGGGGGCGGCAATCTCACAGTATTTTGACCCGGTTCGGAAATTTCCTATATCCACCACTGGCTGTAGTTGGACAGGGGGCGGCATAATCGCTATTGCACGCCGGCGCTCAAACAGCTAGCGGCGGGCCTGTGGAGAAGTAAAAAACGAAGGTAAAATAACTCATTCAATATTCATTAGAATTCTTGTCTGGACATTTTGAAAAGTTTTTAAAATTTGTATTCAATCAATGCAAAAGTATTAGCATTAAGAAACTAATCGTAATGTACCAGGTATGGGTAGGGTTGCCAGATAGCCGGAAAATCCGGGAATGTCTCGGAATTTTGTGTCTGATCTCGTGTCCAGGAATTATGCGTTACTGTCCCGGAATTTCCGTATACTAGTTTTTTTCTCAAACTCAGTTCACCACGGTGGCCATGAGGCCAAGCCAAGTATCCCATGCTTGCAGTGGGAGGATTGAATGTCCCTTAAATCAGAGGAATTGAAACTGACAGGAAAATACTCTTTGAATTTTCTGGGACTTAGAAAATTCTAGACGCAGTTAACATTAACTCCCTTTATACAGAGTTCACATGTCTGAAACGTGTTTTTCAGGTTCTTCCAAAAGGCTTTCCAAACGATAAAATCTGGGCCAATTTCTTTAGAATAAGCATTTTTAATGATTTTGAATATTTAAAAACAAAGTTGGTTTTATTTTTTCAATTCCAACAAGCAATGACTTTTACGAGACAAGTTTTAGCGCGTTGAATAATTTATGAAATAAGAGCGAAACAGAACGTTCATGGATTTGATCAAGGCTGAACTGCAAACTCAATCAATTTTGAAGACTCTTGCTGAGAAATTTATCAGTTTTGCAAAGCAGTGACGGAGAAATATTTATGAAAATGGCAAAATACAATAATAAATATTTTAAAATTAGTTGATTAAGATCTATTTTGATTGATGTTGATTTTGATTTAGCAAAAGATAGATGCTAATTTTTTTTTATTTGTTGATAAAACCTGATGCTGATTTTCTACCTAATTTTAATTAATGAGCCTAACAGCAGTGTTCAGTTTTTGTTTAATATTTTTGAGATTTTGATTGATAATGCCCGATGTTGATTTTGTACCAAAGTAAAAAATTCCTAACGAGGTGGTTAATTTTTATTTTAAGTTTAGTATTTTTCCTTTTGATTCATAATACCTGATGTTGACTTTCTACCATAGTTTAATTAATAAACTTAAAAGAGGTGGTATATATACGTTTGATAGCATATTTACCTAAAATAGAATTTTTAGTAATTTGCATTTTTGTTCACTCTTTAAACATACCGCTAAAATACTTTTTAGACCCAGAAATGTCCCGGAAATTATAAGCCTGTATCTGGCACTCCACAGTTAAATATTTCGCGCCAATTGGATACGCTTCTTGTTCCATACCAACAGAAGAATTGAGCTCCAAAATTATGTCACAGCCAGTTTTGTTATATCACTTACGAATTTATTGAGATAAGAAATTGAAAAAAAGAATCTACCACTTTCGGATTGCCTTTACAAAGCGCTATGCTAAAAACTTATTATTATAGATTGGTGCCTTTAAAAAACAATTTGTTAACGCCAAAGGAACTGCCTTGACAGTAGCGGCTCTAGGATATTTTCAAGCCGGGGAAAAACTGAGATTGCCGCCTCTTCAAACATTGTTGCCAGCCAGACCCCGAGAATCAGCCGAGAATCGCCTCCTTGATTGTTGGCCAAAAGCATTGATGTCATCACTTTAACTGTTTGCCAAACGCATTGTTGGAGACGATTTTGCCGCCCCCCATCCCTCAAGTTATCGCCCAGAACAAGTACCCCAGTTTGCCCCCACCCCTCGCCCTAAATCCTGCATTCCACCTAGAATCTCAGCTTTAAAAAATTGTATTATGGTAAAGCGTTACCCATTTGCAAAGCAATATCAAAGAAGGGGAAATTTTCAATTAATGTAGGCAGTTCTCCATTTATAGTAGAAGAAACAACGGGAAAAACATGAGTTCATGCTCTTGAAAAGTATGTCCAATGAAGTTTCTGACATGAGTTTTGGTGCAAAATTTTACTTCATTCACGACCTTAGTTTGGAACTTTTTTGGATTTGAAACTCTTTTAAATGACTATGACATTCTCTCATCATAATTCTAAGCAACATCCAGTTGTCCTAGAAAATGGTAATTTGGTAAACATACTTGGTTTCATGCCCACAGTATAAGAATAGTTCCTGTGTTTTTTCAATGCCAATCTAAAAGCTGAAACGTCTTAAGCCTCGTATCCACTTGAGCACACTCAGGCGAATGAGCCGCTCATTCATTTGAGCGCGCTCAAGAAAAAGGAAATTTTGGTCGAACGAGCCTGGTTTCAGTGCTCAGAAAACGCTCGGCTATTGACGTGTTGTCAGGTGTACGCGCGGCAGCTGTGGCCTTTATTATTATCCATACGATGTCAACGCAAAGAAGAAAATTACCAAATTGGTGGATTAGAGAAAGTCATCGTCAGCGAAGAAATTATCTTAATAATTTAATTCACGAATTGACTTTAGAAGGAGACAATGAGCTATTTCAAAAATTTACGAGATCGATTTCGAACATTTGCTGTCATCAGTTGGACCTCATATTAAAATGCACGATACGCCTATGCGTGAGGCGATCCCACCAGAAGATAAAATTTATAATAACTTTAAGATTCCTAGCCTCAGGAAGTCCCTACACAAGCCTGCAGTATATGTTCAAAGTATATAAACAAAGCATCAGCCGTTTAGTACGGGTAGTCTTTGATGGCACTATTGAGTCACTCCAAAATTATATAAACGCTGGTACCTATTTTTAATTTGTGTTTAGAAATTAGATTTAAAGGTTACTTTTATGTTTTTTTTTATTATGGCATTAATTTCAAGTTTTTATTAAAAATTATGTATAACAATTATATTGCCATAGATGAATTAGCCTGGCACAAAATCAATATATTTTAGACATTTAGGATATGAATTACGTAACACCCAATTCAATCAAAATCCGTGCAGCTGTGAGAAATACTATTAAAAAAGACTTACCACTTCCCGTTGTAGAAGTTCTCTTCTGTATTTATCGTTCTCGCCTGAATGACCCTAGTAGCTGGCTTGTTATTTTTTTCTTTACATCATCAATACTTAAGTTTAATATCTCGCTGATTTCACGCCATGCACCTTCTTTTTTAGTTCGATTATAATACTGGAGCTATCCCATAACACCCTCTTTGATTCATACGCATCAATTAGAGTTAAGCAAGTTTCATTGTTCCACGTGCTCGCGCTCATTGTAGAAACCGCCAAATACCGTCCACACTGAGCGCCGAACAAACACTGGCTCGCCTTTGAGCATTCTAAAAAACCGACAACCGATCGGCTCGCCCCGAGCGCGCTCGCTGTCGTTCGTTGCGAGCGTGCTCAGGCGTCCACACTTGAGCCACTCGCTTCATTGAGCGGCTCATTCGCCTGAGCGTGCTCAAGTGGATACGAGGCCTTAGAGAAAATTTGTACGTTAATTGCTTTCTTCTTGATGAGGTTATATGCCTTAAATTTCAGTTTTGCACTAAGATCAGAAGCATAAAAAACACAATTAATTTTACTTTGTTACTACATTTAATTTGGAAGTTACAAGTAGTCCTACACCGATGGTAACAATGCAGACACGGCGTCGCTCGCACAGAACGAATCGGACTCGAACCCGTTGTTTTACATGAGCGTGCGTTGTCGAGGAAAGTATTTTGACATGAAAATTGGATGTAAGCAGGAATATTGATAAATTCTGATACACAATCTTTGTTAAGGTGCAAACATTTGGTCCAAAACAGTAAGAAGACTCAGAATAAGCTATCAACCTACAAAAAGAAATTAAATTCCACATAAAACAATACTTGTAAAAAAAAGTGACTTGGTCATCATGCAAACTCTGATAATAGAACATCAACCTAAATAAATGCCTCTACTATGTTGCATTATTGAGCTTTTAAACTCACAAAAGCCAAGATTTCCCTCGATGCTCTTTCTGGATTCACAAGGCTTCGAGTAAATCATAAACATTATGCCTTTCCTTTTAGTAAAGTAGTAGTATAATGGCTAAATCACAATTTAAAAAAATATGATTTATCCGTAACTTCATGAAAAACCATTTTTTCATAAAATCAAAACTTGATTCAGAAAAATATCTCACAACTCTTCATCATTAAATAGCTACAAGACTTCGCCCTTTTTTAAAATGATTTGTTTTTGTAACATTGTTTTTTTTATATAATAGGGTCGATATATCGATATATCGATACTTTTTCTTCGATATATCGAGTCCGATATAAATATTTTTTAAAATATCGATATATCGAAAATCCGATATTTTTTAAAATATCAACAGCCCTAGTATCAGATGAAAGTAGAGTTAGCTTATGCAAAATATGGAATTTGTGACCAAAATTTACTTATCTTTATCTTAAGTATTTTATTGATAAAATATTAAAATTTAAATAATTACACATTTGCTTTTCCACCTCCGCATCCGCATCGACAAAACATCCGCATCCGTGGCTGTCAAACACTGAACATGCGCTAAAGTGAGCTCCGTTACAACTCTAATTCGAAACCGCGTTTTCCCGAATGAAAGGCCAGAACGTTACCGCTTACCCACGACGTTCGGTATTAATCTGATTATTGAACACTCCAATTCACTGTATAAATAAAAAGAGAGACTATGCATTTTAAAATTATCATACTCAACTTCTGTTTTTCGTTGAAATGATGAATCGGAGGTTGAACTATTTCTTCATTCGTGTAATTATTGCAGTCTAATAATACATTTGACGTCAGAAAATCGTGATTTAGCTGCGGAAAAAGGGAAAATTATTGAAAAGAGCTGTGAATATTAGTTGACTGTTTTTCATGATCTTACATGTGTTTGCAAATAAAGGAATAAAAAATTAAACTAAGATCCTATTTATTAGTTATTTTTTAACATAACTTGGAGCATTGTGAAATGACCTATATAACAATAAAGGGAACATATTTCGTTACAGATTCCAATATATATCATCAGTGTTCAGGAAACTGGTAACTTCTGCTGTCTGAGTATGCTTACAATACTCATTTCATGCTACTCTGGCAGTTTTGTGTTTGCTTAAGATTAAATAGCACTTACTGAATTATTCTAGTCGAGAAGAACACGGCCATTGCTGTTGACGCAATGGTTCCTACCGCAATGCTTCTGAGTAAATGAAGCTGGAAAAAAGAAATTAATTATGTTTCAGTTATTATCCAATAAATCCTAAGTAACACTCAATTCTGATATATTAGATGTTGTAATCTGAAATTAGAATCGGAGAGGATGGGAAAAAGGGACGGGAAGAAATTCGGCCTTAGTGTTTCGAAGAAATCATCCCGGCATTCTATCGGAAAACCATGGAAAAGTGAAATCTGGAGGACTGGACGGGGATTCGAACTCACGTTCTCCCAGATACTAATCTCGAAAGCTACTAATCACACACCAGTTTCGGTCCGAGGCTTCAGAATATTTACGGAAGATCAGCGCTTATTACAAAAATTTGGTTCTATCAAAGTTGACAGACGGTGTTGCTTAGCAGATACCATATCATCCCTGCACCAAGGCTGTTAACCGTATCTCGTTGCCGCGAAACTAACGGACAGGAATAAGCAGATACGAATATCAGAACTGCCTGTCCTGTCGATAAAGTGCAGATGATTTTGCTATCACGCTGTGCAATACGACAATCAATTTATTGTTTTTGAGCTTTGACGTCAGGCGTACGGTGGCATCAGATCTGTACTGCAAATTGAGATACACAGACAATTATAGAAGATTTAAAACATACGTTGCAAAGATGGGAGAAAGATTATCTGAGTATAAATACAAAGTTAAAGCTTTATCTCTTTTGTACGTATTACTGAAGTATCGAATCCTAAAGAAGATGCAGAGAAAGTATTTTTTTTTTTGTTTACGGCTTTATGCCTTGTCGACGCCGAAGTCATTAGTGACTAGGACAAGGAACTGTAAGGAATTCGGCCATGGAAATCTGAAGGAAGCATCCCATCATTCGCCTGGAGTGATTTGGGAAAAGCATGGAAAACCCAATCTGAATTCCCAGACGGGGATTCCCAGCGTACTCCAAAGTGCGAGGCCAGAGCGTTACCGCTCACCACTCACCCACCACGCTCTGTCCCTAACTGTCAAACAGCAGGGCCGGATTAAGACAGCGCGGCGCCAGTAGCAAATGTGAAGAAGAGGCCCTTGATTTTTTGCCCTCCTGGTGAAAATTGTACAATTAAAAAAAAAAAATGTCGCCGATCTAGCCTAGGTGTGGGGGCCCCCTAGGAGGCGCGAGGCCCCCCAGAAGGCGCAAGACCCCTCCAGAAGGCGCGAGGCCCGTAGCATTTGCTACCTCCTGCTACATGGTTAAATGGTTAATCCCGTACTGTCAAATAGACAACCACTAGTATGAAACTGTTAGCGGTCGCATACAACATGAAAACTAGTAAAACTTCTCCCACTTTTTTATTCTCATTCTCTCTTTCTCTGTCTTAATCAATACCCATACACACACAAAACCCGAACAAACACACACAATTATAAAAAAGTACATATAATGAGAAAGATAATCCCATACCTAATAAAAAAAAGTGGTACCTCTTATTGAAATATTTTAGGAGGGTTTTCTGTGCTTGGTAAAGAAACAGATATAATGAATTATTATTATTCAATGAGTTGAGAGAAACTGTATACAACTTTGTTCGGAGGAGGTGTTACTTTAATAACTACTATCAATTTAAATATCCCAAGTTAAATGACTTCTATTATACTATTTTGAATTGTGCATAGAGCATCTGTGTACAGCAACGAGTGTTTGGAAGTCAAAGCCAGCATTCATTTCATGCTATGTCTCAACTGATGACATCAATGAGCCTTAATAGGAAAACCAATCCACACAGTGTTGTACGAAACACAATTTCCTTGATTCTGTAACGTTTGATTCCACAACGGAAGTGTCAGAAAATTGTCTGGATCTCCTCATATATAAGGTCTGATTAATGAGATTATAACTAATCATGCAATTGTATCTTTGAATGTAAAGTATGGATGAAATGGAATTTTGTTAATATTTCTGTTTAACCCTAATGTGTTACTTGATCCGGTTACAAGTAGATAGAATAAATGTATTATAACTATTGCCGCAATAATAAATGGCAATACAAAATGAAACGTAAATAATCGGTTTAATGTGGCGTTATCAACTGCAAATCCTCCTCAAATTAATTGAACTAAATCTGTTCCGATATAGGGATTGGTGATTTCTTCCATTTTGGATCATCGGAGTTCAGAAACCCAGTATTTTTAAAGTAATAATCACTGCGAACTTTTAGCTTCATTACATACGACACCTCAAATAATAACATCGATAAAACCGAAGCGGAAAATCCATTACAGAAACCAAACGGATTATTATATTTGACAGAATCGCCTCGATACTGCAGATTTATATATACATATATATATATATATATATATATATATATATATATTGTGGCGTTGCAAATACTTTCAGCAAGCCTGTTTGTGGATGGAGCAGATCTGTGGCTCTACTTTTCTGATGTGACTGAAATTTGTTTCAACTTTCGGGCTGTAGGATACCATAAGTCATCATGATGGACAGTCTGAAAAACTAGATTAAAATTATATTTAGCTTAGCAAGTCTGAATCAGGGGTATAAAAGGGGAGCAAAACGTTCTTTCACAACAAATGCAAATCCAATCTTTTGTATGAAACATTCCATCGCAGGAGAACGTCTCTGATGTCGGAGGCCAGCTGCGGAACGTCACATCAACTTGATGCGCTCGCTCAGTCGGAAGTGTCAGAACTTTTTATTCCGTTTATATAACGGGAGAGACTCCGTTCTTATATTCTATCTTCCGTACACTTCGCTCACTCTGTCACGGGTTGACTGGCTTTAGCTGACGTCCTCTCGGGGCAGAAAAAAATACAGATAATCGTAAATAAGTCCAACATACCTTCTCGACCACGGTTGTCATTGAAATTTGATATAATATTCAGCAAAAAGTGTCAGGAATCACGATTATGCGTCTGAATGCACGTATCCAAAGACTCTACCGGTTTTCAGGCAAATAATGCCACACTATTAAAAAATAAAGGAAAAAGAAAAACTGCTTCATTACCTCCCTATATGACTCACGGGGAGATTTCATTATAGGCCTGACTTCTGATGGATTTCACGAATGACTTTCTACTCTTCAGGCAATTCTGCTTACACGACTTTTTTATTTTAGGAAGTATACCGTTCGTTGACACCGGGATCATCACATTCTGGAGAGAACTGTGGATAAGGAACTGGAGTAAAATACTACATGGCCCATAACAAGGAATCATCCCAATATTCGCCTCCAGTTTTCTTGGGGAACCATAAAAAATCGAAACCTGCGTGGTGTACCGACAACCAAATCCAAGTCCTCTAGAATATTTATACCGAGAGTTACCACTCTTCCAGGAAACTCTGTCAAGAACTTTTATTAATACTTTTCATACTTTTTAAGTGGCATGGTTAGTAAGATCGCTCTATCTCTGCTAACGTGTTTATTAAATTAATTTGAGTTTCCAGCCGCTGGTATGTATTATCTGTTTAGAATCATCCTGCAACTGTCCCTCCTCTTACGCTAATTTAGAAAACATCTTTATATGTTGTAAGAATTATTAAGAGTTGGCTTGATCACAGTAGATACAACCAAGATGGGTCGGATTACTCATTAAACTGGATTTCAGCCACTATAGACGTGGAATACACGACAAATTGAAACACAGTCAACAGGTAGCACGACAACGCTAATTTTCTTACGAGTACATTCTCGTAACACGTTTGTCGTTTGCCTATTGCTCCTTCTCTATTTCTCTTTTCTTCCAGTTTCATATTGTACATTTTGGCACTACTTTATCCGGCTATCCGTTTCACGATTCGACCATTGGAATCTTGATTTTTGTATTGTATCTTTTACGGATTTAACGTTTACAACTATCCTTACACTTTCCTTTCGCAACCCTTCTGTTATTTTATTCCCATGGTTTATATTCAAGCAATACCTTCTTCCCCCCTTCCTTCATCACCCATTCTTCGAAACCATGCTCAAGTAGAGGTACATAGTAACTACTGCAAATTCTTCGTTTTCACTTTTGTGGCATCTGTCTGTCCATATCAGTTGCTTGACACATTTGCAGAATCACTGTGCGCAAGCTTGGTGGGTGAGCGGTAACTCTTGGGCCTGGCATTCAGGAGGACGTTGGTTCAAACTCACATCCGGTCATTCATATTTCGGTTTTCCATAGTTTACCGAAATCAATCGATATGAATGTCGAGTCGGTTCCTACAGACAGTCAAGATCAAATTTCATCCCAGTCCTTTCCCGTCTCTGATGACCACGATGTCGACGAGACGCAAACCCAAAAAGGAACAGTATGCCTGGGATCCTCAGAATGTTTCCTTCTTGTTTATACATACGGAGCTCTGAGATGACCGGTCAGCGATCGCGACTAACATCCTGGATCACACGGGTTTATCCTCGGTCGGCCATCAAGATTTCAGTTCTCTATTGTTTCGCAATATCGCTCTAGGCAAATGCTAAAAAGCGTCTTCCCAAGTTCATGGGCGAATGCATTCCAGTTCTTTATTCTCAGTAATCTCGCGGCTCTAATCACTTTGGCGTCGACAAGCCGCAAAGCCCTAATAAAAATGATTCTCCAGAGTATATTATTTCTGAACGGAGTTTTATTGACACGGGACACCTTTTTTATTTCATATTTAACCAAAATAGTTGAATGAGGTTAAGTCTCTCCTTTGGCAACATAAATATCTAAGAAATAAATTTTTCGAAATTCAACCAGTAAATGGGAAAATTATGAAGTATCAAGGTAACGGGTATGCGATAGTTGGGGTGTAAGGGTTTGGGAGAGACTATACTAGTCTTTTCCAACCAAATGTCAACCTCTCCTTCCCGTGGTGCACCCCGTTTGCACGGACGAGGCTCTGGCGACTGAAAGATTCCCGGTATAAGGAGTCACCCACTGCTTGCCAACGGCCTCCGAAAGGAGGGCGGAAGAGCGGGGAGCGGTTCAGGGCACCCTCTTGCCCTTGGGGTTGGAAACGGCCCCTAAAGGCGGATGAATCAGAAATGATCAACGGCATGGGGATGCAGAAGGCAACGGGAAACCACTGCATTAAAGACCCAAAGGGTATCCCGAGGACATGTAATCCTCTCAAATTACATATATCATGATGGCTTCTTCCTGGGTAAAATATTCCGGAGGTAAAATAGTCCCCCAATCGGATCTCCGGGTGGGGACTGCTCAGGGAGGAGTCATCAGAATGGATAGAAACATTCTACGAGTCGGAGCGTGGAATGTTAGAAGTCTGAATAGGGCAGGTAGGTTAGAAAACTTAAAAAGGGAGATGGAACTACTTAAGTTAGATGTTGTTGGGATTAGTGAGATTAAATGGAAGGACGCACAGGATTTCTGGTCTGGGGAACACAGGATAATTAGCACACAAGCTGTCAATGGAGTCACTGGTGTAGGATTTGTAATGAACAAGAAAGTAGGGAAACAGGTGAGTTATTATGAACAATTTAGTGACAGGATTATTTTGATGAGGTTAGAAACTAAGCCCGTCCCAACCACATTAGTACAAGTATATATGCCAACGTCACAGGAAGATGACGAAGAAATAGAGAAAATATACGCTGAAATTGAAGAATTAATCCAATATGTGAAAGGGGAAGAAAATCTAATAATCATGGGTGATTGGAATGCAATAGTGGGAGAAGGAAAAGAGGAGAATACTGTAGGAAGTTTTGGTCTAGGAGAAAGAAATGAGCGAGGAAGCAGGTTGCTAGAATTTTGTGAAAGATATAAGCTAGTAGTGGCGAACACACTGTTTAAGAACCATGCAAGAAGAATATACACCTGGAAACGTCCTGGGGATACAGGCAGATATCAGCTAGATTATATCATGGTCAAACAGAGATTCAGGAATCAAGTTCTAGACTGTAAAGCGTACCCAGGAGCAGACATAGACTCGGACCACAATTTGATAGTAATGAAGTGCAGCCTGAAATTCAAGCGAATAAGGAAGCAGTATAAGCAGAACAGACTGGAAGTGAATAAACTGAAACAATCTAGCACAAGAGAAAAATTTGCAGAAATTGTAGACTTAGGTTTAAGAATTAACTGTGAAAGGAGCTCAACCGAGGACGAATGGAATGCATTAAAGACCGAAATAATGAAAGCTGGCAAAGAAACCTTAGGCTTTAGGGAACAAGCTGCCCGAAAACCTTGGATCACAGAAGAAATTTTGCAGCTGATGGATCAGAGAAGAAGGTACAAACATGCTCAGGATGAAGCAGGAAGAGAGCAGTACAGGCAATTTAGAAATCAAATAAATAGGAAATGCAAAATAGCAAAAGAAAAATGGCTACAAGAAAAGTGTGAAGAAGTAGAAAAGGAAATGGTCGTAGGAAAAGTAGATGTTGCATATAGAAAGATCAAACAGAATTTTGGAGAAATGAAGAAAAGAGGTATGAACATTAAAACTGCCGAAGGGAAACCTCTTTTAAGCTCAGAAGATAGAGCTAACCGATGGAAGGAATACATTGAGAAACTGTATGATGGGGACGACTTGAACAATAGTGTATTGGAAAAGGAAGGCGATATCGACATTGATGACTTAGGAGATCCTGTTTTGAGGACAGAATTTAATAAAGCTCTGAATGACTTGAAAGCAAATAAGGCAGTTGGAATTGATGAGATCCCTGCAGAACTTCTTAAATCTCTAGGAGAGGAAGGAATCGAAAGATTATTCAAGCTGATATCAAAAAGTTATGAAACAGGAGAAATTCCTACTGATTTTAATAAAAATATCATCTTCATACTTCCAAAGAAAGCACAAACCGACAAATGTGAGAATTATCGCACCATTAGTCTAACATCACATGCTTCAAAATTACTGACCAGAATAATATACAGAAGGATGGAAAGGGTAGTAGAAGAGATAGTAGGTGAAGATCAGTTTGGGTTTAGGAAAAATCGCGGTACAAGGGAAGCAATTCTGTCTTTAAGATTAATACTTGAAGGGCGGATCAAGAAAAACAAAGATACTTTTATGGCATTTGTTGATTTAGAAAAAGCTTTTGATAATGTTAGGTGGGACAAGATGTTCAAAATTTTAAAGAAGTCAGGCCTAAAGTATCGAGATAGAAGAATACTCTATAAACTATATAAGAATCAAGTGGCTGTAATAAAAGTAGAGAATCACGAGAGACATGCATCAGTTAAAAAGGGTGTGAGACAAGGTTGTAGTCTATCCCCATTAATATTCAACTTGTATGTAGAAGAAGCAATGAAGAAAGTCAAAGAAAAATTTCCATGTGGCATAAGTTTTCAGGGAGAAAAAATCAGTATGCTACGATTTGCTGACGACATTGTCTTATTAGCAGAGAGGGCTGAGGATATTGAGAAGTTATTGAATGGCATGAACAAAATACTGAAGGAAGACTTTGGACTGAATATAAATCAAAGTAAAACAAAAGTGATGAAATGTAGCAGAAATGATACCAATACTAGCAGATTAAATATAAAAATAGGATCTGATGCAATAGGAGAAGTGAGTGAGTTCTGTTACTTGGGAAGCAAAATTACAACCGATGGCCGAAGCAGGAATGATGTTAAAAGCAGAATAGCACTAGCAAAAAGAGCCTTCATGAAAAAGAGAAACCTTTTAGTTTCAAATATTGATCTAGGAATTAGAAAGAACTTCTTAAAACTCTATGTGTGGAGCACAGCACTTTACGGTAGCGAAACATGGACTTTAGGAATACCGGAAAGAAAGAAACTTGAAGCATTTGAAATGTGGTGCTACAGAAGAATGCTGAAAATTAGGTGGACAGACAAAGTAAGAAATGAAAGAGTTTTGGAAATGATGGGTGAGAAAAGAAGTTTATGGAAGAAGCTTACGGAAAGAAGAGACAGGCTGGTAGGTCATATTTTGAGACATGCTGGATTGGTTAATTTGTTAGTGGAGGGAACAGTTGAAGGTAAGAACTGTAGAGGTAGACAGAGATTAGAATATATGAAGCAGATAATTGAGGACGTGGGTTGTAACGGGTATGTAGAAATGAAGAGGTTAGCACAGGATAGGAAGGGATGGAGGATTGCATCAAACCAGTCTAAAGACTGACGACAGCAAAAAAAAAAAAAAAATGCGATAGTTCAGAGTCAGGCTACCAGGCATCGCTGGGGTCGATAAGGAGTGATGTCATTAGCGCTAGATAGCAGCACAGACGGGAAACAGCACTTTTTAAATTTGTGTACGTAATATGTTGACTGGATTTAGCTAAAATAAACTGGTTCTTTTTACATGTCTTAAAAATGTCGTTCAAAACATCACGGTATTATATTTCGCTATAAAGTGTTTTAATCGAATAAAATAATTATTTCACGTTATCAACGGGAACTGCATGCTTAATAATTGTCTGTAACAGATTCCACCGTTACTTTCTGTATTTTCTTGCAATATTGTATTTTTGATTGGTGTCTGTCTTTGACTTCTAGCAGTAGTCGTAATCAGATTTTCACGGTTGTGACCATCTATGTTTGTAGTTAATTTAGTTTGGTACTCATCGGATTTTTGTATATTAATTGTATGTTTTAAGATTCTTTGTTTATATTCTCTGGATCAGATTGTTTTTCGTAACCAGTTTGGCAGTACGTTACCTACCTGAAAGAGGAAGCTTGTGTGCAATGTATGCCTGATTAATTACAATTATAAGTTTTGTAACAGTATTTAAGAAAAAATCATTGTTCCATTTTCTTTGTTGTCTCCTATTACAGTTTTCATACACGGGGATAAGCAGAAACCAAAGTTACAAGGTCGATATTGCTGGAGTGTCGTTCGTTATAGAGAAACTATTAGTGTGTGGTAACTCTAAGAAGTGCGTTTGGAAACAGTGCAGAGTTTCAGCGCTAGTTGTAGGTAAGCACAAATGGCGACTCGTTTGAAAAACTTTTCTGCCGAAGATATCAGCTCAGTTATTCGATATCTGTGGGCGAAACGTGTTACCAGCAGCTGGTAGAGGTTTGTAGAGAGACTGTAATGTCTTGTCGGCATGTCGCAGAATGGAGTCGAAAGTTTGCATCTAATAGAGAAAACGTAACCGACGAGGATCGCAATTGAAGCTGTTTTGCTGGGACCTCATCGAACACCCTCCCTACAGCCCGGATCTCACTCCAACTGACTTACTCCTTGTTTCTCATTTGAAGGAGCACCTAAGAGGCCGACAATGCGCGGAAGGTGAAACCCTTTGCGACCACGTGGCTGAACACGAAAGGACTTTTACCAGGAGGGATTATTCAAACTCATGCCTTAACAGACATGAAGACTACGTTGGAAAATAATCTGATGTAATTGGTTTGCTGTATATTAGTGGTATGAAATAAAATGTACATATTTCACTACAGGCTTTGTAGCCTCAGTTTCTGATAACCCCTCGTTCATGATCGTTTCAAGGCACTTCAGATTGTGTTCTTATTCTAGGTTGTAGTTACTACTTCATTCCTTTTTGTATCTTTATGTGTCACTACCTGCCGCCTAGTAATCAAAACTACTGGTATAAAAAAAAGAACTATGAGAGACTGTTAGCCTAGAGGAGCGGTAGCAACTCATCAACCCAAACGTGGGATGTTTGCACAGCTCTGGTAGCTTACCTTGAGGGTAAGACAATCCTTCCTTTGTGCTTGCAGATCAGCCGTGGGAAGCAGGTGGTGTCTGGAAACTAACCGGCTGTCGCTGACAGCACCGTAGACACAAACGCGGCATCCCTCCTGGTTCGACGACGCTGCGCCGGGCGGCGCTGCCGGCAACAGTGGCGTCGCGGCGGCAGAGGCGTCGGTGGCCAGTGCGTCTGGCGCCGCTGTTCGGCGCGCAGCAACATCTGCTTCCGGGCGTCGACCTAGGAGGAGGGACGGCTCGCCGAGGTACAGTAAGTAGAAACCACAGTCCAATTGGGGAGAGCGTTACATTCCCGGAGTGCGGGAAAATTGTTGCAGTTTCCTGAATCTTCTTCCATTTCTCTGTTGCTTGTCATTTTCTACACTTCACTACACTATAAATGGGATAGTAAATCTGTCTGTTTTTGTTACGTTTTCATGACTAAACTGCTAACCCCATCTTGATTAAATTTGACAAGGAAATACTACGTATCGTTACGAAGGATATAGGATATTTTTTTCGGGATAAATAACATGTTAGGTCATGAAATTTTGAAAAATAACGGAACGGTAACAGACAGACGGGTAACACATGTAAGTCTGTGATATTATATCAGTGATTCAGGCTTTGTTTCTCTCGCAGTCAGTTTACGGCTGGACGATATTCCACAGTTAACCCCGCCCCCTGTTTAGTTTGCTGCTATTTTTAAGCATGTTGAAAGTTGGTTCTATTCATGAGACAGGTTCAATGATGGCTTCCCTGCCATATAACCCGACCCCATGCTTTTTCGTACACCTTTCACGTAATTTAAAACTTTCTACATCCAATTCTAGCAATGGATTAATAACGCCACGCGTACGAAGTTACGAGTAATAGCTAGTTCTGTTTGTAATATATGGACTTGATAGTTTCATGTGATTTTCTTATTGTTATTTATACTTTGTCTATTATTAACTTTACAGGCCACGTATGTAGTAATTCAGAGAATCTGTTTGGTTTATCTGCGGATTGTTATGATCACAGCATCGGTGATAAAATATCGTGTTTAACACGGAAGTAACAGTGTGGTTGTTGAACTGTCTGGCATACGTTCAAGTAAATCTAATCAGATTTCTGCGAAAATAAAATATGTCGACTGCTGCTGATCTTATACTCCGATCATGAAGAAGGGAATCATTAAATTTGCATGAAATTTAATCTCATATAAAACATAAAACCTTGAAAGACATTAATAAATTTAATCTGGTTATTATTTTAGAAACTTGTAGACACTGGGACGATTGACATTCACTGACAGCTACTGCACGTACAAAGCTTTTAAATAAAGCACGTTAGTATAGGCTTCATATTAAACCTAAATAATTTTTTTTCTAAGATTTCTGTAGGTATTTATATTTGACGTAACCAGATACTATCTCAATAACGTTTATTTTTCGAAATATTCCTGTCTATGTATCATATTTCTGTGAACCCGGAAAGTGGCAAAATAATATGTTAGTTCATTCAATACATTAACCGCAGAGTTTCGTTCAGAAATTTTGTTAGTATATATTTTTGTACGCTTCAATTTGAGGAGTTCTCTACGTTTCACAATGTTTCTTTGATAATACACGAAAAATCGCAAAAATGCGAGGGAACACTTGCATTAACTTAACGACTGATACTCCTTACTAGGTAAGTTGGAAAGTAATGATCCATCTGCCATAATTATACTATATACTTATTTTATATCTCACAACACTGTGCCATTCGCAGGAAAATTTAAGCTTGCGATTTCATAATAGTAATAATTTTGATAGCTTTAAGTAATAACTTTGGTAGTATTTTGCGTCATTACCGCTTTCATTGAAGTAAAATAATGAATATTACAATTTTAAATTTCTGCATAGCATATAAAATTGAAATTGCTTCAATGATCTCAGCGCCGACGAACCGTTAATGCTAAAGCAAGAAGCAGATAATAAAACCAAAATTACTGTATCGTTAACGTTTATATAAAAAGGTGTGTAAGCACTTTGCTCATAAAATTCATGCTCAATATCTTTTTAGACGTCACTAACTTCGTGTACTAATATTCCATTAAATTTTACATTTATGCCCCCCGTACATAAAATTTCAAGGGGAGCGGAAGCATAAATATCCATCTGAACTTTTAATCGAAATACTATACCATTATTATATTTTTTCTTAAATACAGCGTACATCTAATATAAAAACATGAAAAGTTTTTTGACCTCCCGCTTTACCTACCTGTCACACAGATTTTGTTGTTATTTTTTACGAACTTATCTTTAACTCAGAATATCAAACTACTTGAAGCACATATCACGCAATAATCTATAAATAATTCTTAATGCTGAAATAATATTGTTTTTGTTTTTTCGTTTCTGTTTATGGTACTACATTGTCACTTTCATTTTTGTTGAGCGACTTCCGTTTGTAACACAATTCGAGAACTCATTACAGTTTTCTTTCTTGCTTCATTTACTAACATCTTGTTTTATGCACCGTATTTTTGTAAGTACTAAATACAGAAAGTAATATCTCATTTTCACCTCGAAGTTATTGGCATTGTTTGTGCCTAATAACGACTTGGTAAGGGGACGTGTATTAATTACGTGCGGTATTTTTTCGGAAATCTGGACCCCCCCCGCCAATATGGTGAGGTGAGACTTTGAGGGGAAGACCTCGTAAGTTTTGGAGAAAGACGGTTTTACCCCTCCCCCCCACTAACCATGGAATCGACGTCGTTTGTAGACATTTTTTAAAAATATTTTGTTTTGTTTTTTGATTGTTTTGTTTTAGTTCTTCAAGGAATTAAAAAGATGACGTGCGATTTCTGTCAATTTTCCCCCCCCCCTCTTTTTGGTGAGATTTATCCCATATCTCACCTCACGTAATTAATGGATGCTCCCTTGGGTTTTAGAGTATGAGCGCCTGTTTATAACGTAATTTTATAAATAATTTTTATTGTTTTTTTTTGTATTTATTCTAACAGATTTCCTCGCTAATAATATTAATGTATTTTAAACCTCTAAAATTTTCGGAATTTGATTCTCCGAGTCAATTAATTTCACTGTGAACGATCTACCCTACCTGGTATAGAAGCGTAACTAGGAACAGGTGCTTAGCAGAATTCGAGGAAATTTGCATGAGTGGAACCATTAACTCAATTGACACGCGATGGGCTATTCAACAAATATTAGCAAGCTGTGACCGCGTCACGCATAGAAGGTATGAGCACGGGAGCAGTGATGAATGAAGTCAACACGTGTGTAGCGCCTCACAGAGCCTGACGTAGCCTGCCGTAGTCTAAAGGCCAGCACACTGGTTCAGTCTCGGAAATGAATGGTTTTAAATTAAGTGTTGTCTAACATCACGTGTTGTTCTTTACACGTACGACAAATACAAGGAAACAATGGCGATATAACCGTAACAACATATTATTTCAACGATCAACTTTCACGTTAATAACAGATTATTTACGGAGCACTCTGAAGAAATGAGGATGTAGTTTTATTTGTTATATAACAGTAAATGAAAGCTTCCTTTATTTTGCTTTGCTTTCGTTATACCCTCATTGCCTTAGTAAACTGTTGTTAGAAATTTTTTATACGTAAAATAAACATATCTATGCAACTAAAACTATTTAAGGACATCGAATGACATGCTTCTTATAGCTTTTTTTTTTATGGATAGGAGCATAGCTGATGTAGAGAGCTTTATTCGCTTCTTAATAGAATACAGGTTTTGAACTTTTGAAGTGTGCAAATCGTCTTCTAATATGGTTCTCACATTCGTCCATTACTTGGATAGTTCTGATTATTATTTTTTTTATGAAGTTTCTATTATAAGGAATTATTAATTACCAAATTATTCTGTTGAGAATTATAAAAATACTTAGTACTAGACTTTGTCGATGGAAAATACCAAATACATTTAAAAAATTCAAATATTTAAAAATAATCTGTAGCTAATGTCATGCACAAATTAGTATTATGTTCTTCCACGTACACACAACTTTTATCTCCAATCTACCCTCACCTCAAACGAATCTCTATATTCTCCAGGAAATGCCAATTTTGTTACATACTGCATAGGGTGTGGCTGTTGGGGTGCCAAAATATTGATCATTTAATCGTGCGGAATTCCTAGTATAGTTCATCCTCGGAAATACGAGTAATTATGTCCTCAGTTTCCTGTCTCTATTAAGACGAAATAGTTCAAATAATAAATTTTGTAACATAGAAAAGCTTAAATCTCATTTGTAATGGAACTCTAAACTGATACATAAAATTCCTTAAACCATAATAGGAGCTTCCTTTAAATGTTAACTTTACTATAGACTTTGTTCCCTGTGTCATGTGATGTAATCTGCATCGAGATGCTTAAATTAGAATTTCATTCCATTAATAACAAGATAAATCATTAGTTACAGACAGCTGATATTAAGAAACTATAACAGTTCCAACTCCATTAAGAGCTAAAAATTATTATGAAAAATGTACCTTCAAACCTTGGTAAAATCAAAATTTCAAAAAAAAAAATAAAAAAATATGTGTCTTAAAATGGAAATACAGAACTGTTGGCTGAAGTACGCACTTAAATAAAAATTGCGATATTTTGTATATTCGATTTTTTTGGCTCAGAAAAAAAAATCTCTGACTAATGCACACAATACTTCACCAAAACTACAGTAAAAACCCAAATAATGATCTCAACTCTAGAAGATTCTAAATCTCGAAAAAAAAATTTTACTGATTACAACGTTTCATTTCTACTTCACGAATTCAGAAACGAGCCTTTAACACCGGTATTATAGGAGTTGCATCGTTTGATAAAAACTCACGTTTCACCATAATAACAACGCTCTGTAAGAACTTAGGGAAATAAACTCAACAAACAGAAACCAAAAAAATCAATGGTCAGAAGCTGAAATTAAGATGCTGGTGTTCCAGTCGATCACACAAATTCTGACTTTGAAAGTTGCACGTAAGTTAGTGGTTTGTGAGCCAGGGAGCACCCTGAAAAGAAAGTTCCATTCAAACTCCTTGAGAATAGAAAGACTGGTGTGACTGGTGTTAGAATTGTACTTATTTCACAATCACATACACTACGAAAACCGACATTATTCTAAACTTCCAAGCATACTTATTTTTTTTTTTAAAATGCATAAAACCTGGTAGTAAATAAATCTTGTTAGTGAACAAAACATATATAAACTGAATTAGTCTATAGATTTCGCATAAAACGAAACTTGAATATTACATATCGTAACTTGGGAGCTAATTAATTAAATTTCAAGCACATGCCAATTAATTTTTGAATAAACAGGACACTAATTACAAATCTATGTTACAAAAAATCTAAAAACAGGAGAAATGCATGCAAGGGATCACGTAAATGCACATAGGTTGTAACAATGAACTCCAAATTATTCACGGTTGCTATACATTGATGGGCTTGTAATTTTTTATCAATGATAAAATTATCTTGTTGTTGTAGGGCTTATACCGGAACAGCGTGGCCGTTGCCTTTGGGCAGTTTTCTATTCCCACACACTACTTGTTGAGTAGGCCTACCTGCGAATCATATGCAGTAAACAAATCGATGGGCAGCGTCGTTTCGCTATAAAATATTCATGACTACCTACCAGTTTACCCGTAACCGTACTAAATACATACGTAATTTGGGGAAAATTCGTAACTTCAATCGACTGGACAAAGATAAAAAAAAAGATATAACATTGCAGTGTGAAACATTCTTTTACTTTTAGTACGTATAAATGTTCACTTGTTGGTAGCAGCCATGTGCAACTCATTAAAGATTATGGAGAAACAAATACAAACTAGATAAATATGTTTATATGTTATCCACTAAATAGATTTCCTAAATATTTAACTGTTTTTTCAGTTTGGATTCCTAATGGCACGACGAGAAGCACAGAAGCAGATTTAGACTTATCAAGAGCACGTTTAAGTGCCTCCTATACTAATGGGTTTATTTTTCCAAGTCCCGGACCTGGTTACAAATCTTTAAGTTTACTTCGACTTCTGTTTGGGTTCCTACCCCCGCGGAATGCTAACGGTAGGCGAGGATCCTGTCTTGGAGAAACAAATGCACACCATTTGTTTCCTTATTAATTTATCTCAGATTTATGTCTGTTGACAGAGACTTCTCGTTCTGATGTACAGAGAAGGTAAGCTTTGTCAGAGTGAAACAAAAGATGTTACGCTGTCTTTTGTTTTGATTTAATGACAAGGGTTATCAGTTAATTAGAAGTTCGGAATGAATAGAGAGCTAAATATAAGGGGATCTTGGTATAAACCAAGCAACGTAAATATTATGGTGAGCTACGTAAAATATGGATGAAATGGTGGGTAAAGTCTAGACAGCGAATTACACATCTGGAGCCCCCTTTCAACATGCTATAACGCTCAGATTGAATCTTCAGTTTGATTTTTCCTACATTTATACATTTTTGTTTAGGATTCTAATGTTTACCGTTTTTTTTCGCCATTTCGTTGGGGTACCATTTTCATTCCATAGGCAATTCAATGATCAACAAGAACCATAAGGAATAATAGGGCAATTTAGATTACAACACGTTGAAACGGGATACATCTGATCATTAACATATTAATCATTACTACTTAGTAGACATGCAAATATATGAATAAAAATTATATACATTTCAGGTACCTGTTCTAACAGCCCTCAAACATAGATTTTAAATAAAATAGTATTTTACGAATTATTTGTAGCAAGCTAGGGGTTGAGTAATTATGATTTCGTATATTTGTCTTGCAATTTGTTGTGAATCGGTGTAAATGGAATTTGTTTCATGAAAAGAAATTAAGGAAATACTATTTAATATGTTCAAGGACAGAACTATGTAAGAAAAATTGATTAAATTTTTCTAATTCCAAGTATTAAGGTGAGCTACGATGTTTAGAGGATGATTAATTTTATGACAGTCTAAACTGATCTATGTGGATAAGTCTGGGTGTAAATATCTCTAATTTTCGTTTCTGTGCATTTTGTAATGATTGTAAATGATTTTGATTGTTTTTAGTTGTTTAAATATTGTTAGAGTACGAGAAACATCTGTCTGAAGCCTTTGTAATATTCTGGAACTGGCTATGAAACTTATATAGGCCGGGTCTACACGTAACGTCTTGACTGACGTTTTACTTGATCAGGCAAAACGTATTAGACAAAACATTGTGTGTGGACAGCAAAACAGACGTTTTACCTAAACTGAATGAAGACGGACGACTTCCAGAAAACGGATCGGCGGGAGCTTTGTTTTCTACATCTACATCTATACTCTGCAAATCACAAATACTGTGGGTGGCAGAGGGTGCTAAGCACCAATCCTAATTCTGCGCATTCCAATCCCGAACAGATCGAGGAAAGAAGGAATACATAAATGAATCAGTACGGCATCTTATTTCTCTAATCTTATCCCTCCTGTCATTGCGACCTATATAGGTTGGCGGAAGAAGTATTTCGTTGCACTCGTAACTTAAAGATTTTCGCATATTCTCCAGCAAATTCAAACGAAAACGACGTCGTCTGTCCGCCAAACAATCCCAGCCCAACCCACGAATCAGCTCTGTGACACGTAAGGACTGTAACTAGCAGTCACGAATCGAGCGGCTCTTCTCTGTACTTTCTCTTGACTGACGACTTCCAGCAGTGTTGTCGGTCTGGACTGATGTTTTTCCTCCTTGTGCGGAGCTAAAATAACTATTATTTTGTTTTTATTTTCGAAAACATTTTACACAGTGGTCTTTTAGAATCTAGGGCAGTGATTTCTTTACGGAATTAATTGAGTTATATCATAGTTATCCCTGGATACGGCAAGTTAGTCAAATGGCTACAGCGATCGGGACAAAAAAAATTAAGCATATGCTTTGGTTGATAAATATAAGCAAGTGTATCTTGGAGATACAAAGGAAGCGGATATGAAAGAAATAATCAATTCTTTTCGTTCAGTTTTTCTGAAAATTTTGCTAAAGTTAAGCAATCGGCTTCTCTGTGGAATGCCGACCTTCTTTTATTCTTAAACTATAAAGATACACCAAGAGAAACAATTATCAATACAGAGAATGTTTCAGAAGTTGAAGAAAGTTGTTGACCGCTGCAAATTAACAGAACTGTACATATAAAAGCAAAATAGGTTTATTTAATAGCTCGACAGTGGTAGTGCTAAATATAAATGAAAGAAATTATTATTGTCTTCAAAATTATTTTATTTTATCCAATTCTCCTAAAAGAGTTGTCCTGACAATGTCATGATCCTTGGTTATTAAAGTACATCCCCTTACACGTTTCGCATCTTCCAGGACAAGTCCACGTGTTCGTAGTTGAATGTTGTGTATATTTTCTGGTTTCAACATTTCATATATAACTCGACAAGATTCTGGTATAAGGCGTCTAAGAGATTGTTACGACATTACAGCTGTGAACTCAAAGTCTTGAGATTGTTTTGACATTATAGTTGGGAACTTTAGATCTTCGTACTTTCTATTTCTTACTAGAAATCTTAGAATAGCAGTCAGTCCCTCAAGGGGTGAGATTCTCCCTGTCACAGCAGAGTCTTATTTTTTAGATTATTTCAAATAACGATCCGTAACTATTCGTAAATAATTACGCCAGTATTCAAGTTCATGAGGTAATTTGCGAAGCAAATTTATATGAAAGAACCTTTTCCTCTTTAGCAACCAACTTCTAGATCATTCTTACTTTTTAATCTCATTAGACATAGTTAAATAACCACTAAAAGTAATGCTTCGCTCATGGTTTCAATAGAACTGAGCTGAAGACGGAAGTTAAAAACGTAAGCTTGTGGACGCGACTTTTTGGTCAGTTTTACCTGACGTCTTGCCTGCTCAAGTAAAACGTCAGTCAAGGCGTTACGTGTACACCCGGCCATAAGCGAGCGGCAGAGACGAGTTTAGAAACAGTTTTACGCGAACATATTGAACAGTTATTACATATGCAAGGAGTCTTGTACTGCGAGAGTGTATAGCAGTATTGTCTTTGAAAGTAGTATTGAACGTAATCTGTGGAGCTTGTGTTTTCCATGGGGTGTTTTTATGTGCAACCAGTATCTTTGGAGTCTGATGTTTTACGAGGAATAAACACGAGTTAAAATCTGAAAGGTATCTGGACTAATTATTTCTTCATATATAATAAACCACGATAAACCTACCACTGTTCATTTCAGTCTTTTTACTTTTTGATGAACAAGGATTTGTTCAATACAAGTAAAATATCGATGTTTACAAAAGCGGCACCTATTGGTAAAATCTTTATCCATCTATCACAAAATCTATAACGGTAGAAACAGTTATATGAAATGCGCAATTACCGACATTTTGTCCGCTTCATGAAACTGCTGGTTCTGCTTCTGGCTTTATGGCTCGTCGACGTCAAGGTCATTAGAGGTGGAAAAGGACTGGGAGCGAGGAATGGAAAGGAATTCGCCCGAGGCATTTTGAAGGAACCAGCCTGGTATGAAACTGCAAGCGGAATCATTATATGATGTATTATATTTTGTTACCAGGAAAATAAGAGTACAAACGATGACTTCCAACTATGGTGGAAACTTAACGTAAAAGTTGTGAATATGAAATTACGTTGAAATTCAAATAACTTTTTTATTCCTGCTATGGTTATACCTAACATTACCTTCGACAGTTACCGATTAAATGCAAGGAAACAAATTGTTTACCAATTCTAATTTCTTGAAAGCAGAAAATAAAGAACATACAAATTTCTTTCAGCTGATTGTTATGAGTTACCTATGTTATTAAAATCGATTGTTTGCACCTTTTTCCGTCTACTTTTAACACAACTGTTAAATTAAAGGTAGGATCCATTTAAATGTTTTTTGAAAGATTGCTAAACGATAATCTGTTTGAGGAACCATAATTTGTTAGCCGATAGTGAAATTTTTGCTCAATTCTGATAATAATTAATACTGGAGTTATAGTGCTCGTAAAAATTTACCACAAACATAACGGAGAAAGGAAATACTCAAGCTTTTAAAAACCTGAACTCCAGGCGTCTAAATTTCTTAGTATTAGTATGTTTTATTTACGTTGGCGTGCATGAAGAAAAATAAAAAATCATTACCATTGTTGGTAGTTCGTGATTCATGCTTTGTAGTTCTTCCGATGTATAGCTAGGCTTCATACGGTATGTAAATAATATCTTTGCATTGGTATACAGCACGGTACTCAATTAAACCCACAGATTCCACTAACGATCTTTAGAAAGAAGATTTACTGCTGTACTTAATTATGGCATGCGCTTGCCATTAATTTGGTAACTTATTAAAACCCTAAAACCACATTCTACCTTCAGGAGAAGATTTACAAGAATGTCATCTTAGATACGTAAGCTGCTTTCATGTGAAATGCCACTACGTGAGTCGCAAGTTGAAGCACACTCCAAACGAAGAATAGTTTATTTAGTATCTTAATTGGCCGTGTGTGCTCCTACTGCTTTAAAATGTAACAAGCAAATTCAATGTTGGTAATTCTCATTAAATACCCAGATAAAACTAAATAAAAAGCGAACATTCGCATCTTGAAATTATATAGGAACGCTTTACTCATCTAATTATTGTTTTATATCTGTTCAAAGTTAATACTGAGTCGTTAGTCAACGTATATTAAGTGAAAATGGCGGTTTTAATTATGTGGAAGGAGATTCAAGCTGTAGCTACAACCTCTTTGTTATTTATTTTAATATTGTAAATTAGTTGTGTGCTGTTTTGATTAAAATTTATCGCCACTGGATTGTTATTACGCCTCCGGATAGCTATATACACATTTCATAAAGAGAAGATAAATATAAACAATATCCAATTTATTACGAATATAGATAGCAAAATAATGTTTTTGTATGATTATGCAGTGAAGGGAAATTACTTGTTGGGGGTACAAAATGTAAATGTGAAATATCGTTTCATCATAAACTGTTCTGGGCAGGACGCATTGGGCAGGTGGTAGGCAAAGGTTTCAAAGTACTGTATGCATTAAGAGAGAATAATGAGTGTATGAAAAAAATCAGAATGCTACGATTTGTTGATGACATTGTCTTGTTAGCAGAACAGGTTGAGGATATTGAAATGTTATTGAATATCATCAACAAAATACTGAAGGAAGATTTTGGACTAAATATATACCAAAGCAAGAGAAAAGTGATGAAATGTAGCAGAAATGATACAAGTACTATTAGATTAAATATAAAAATAGGGTCAGATGGGATAGCAGAAGTTAGTGAATTTTGTTACTTAGGAAGTAAAGTTACAACCGATGGCTGAAGCAGGAATGATGTTAAAAGCAGAATAGCAGTAGCGAAAAGATCCTTCATGAATAAAGAGAAATCTTTTAGTTTCAAATATTGATCTAAGACTCAGAAAGAACTTTTTGAAAATGTGTGGAGCACCGCGCTTTATGGGAGCGGAGCATGGGCTTTAGAAATATCAGGAAGAAGGAAAATTGAAACATTTGAAATGTAGTGCTAAAGAAGGGTGTTGAAAATTAAGTGGACGGATAATGTGCGAAACGAACGAGTTTTGGAAATGATGGACGAGGAAAGAAGTTTGTGGAAGAGTATTACAGAAAGAAGAGACAGGATGGTAGGTCATATTTTGAGACATGCAGGATTGGTTAATTTGTTGGTGGAGGGTACAGTCGAACGTAAGAACTGCAGAGGAAGACAGAGATTAGAATATATGAAGCAGATAATTGAGGACGTGAAAAATGAGTGGATGTACGTACCAGGCAAGTGAGGAAATTGGTATACATAACCTGGATCAGACAGTGGTCTAGGTGTATGTCCGCGAAGTATTGGAGGGCTCAATGCAAAGTGACTAGGTACGTATGTGGAAATTATTATGGAAAACAGACAATAAATAATATCACAATGGAGCTTGGTAGAGATTCATTGCAAGACAAGAAGTGGAATGAAGAGAATAGTGGAAATTAATAAGGTTTGGAGGATGGTTATTGGGTGAAGTATTAGAATTGGCTATTGGAAGGGAAGAGAGGACGATGATCATAAAATAGTTATCGATTTCACATGTAAGGGACTTGAAAAGTTTTCATTTTTAGGTAACGGGGTTAGGTACTGAAATAATTTTCCAAAATCCAGTATGTAAAGAGATTCCTATAGGAATTAATTAATAATTAGGTTTGACGCCCGTTAAAAAACGACGGGTATCACCTTTGGTGGTAGTATGAATTTATTCTGGAAAGAATATTAAGAAAAAAACGAATATGTATCATTTTTAATGATATTTTTCGTGATGTGAGTACCTTTGTCTGGTTAGAGTATCGGAATATTGTCTACGATTTTTTTAAAAATAAATGCATTTTGCTTTAAATGACGGAAAGTGTAATATCAAAAAACGGATAACTGTTATTTATTTGATTGATACATTTTGCGATTACGTACATTTCAAATAAACTTTCTTTGAATTTTTAATAAACTTTATTGTTTCTTACCTTTTGCAAAAAAAATTCTTAGGGTGAATAAAATCTCTGAGCTTGAAGAACTCACAAATATTAATAGACGTATTAAACACAGACAGCGACAATAGCTCAGTCATTTAATTGTTTCAAAGTCCGTAGACTCGAACTTGCAGAAATACAAACTTGACTTTATTTGACCCTAAAATTTCATTCTGCAAACATTGGAGAATTCTTGAAGGTAAAAATCAAGTGAAGTAATGAGTTTCACATCGTGTATACAAAGTCGTATCCTTGATGATTTAAACCTACATAAAAAGGTAAACTTAAAGCTCATTTAATAGCTAACACAGACCGAGCGTGGTGGGTGAGTGGTTAACGCTCTGGCCTCGCATTCGGGGGGACGCCGGTTCGAATCCCCGTTCGGGCATCCAGATTTAGGTTTTCCATGGTTTCCCCGAATCATTCCAGGCGAATCTCGGTATGCTTCCTTCAAAAAGGCCGAGGCCGAATTCCTTGCCGTTCCTTGTCTCCAGTCCCACACTCCCATTCTGTCTCTAATAACCTCGACGTCGACGAGGCGTAAAGCCACAAGTCTACACTTTATTGAAAAGTAGTTACACGTTTTTTCAGCCGTAAAATATTTCCGTATTTTTTTTTTAACTATGAAATGCTATTAAAAACAAATTAATGTCTTTAATATGGCACTTAATTTCATAGCAGTCGCTTAGCTACTAAACTGTGCACCTGGCCTCTAACCCGAGTGACGGCTGGCATTTGACATCATCGTTCTCTAGCCAATAGCTATCGATGAGCACGCAGTCTGCAGACAACGCATTTTATTAAAGAGGATAGTATTTTGCTAACGTTATCGTTACTTCTATGAAATGTTGTAATATCATTTATATGAACCATTTTCCTCGTTTTGAGAGCACTTCATGCTTCAACGATTTCTCGTGAGCTTTGGTTAACCTTCTTTCGAGAACGATTGAAGTTTCAATAAAGAAGTAATCTATATCGTCGAGTTAGCTTACTCACATAGTTAACCTTGTGTTTGTAACAATAGCAAAATTGCTTTGAAGCAATGTAGCAGAACGCATTTCATAATTATAAGTTTGAGAAAGTATTTCATTCATTTATAGTAACTGTGAAACGAGTAGGCAAGACATATCTACTGACTCCATTAAGCTTTACTTTGCAGCAGAATATACCGCCATAACTTGTCGGTTATTTCATGAAGCACCATGTACAAACATCAATATTTTACGTTCCCCCTCATGAGGAGATCAAGACATAACATTGCGGAGGTGACTTTTACTGACAATAGATTCTGATGACTGATGTTCTTTGCTGAAGGTGAAGAATGGTACTTCACTCTTATACAAACAACAGTCTCGATATGAGACGAAGTGCGCAACCTGTGGGAGGGATGTACACATCGTTCTCTGAAGAAGGCAATAAATTACCAATGTACAACAACACAACGGTTTCATCGGCATAGGTGCCACACATGAGAAAGAAAATAAAATTTTTCTTCCATATCTACGTAACAAAATATTCTGGAAGCGAACTACTGTACAATCCGAACATCTTTTTGTGTTCTCCGACCTGCTATAATTACTTAGCAGCTATACGTTCACAAACCTAAATGGAATTGATCTGTAGTACTTATAATTTCACTTTTTTTTTAGAGACAGCGAATAATTTTAATTATATATTTCATGTAACAAATTATAACACATCTTATTCTTTTTATATATAAAAATCAATGTTTGTTTGTTCGTCTTCTAAGCATTCCTATACCATTTATCAGATTGCAATGAAACTATGGAGAGTTTTCGAGTGTGCGTCTGCGAAGGTTCCTGTGAAAAAAAAATTCCAAAATGTCCCCCCCTATTCCCCATAACACCCCATAATTTATGCAAAACCACATTTTTTATCCGATTTAGATAGGAATTTGTACACTCATACTATAAAACAAACATAAAAATACTGCCAACATATGGTTTCCGAATATTTATCCCCTCTCCCCCTTTCCACCCCCATTACGTTTTTACCCCATAATTTAGGCAAACCACATTTTTTATCCGATTTAGATAAGAATTTGTACACTTATACTTTAAAACAAACAGAAAAATACTGCCAACATATGGTTTCCGAATATTAATCCCCTCGCCCCTTTTCCACACCCATAATTTTTTTACCCCATAATTTAGGCAATACCACATTTTTTATCCGATTTAGACAGGAATTTGTACACTTATACTTTAAAACAAACATAAAAATACTGCCTACATACGGTTTCCGAATATTAATCCCCTCGCCCCCTTTCCACCCCCATAATTTTTTCACCCCATAATTTAGGCAAACCACATTTTTTATCCGATTTAGATAGGAATTTGTACACTTATACTTTAAAACAAACAGAAAAATACTGCCTACGTATGATTTCCGAATATTCATCCCCTCTCCCCCTTTCCAACCCCATTACGTTTTTACCCCATAATTTAGGCAAACCACATTTTTTATCAGATTTAGATAAGAATTTGTACACTTATAATTTGAAACAATCAGAAAAATACTGCCTCCATATGTTTTCCAAAGCGCATCCCCTCTCACCCTTTCCAACTGAAAATGAATGAAACAGCAGTTTAAAATTTATATGTAAATATTTTTTCATTTAATCTATGTGCCTACTCAAGTCCAGCAATAGTGAAGCATTTCCGGGTCAGCTAGTAGAATATAAAAAATACTTTACGTTAAAGCAGTAAATGTTGTAGCACTAGCGAATGTGCACAGTAACCATAAGTACTACATTATTGTAATACAAATAAATGAAAAACAGTCAATCTAGGAAGGGTTGTTTCGTGAAAGTGCTGGTTCGAAACCCTGTTCGCCTTTCTAGATGTCACCTATATACGATTTCCATAAATTACTGCAGGTTAATTCTGCGATGGTTCCTCGAAAGACGATTGCTGAAAACCTTCCCGGTCGTTGCCCCCCATCCTTTCCTGCTACTAATGACCTAATTATCGACAAGGCATAAAGACCCAAGCAACCCAAAAAAAGATAACACATTTGTCTCAATTTGAGATCTACTTCATGCATTAACAGTACTACCAAAGGACATAGGTTGGCTGTTATTGAATGATTAAATTCATCCAAAGGTTCGATCAGGTAAACAATGTAGTATCTTTTGATGTGATGTAAAGATATCTAGATATCAATGTTAACTTACTATGAATTCATCACGATGACTCAATTCTAATCAATAAACATTTTTTTTTATTTGCTTATGACTATACGCATCGTCCACGTCGAGGTCATTTGAGACGGGAAATGACTAGGGCAAGAAACGGGAAGGAATTAGACCATGGCCTTTTGAAGGAAGCATCCCGACATTCGCCTGGAGCGATTTGAATAGACCAGGGATGGCCAACACGCGTCCCGCAGGCCGCATGTGGTCCGCCTTGAACATTTTTCCGGCCCGCGAGATTCATCATACTTTTACAAAAATATATTTATTTTATAATTTTATAATTCGCAAACCAATGTATTAAAAAATACATTATTTCTGTATCCATTTATTCAAAAATTAACTGTTGAAATCATGATAAAAGATTAATTAACTTTGATTTTAAAATAATATTCTTGCTAATATATAATTTTATATGCGGCCCGCGTAGTTATGATGCATTTCCATAGTGGCCCTCAAGATCATTTAGGTTGGCCACCCCTGAAATCAATCATAGAAAACAAAATCTGGATGTACGGACGGGGATTTGAACCCGCGTCCTCCCGAATGCGAGGTTAGAGCGTTATCGTTCTCCCACCACGATCGGTACCATTAGAAAAACCGAAGCTATATTAAAGAGGTGATACAGTCATATTCGATAGTACGTATTTAATAAAATACCGTACAGAAAAAGTCATCGCATTTTACCGGTAGCGTGGACTGTTTAAGAGCCGGTGGCAATGACGTCTGTGTCTGTGGTTTGTATACAGTTGAAAACTAAGTGAGATACCAACCTCTGATAACCCGAGTAGCAATTCTATACTACGCCTAACATTCCAGAGTTTCTGATCATTCGTATCTGCAAATTATTTCGACGGAGCATGATGGGTGAACGGTTAATGCTCTGGCCTCGCATTCGGGAGGACGCCGGTCCGAATCCCTGTCCGGGCATCCAGATTTGGATTTTCCATGGTTTCCGCAAATCATTCTACGTGAATGCCGGAATGTTTTCTTCAAAACGGCCATGGCCAAATTCTTTCCCCTTTCTTATCCCCCGTCCCTTCCCACCTTCAATGACCTCGACGTTGAAAAGTCTAAAGCCACAAGCATATGTGTATATATAAACATTATTGCAGCTTGCTTAGTGCTTTTCCTTCCAGTATAAGTCACGCCAGATTTTCTCTCATAAGGACGGTACTATATCAGTTGTCAAATTAAAAAGCGGCTTACTGTAACTAATGGTAGGTCACCTCCCAGGCGGACTGACCCGCTAGCTCAGCCTTCCTCTCCACATAATGCACCGCCCGAAGTTGTCTCGCCTAATCCAACCATGAAGAACCGATTTGTTTTCACATAATATTCTGGTTGTTATATGCTTTTCTGAAGTTATCATATTAAACACATATCAAACTTTTGATACATAGCTGCTTGCGACGGTTTATCACTCCGATACTACAATCTGCTTCTAACCTTCCACGCTTGGACTCGTAGAATGTTTCTATCCATTCTGATGACTCCTCCTTGAGCAGTCCCCATCCGGAGATCCGATTGGGGTACTATTTTACCTCCGGAATATTTTATCCAGGAAGAAGCCATCATGATATATGTAATTAGAGAGGATTACAAGTTCTTGGGATACCCTTTGGGTCTTTAATGCAGCGGTTTCCCGTTTCCTTCTGCATCCCCCTGCCGTTGATCATTTCTGATTCATCCGCCTTTAGGGGCTGTTTCCAACCTCAAGGGCAAGAGGGTGCCCTGGACCACTCCCCGCTCTTCCGACCTCCTTTCGGAGGCCGTTCGCAAGCATTGGTTGACTACTTATACCGGGAATCTTTCAGTCGTCAGAGCCTCGTCCGTGCAAACAGGATGCACCACGTGAAGGAGAGGTTGACATTTAGTTGGAAAAGTATAGTATAGTCTCTCCCAAATCCTTATAGACACAGACAAAGTAAGAAAAGAACGAGTTTTGGAAATGATGGGTGAGGAAAGAAGTTTGTGGAAAAAGATTACAGAAAGAAGAGACAGCCTGGTAGGTCATATTTTGAGACATGCTGGATTGATTAATTTGCTGGTGGAGGGAACAGTCGAAGGTAAGAACTGTAGAGGAAGACAGAGATTAGAATATACGAAGCAGATAATTGAGGACGTGAGTTGTAAGGGATATGTAGAGATGAAGAGGTTAGCACTAGATAGGAAGGGATGGAGGATTGCTTCAAACCAGTCGAAAGACTGATGACATCAAAAAAAAAAAAATCTACAATATGATTTTCCAGTTTTTTAAATCTGAGAAAGATATGCGCTCTGACAATTAAGAGTGTATGGCTAATATCAAAACGCTATCTTTCCCAAAGCAGTTAGGTCTCATGGTTTAGGGACTGTAGGAAGTTTCAATCGAGGAGAAAGAAATGAGCGAGGGATCAGGGTGTTAGAATTTTGTGAACAATATAAACTCATATTGGAAAACACACTATTTAAGGTTCATGCAGGAAGGCTATACTCCTGGAAACGTCCAGGGGATACAGCTAAATGTCTGCTGGATTATATCATGGGCAAACATAGATTCAGGACTCAAGTTCTACACTGTAAACCATGCCCGGAAGGTGACATAACCTCTGACCACAATCTGATGGTTATGATGTGCAGGCTGAAGTTCGAGAGAATGAAGAAGCACAACTGTTTGGTTACTGTCACAGGTATCTATTGGTAAATAATGGGTTTTGCTGTGCTGATTTGTATAGGAGTTCTTACTAGGATCTCATTCCAGGAAAATGTCGGGATGCTTCCTTCAAAAGGCCATGGCCGAATTCCTTTACCCCCATCCTTTCCCTTCTCTAAAGACCTCGCTGTTAGAGAGACGTTAAGCAGATAAAATTTTTTTTTACTAGGATCGCCTGTTGCAGTAAGTAATTTGATTGGGAGTATCAACATAATTTAACATGCACCCAGTCCAGTCTTTACTTGTGTAGGCATGATAACCGATTTGGTGACTTTATGTAACATGATTGACTTTGAATGATCTATGCTTAAGCCTTTGTGAAAGTGTCTCTCTCTCGCTCTTGTGTTGAATTCATATTAAATTCGCATTGAAGAAAAGGTTTGTGTGTATATACGTATAAACCTAAAACGCGTTTCACCCTGCTTCATGCCGGCAGACTCGGAGATACCTGGGTTACTAACCCTGCTATGATCTTCCTTACAGACTCTTCCACCCAACAAAACAATCTTCCGCTAAAAGGCAGGCGCCTAGAGGGGACACCGACCAAGTCCGGTTGCTGTCCTCCTCCCTTTATCACTCATTGTTTAGATGACTTCCCTCGCAACACTTGATGGGTCACCATTCGGGCCACTTGCGCGAACCCCTACCACACTTGTAATGCTACTGGGGTTGCCCGTTACCCACATGATGAGATTGGATAGTGTCAAGTAGCTTTAAAGGTAAGGGCCACTCGGTCTACCGAGGGCCAGCATGAAGGGTAAGCGCCGTGCTTGTCATGGATTCTAATCTAGCTACCCATGGCGCGGGGTTTAGTAGGCAGCGCCATGCAGCCTAACTATACGTATCGTCTAACCCTCGATACCTCGCAGCCACCTCCCTACCACCTTGCCTAATGTCGTTTCAACTACACGGGCGTTTTCCTTTACCGACTGAGCGACGAATAGACTCGCGCCACCGCTGCCAGCACAGGCGGGGCCCTTCCCACGGCCTGTTGTTGACTGATGGACCGGCGCGTCCGGCAAATCCACGCGCCGTGGGAAACTAGCTTAAGACCCATCGTGCACGAGAAGTCCCGACGCCTCAAACGACTGCCCTACATATATATCCTACGGAAATGTAGCCTCTCTACGTTCAGAGTCACTGATGACTGCAATTTAGGCATAAATGCGACCACGTTACCTCAGGGTGACCCCTGTACTCGCTTTAGCAGGTCGTATGTATCGAGTGCATTTCAACTCCAACTTCTCGGTTACTCGGATGCCGAATTGTCATCGTGTTTCGGCATCTCTTTACGAAAGTCTACCTTGCTCTATCCCCCGGAGAATGGACCCGGAGGGTGGATTTCATACCTCGACGTTACTTCCAGACACCTCCCATGTTGCTATCTAAGACAGCTGATAGCCGCATTGCGTGCCTCGAGGACTAACAACGTACTTTTACGTACTGAAAGGAAACCGCAAAAGATTGAATTATGTCTTAGCTAGAAGTTTGAACGGATACATTAAGAAGCTATCACTTTGGAATTGTAGAGGTAAGCTAATTCGGAGTTGTTTTCGCCTGTTTAGAAGTAATCCACAGGAGTTTATGGATTTACGACCAAAGCTACGCATTTCAGGAAACAGTAGAGGAGAAGATCCAAAGAGGGGTTAGAGTCTAAATACGAGGTACATGGGGTTGTGCGGAGGCACGAGAATGGTACCAAAAGGAACATCAAGTGGTGGGGGAAGAGTAGTGAGCAAATCATATTGGTCTGTGATACACCGGAAATTGTTTTATCAGAAACCTTGCTTTTAACAAAATCATACCATTTCAAGTTACGTGAAGTTTTTTCTCTCTCTTTTTTACTTATTCAATAACCTAAATGGCTTCCATTTCAGCTCAAAGTAGATGTTCTGAGCTTCGTGTAAGACACCTGCCCTGTTCGATATATTTGTTTTGTAATGACTGTCGAGACCAACTTGAAGTACTGTATGGTCTAAAAACGGGCTACCATAGGAGTTCCAATAACGGGCTACCTCTTGACATGTAAACACCAAGATTTCAACACTCCGGATCAGCGACCAACTACTCAAACTTCAACGTCCAAAAGGGTTAGTCCATATGATGTTTCTTCAATCCCCCACCTTTGCAAAGAATAAGCAATCACGGTCGCAAGTTTTCCAAGACTTCCATCATAACTAGATTTCCTTACAGCGAATGATTGGAGTGTGCTGTCTTGAACAACTGTCAGATGATTGTGAAAGTGTAATCAGGTGCCTAAGCAAAGATAAAAATAAAAAACTGCCAAGCCAAACCAAAAGGCCCAGCGAAGAGTTGGACTCGGAAGAAAATCATAGGGCCATTCCTACTGATGGAGGCAGTGATGATGACGAGTTAGTGATTTTTCTGGGGGAGAAATATGGTGACGACAATGCAGCATGCATTTTCTGTGATGGGAACTTTTTGGATGATATCAGAGGCGAAGATTGGATTCAGTTCTACAAGTGTGAAGATTGTGCTGAGACTGAATGTGCTGGAATGGAAAATAAGGTATACATCTGCAAGTTAACAAAAAAAAAAAGATAGTAAATTTTTCAATTAATAAAGTTTTTGAACAAAATTTGGTGTTTTTAAATTTATAACGAGATAAATTTCCCTTTTTATACAAGCACCACATATTTGAACCACCTCTTGATCAGACATTTAACATTTTTTTTATCCTTTGATTTTGGGTTAAAATTGGTTATTGAAGTTATGAACCATCGTATCACTTTCATGATTGTTTATAGAAGTAAGTGACATCAAAATTATCCGTATTGAGTGACGTGGTTAATCGGTAGGACCAAAATAAAAGTGGTAGCCCGTATTTGAACCTTCTGCTTTAATAACATACACAATACAACTAAAGCTTAGAAATGTCACAGTCAGTGGTATTCCATTCCGTGGGTGCAGACTGTAGGCAAAAGATGTCACCCGCTAGTGTAAAAAATCCAATAATGCAGCTCTATAGCTAAAGCATCAAATTATCTACTACCCCAAGAAGGCACAGTGATATATTTTATTTTTTTTACTTCAGGCTAATACAGAGATGGTTTCTTCAAAAAAGCCCATGGCCAGATTTCATCCCTATCCATGCCCCCCCCCTCCCCTGTCTTTTCTCGCCTCTAATTAACTGAAAAAGAAGGATCAGGTTTGTTTGGCTCCACGCAGTATGTCTAAATTACAAGACTGGTAACTTCAGTATTTACCGATTTTATATATGTATAAAATTTCAGTTTCGAAAACTTATTGCGAAGTTGTGCCAGATTGAAAGTAAACAAAATTTTATTTAGTGTCTGCCTGTAGCATTTGATAAACCAATTCGAATTTTTTTCGGCTTGAAAGATCGCTTCACCAAGAGCTTAATGACATCCATAACACACCATGTGGACTAGACAATAGCAGCAGGATTGTAATGACGTCACCACGGCTTCAGCCGAATGCGACAAATGTAGGTGGGAGTACATTAGCGCGATACCATCGGATATAATGTCTTCACAAAAACATCTCCGCAATAGCATCATACGATACTGGCCGCCTTAGTGCAATTAGGCAGTGCAAAGGTGAAAGTCTCTCACTCTCTTGCAGAAATAGTTAATGCATATAGGAGCGATATCGAAGGGAATGTTTCGTAAACGAAATATAAATCTTGATGTCTAATTTCAACTAATTATTGTAGTGTATCGCTACACTACATGAAAATATTTGCCATATGCTGGGCTCCTAGCTCGCACAGGTGTACAGTACAAACAAAAGGGCGACAGCGCTGCTGTGGTATGCGACCTTGAGGCAGGTAGCCCAGGAGCCGGTATGGTGAGGGGAGAAGACAGTAGACTGCCTGCTGGGTGGTTGTGTGCGTCGCCAGCCGACGGTACAGAACATGATGTGCGGCGACTACCGTTAGCACGGTCTGTGTTGGTGCTCTATGCTACATGTCGTCATCGGAGTGGATGACGCTGTCCGACAGCCAGCAGATGGATCATCGCCTGGGAATACTACTGGAAGCAGACTTGGCGCCTTCTGCAAAATGGTAACTGCACAGAGATGTTGATAATCACTACAAAGAGTAGTCGTATTGATAAACCCCGTGTCGCCCTAGAGACTCTCATCGTCCCGTTGAGCATAGTGAACGGACATATAACAAAACTGATAGATATTGAACCTATCATTTTACAAGATGATTGTTTATTCGTAATTGAAATGAAAATTTGTAATAAATGTTAATGTCAAACGCACATGATACGGTGTTGCCAACAGGTAAAGTAACATCTCAGTTCCCCTTCTCAGAAATTTCATTCAATAATAATGATTTTGTTGATAAAATAAATTAAATTAAAAGGTAATTTAATTCATAAAAAGAGGGAGTACAAGTTGTACGCTTCACTATCCATCGTGTAATTACCATACGGAGATACGGCACCCAGAAGTCCAACGTGTTCGATTGACGCACATTTAGAAGAGACAAAGTACGTTGTTATATACTGCAACTTGCAGAACACTTTTACGTGTAGGCAATGATGAAGGTGAATTATATCGTCTCACTGGGAGACGACTTATTCGGTAACTTAAGTATTGTCGACTTGGCGGCAAACGAAGAATTGAAATTCATATTTGTAAAAAAAATTCATTAATCCCCGAGTTCCAAAAGAACCAATCGTATGGTCCCTACTCCATATAACAAATTGTTAGATGCCTCATGGCTTAATTAATGTAATAAATAACTCTTCCACGATCCAGTTTCAAATCTTAACTTGTTTTATTGCTAATGAGACATTGGACTTCAAGTTACAGTTCACATATAAACACAAAACTCCAACGATTCCATTCGACACTTCTTCCAAAGACAATACTACCAAAACTGTTCTTTCAACACTGTCTTTGGCTGACGTAAATTGAGTCTGTAAAAAGTATCTCTGAGTTTCTGCTGGTCGATTTATATAAGTTCCATCGAGGCTTCCGACAGATATTTCTCGAACTCGAACAATACTTAAACAATTGAAAACATATTAACAACAATCAAAATTAATACTTAATCATTTAAAATCAGTACAAAATGCTTAGAAATAAAAATTAAAGATACTTAACACAAAATTATCCACATAAATCATTTTTAATTGTAGAAAAGCGTCCTTTAACATCATAGCTCACCTAAATACTTGGAATTACAAACATTTTAGCAATTCTCGTATGTAGTGGGTGCCTTAGTGGGCAAACTACGTTACAATTATCTTTTATACCTTCATGATTAATAAAAGAGGATTTTTAATTTTAATTTTTATGAAGGATGAAAATTAATTAATTTTTGCAAGAATCTCGATGTTAGTTGGAATTTAGGAAAATTGTAATCGCCAATGATAAGAAAATAAATGTCATATTGTGACAAGTCTGAGCGAATTTACCGTTAACATTAACATAAATTGATAAAATCATAAAAGCAACGCTCAGAGGTACAATTAGCCGTCATGAGCAAGCAAACAATTGTGTATTTACTTTTAAATCCATCTCAGAATTAAAATGCAAGAAATAATGACAATTTGAAAAAATGAAAAATACAAGTTATGACGACCTCAGACAAAGGTATCGTAATAGTGTGACTTTACAGTTAAAAGAAAATCATGGGCGCCACGAATGAACAATATATCATTCAAAAATAACTAGTTCTGGCAAATTATGCCGCTAGCTCAGGGGTTTTTCAATTACAAAGTGAGAACATGGATCTATCCTCTCAAAGTCGCTTAAGGATTCAGTTTCACGGAATGCACAATCAGATGGCTTGGTCGTAATAAGTTACCATTGTAGTTCTGCGTCTGATGTCTGCGGTGATCGGAGATAACCCACGGTATGTGAGATTATCTCACACGGTGGCTACAGACACGTCCTGTCTGTTAATGCGCATCATCGCATTAATGGCGGTGTCGCCGTGATAAGCCTGCTCCGTCAGAGTTTTTACGACACCAGGAGTCGAACTGCAGCAGAGGGCGAGAGAAGCCAACCTTCCAAGTCCACCTCAGACTAGACTCGCCTAGAATCGAATGTAGAATGTCCAGCTCCTCGCTCTTCGGTCCACGAGGAAAACTTCTGGCTCCACCCCCTTATAGTCTCGAAGATCACATTCAACAGAAAATTCCCAGGATTTTAAGTTATATGCTCATTTGGATTGGATCTGCAGGTTGGCACCTAATGTCACGTGATAACCCCGATATCTCATTAGCCACGCGTAACTAACAGAGGTCGGACGTATTCGGCTGCGTTCGGGGACGACTCTGTGTTCGGGCGGCAGGCATTTCCCGCGAAGTGAGTGACATTGTTGACCGCCCACCCCCAGGGAGCAGAGTGTGTCGTCAGGCAAAACCCTAAATCCGCGACTTCCTGTCGCCATGGTTCGGGAAGACCACGATTAGCTTCAAGCCTATACAGCTCAATAATTCTTTAATATTCGCTTTAAAAAGATACACTGAATGTTCACCATTGCATTACAGTCCTCACTTGGAATCTTGCGTACTTTAGGAAATTACAACAAATATCTATTTAGGTGGTCGCCCAAGATTTATGTAAATTATTCTAATATTATTATTTATATAATAAAAATGCACATTGGAACGTGGCGACAGCGCGCCACGTTACACTTGCATAGTTCAGTCCTTAAACATATTAAATGGTATTTACATAATTTCTTTTCACACAACAAATCCATTTATACTGATTTACAGTAAATTACAAGACAATCATACAAAAATCACTTTCAGTCACTCTAGCTTGCTACAAATGCTTCATAAAATACAATTCCAGTTAAAGTTTAGTTTTGAGGCTGTTGCAAAGTGTTTATTCTGAAGGAAATAAATATACTGACCTTCCAGAGAACAAATACCGACAGTTTGCCGAACGATGCAAGATAGACCTCGCACTACGTTGAGGAGATCCGTATACCGGAAATTGGCAGCTGTGAATAAGACTGTTGAGGGCAAAAGAAATAGCAAAGGAGAGAATGCAGTGGCAACTCTTCTTGGAAGCCAAATGTCCCAATGGGATGTAAAGGATCTTATGATATGTCTGATCTTGGAAATTACAGCTAGTTAACAGAAATTATCCATTTACATCGTTACCGTCACTGAAGTACGCACGTTAACAATTAGCGGACTTGTAGCTTACTGTATAAAGTACTCGCCTTGAAAATTGAAGGTTATCTCTTTAAACACAGCTTTGGCTTAAAGTTTTTACGTGACTGGCATTGTTCATGTGAGTACGCGAAGACGTTACGTGGTTCACACTGCGCGTTTAATTCTTGATCCAGTCGCGACATAGGCCACATGCGCTGTAACTTGAAATTAGGTCACTAGGTCGTAAAACCATACGAATTTAATGTCACTGCAGCAATGCTTGACATTAGACACCGCAGTTGCTAGATTGCGCTGCAGTGACGGGAAAATTACAATATCCAATTCTTGTTAGGCTTTGTGGAATATAACGTCTTTCTTTTTTTCTTATGGCTTTAAGCCTAGTCGTCTTCTGGCCATTAGAGGCGAAAAAGGAACGGGAAGGAATTCGGTCACCGCCTTTTTTAATGAAACATCCCGATTTTCGGCTGGAGTGATTTGAAAAACTCAAATTTTGTTGCCTGGACGGGGATTCGAACCGACATCTTGCCGAATACAAGGCAAGAGCGTTACACCTCACCCACCACGCTCGGTAATACAACATCTATTCACTGTGTGTGTAGCCCTATTTAAGTCCAGCGTTTAATCCCACACATCTCCGCTGTGAGTGTGGACATACTATGTTGCTGATGGAGACACGTTGATCATTGGGACGTTAATCTTCCCAGATCCTTGAAGTTCTTTCGGAAGAATAGGAATGAATTCACTTGAAGTTGTGTTTCACCTTCTGTAGACTTTTATATCTTCTACAGAACACAAAAAACGTACTATTATAACAAACGCCCATCACAAACATCTACGATTTCAGTATAAACGTATAGACGGAGTTAAATGAAAAGCAAAGCAGTCAACTATGAGGTCATGCTGATGGAATTCTCCTTCGCCTGGGAGACATTCGACTTCGATATATCAATGCATGTACTTGTGGAGCTTCCTGTTAGAAATTTTTTTATATGTATATTATAACCCAATGAATAAATCGCAATCTGTATAGCGATGGATTGTAAGCATTGCCTACGATATGGACTGTGTTTAAATTAATGTATAGGAAGCGAGGATGTATTAATAGCTATTTACAGTCATTTCTGTCAATTCTGCTGTTGCACTACAGGAATGTGATTTTCTCTGGAAACTACGAGGAGCTATCGACCAATTTGCTTCGAGATGTGTTAGAAACCTGTCGTGTTTGTCTGTTCAGAAAGGAACTTGTGAAAATATCTAATCTGCTTCAAGATTTGTTGAGGAACAACAGACTTGCCAGGGAACTATATTTTCCATTCTACTTGCGAAACGTTACATGATTTAGCTTTTCAGTTGTAAAATTTAGATGATGCACCAGTTTATAACAAGTTCACCTGAGCATCACATCGATGCTAGAGCTAGATAAAGCATGTGTGGACTTTATCGCACGCGTGTCTGTCGTAAGCTGCGTTCCCACGACGTCTTGTAACGGAGTGTAGGGATGAGCGCGCGCCACAGGTTAGCCCTCGTTACCTCTCCACCACCTCCTCACCACGTTGCCCAGTGTCGTTTGGCACAGAGCACTTTACAGCAACAGAAGGGGTGCGATGGGAACTTCGCACCACTACACACGCCTGTGATGTTTACCGACACAGAGTGGGTAGCTGCGTCTCATCCACCCTAGCAGAGGCGGCCTCATTCCCAAGGCGTGTTGTTGGGTATCCGTCCCGTCCGGGAGGCCTCCAGATGCATCGGAATAATTCTGTACGTTAATATTAAGATCGTAATTAATCTAAATTCCTGAAATCAAATTTTCCCAAAGCTCTATAACGTCCCTGAGTCGACTCAAGTTAAAAAATGTGGCCCTCATCAGGTGCTTTCTTCATTTGGTTAAGTTAACCTGCCAGAGTTTCATGTTGACAAAGCTAGTCGGATTTATAAGGAACCCTTTTAATATCAAGTAGATAAACAATTTCATATTCTCATGAATCATGAACTTCAAAAGTACCATAAAGAAAGAAAATTGAAGCAATCTAAATGTGCTGCTATAGAAGCATGCTGAAAATTAAGTGGACAGATAAAATATGAAAAGAACGTGTTTTGAAAATGATGGGCGAGGGAAGAAGATTGTGGAAGAGTCTTGCAGGAAGAAGAGATAGGATGGTGAGTGATATTTTAAGACATGCGAGATTACTTAATTTGTTAATGAAGGGTACAGTCGAAGGTAAGAACTGTAGATGAAGAAAGTGATAAGAAAATACGAAGCAGATAATTGAGGACGTGGGTTGTAAGGTGTATGTTAACATAAAAAGTTTAGCACAAGATTGGATGAGAAGAGAGGATTGCATCAAACCAGTCGAGACTCTGATGACAGTAAAAAAAATTATTCATGTTTAATTGATGCTGTGTCTTGATGAAGCAGTATAATTGTCTTTGATGGAGCTTACTATGTTTACTTACATTTGGATTCGTTAAATAAATTTTGTAATTTAAAGATCTTTCTTTATAGTTTGTAAGGAATCATTAAGGCAAAGTATTTGATAATTCGAATCAAATCCAATAAATAATTTAAAATAGGTACTAGAATAGGGCGATTAATACAAATTTCGTTTTCAAAATGTAACACGAACATAATGCTAGTACACTACGAAACTTCGAATTTCATTCAAATTTAGTGACCCATACATTCCAACGACGAATAAAAGTTTCCCGAAATATCGAGTAAATTTAATTTGTCATTACAATTTGTAGCAATCGGAGTCATCAACTATCGTCAACACCCAGAACGTTTCGGGGAGGTCATATATCTCGCCGCAGCCAATTTGACACTTTACAATACAGAAGCTGACGACCCGTGTGCGATGGAACAGTAGATAACAGGCAGTGCAGCCTTCGAAAGCGCAGCGGGCTCTATCGTAATTGAATCTGTCCGCCGTTATGGATGAGGCGAGGTTTCAGAAATTCTGTGGCTCGCTGTTTTAAATGGCAGCTGCCGACCTTTATTGTACCTCTGAACTTCACTTCTGGTTACAAGAATTCTTCTCTCTCTGCAGCGTGAACGTTCTGCAACCATCATACCGAAATTCGTTATATAGTTGTCACACGTCACAAAGCTATGCCAGAATTTCTCGTTTGGTTCCGAAACTTCTCCATATCAAAGTACTCCATATTCAATTTCCGAGGAGAACTGTTACACGCTGATTTTGCAATTAATTCCCGGGTCCGTTGTCAGAATGAGATTAAAGATATTAGTGGAACTTAGATCTCACAAAAACAATTCTTGTAAAAATAGGCCAAGTCTCATGTTCATGTAGTCTAGTGACAAAAAGTTATGAGATCTTCTTCTGAGCCAAGTATACACTTTACAGTGTGTATTCACTTCCATTTATGAAACAGAATGTTTTCTCTCGGTATCATAGATCGTTTATTTATGACAAAAAATCTGATGACTTGATCATTATGCATGTCATAATTTTTATTTAAATTGTAGGCATAATATATATACTTGTAAAATTCGTAAAAGAGCGAGGGAAATCTTGGCTTTTACGTATTTATTAAGATTGCTAAAGCAACACATTTTAAGTATTTGTATATGTTAACTAAAACATGGCGTGCATAATTGCCAAGTCTTCAGATATTTTTTATCCTAAATAAACGATCTATTATACCGAAAGAAACCATTCTGTTTCAAAAAGTGAATACACACTGTAAAGTGTAGATTTGGCTAAGAAGAAGATATCTTAACTTTTTGTCACTACATGAACATGAGACTTGGCCTATTTTTTTTTACTAACATTGTTTTTGTGGGATCTCAATTCTTGTTGTAAGTTTGTAGCTTATCCTGAATCGCCGTTCAAATGTAATGATTCCACTTGAAAATCGGTGAATAAGAACATTTCAGATTTTAAGACATCAATATACGTTTACCAACAATGCCCCAATCACTGAAAAAAATTGATGTTCCCGGTAGCCGAGCAATGCAGATTGCCGCTGGCTTAACTTCCACCAGAAATAAATTACTGGTAACTTCCAAACTAAGCATAAGAACAAAGTAAACTTTAAGATATCAGTTAAACCTGCTTATCTCTGAGTACTAAAAAATCCTCAGCCATGTAGCTTCATCGGGAGCAAAGCAATTAAGACACAAATATGTGTCAGAATTTTACGTATTTGGGATTGAAATTAAATAAATATGGGGGAAAACTCCAATATTAGACTTTTCTCATGATATTGGGTAAAACCATATATGTGTACCAAATTATTAGTGGAAGTTAGATTCCTGTAACATTAATTATTTCTGAGTTCCTCACTCAGTTATTTATTTATTTATTTTTTGTCTTTGCGCCTCGTCGACGCCGAGGTCATTAGAGGTGGGAGTCAGTGGCGGATCTAAGATTTTCAGAGCCGGCGCAAAAACTGTGGGAGTGCCCCTTCCAACGCCACGGACAGGAGGGGTTCTGACTCCCAATACTGCGACCGTGCACTTATTGATTCATAAGACGTAGACGTATTTTTTGAAACACTATCTTCTTCTAGACCTGTGTTTCTTGTTAATTCGTTTAACAAGGCTCTCCTTAAGACTTTTTGTATACGAGATTCAGCCAGAACTCTCTGCTAGAAATTAACTTGCCTAACTTGAGCTCCTACATTTTTACCAACAAAATTTTTTTCGTCCTGATGTCTGCTTTATTCAACGCTGAAATGCGTCTTGAGAAAATCTTGTTCCAATTTTTTATTTGTTTACTTCTTTGGGTGTTATTTAATACTGAATAATGAAATATTGTTAAAAATACTTTTTTATGAACATTAGAAATGATTTTAAACATTAATTACAACAGTTAAAACAGAAAAATCCATTGTTGCACTTCCCTAAAATCAAAGAAGATTGGAAAATCGTAGCATATGGGTTTAACCAACGTTATCAATTTATTAATTTTGGAGGAGCATTAGACGGGAAACGACTAAACCGCCACCTAATTCGGGTGCAAGACATTACAACAAAATTGTATAAAGAACGGTACTGCGAACACTTCAACACAGAAGGCCAAGTAAATTTGCAAGATGAAATAATTAATCAAGGACGAGCTTAATTTTACTCTTTACATGTAACTACGGTTTAATTTTAATTTCATGAAGGGACATTAAATATTTAACCATTTTACAAATATTATTTACATTAACGTGGGAAGGTCTGGTACAGTTTAATAAAGTCAGTTAAGACATCTTTGTCAACAAGACGAGTGTCCATTGTAGCAGAATACGCGTCAGTCCACGACTAGGGATTGCAATCCAGTAAAGCGGGATCCCGCAATCCCACAGGATCCCGCATCATTAGACAGTCTGGCGGATCCCGCACAAAATTAATCGGACCCGCAACCCGCAAATCCGGCGGATATGTATAACAGTTTGCGTGACTCGCTGCCCCACTCTGTCACTATCGTATGTATTGCACTGTTTGCCTGTACCCTCATAGTTGGCATTTGACTCGTGTTTATAAATGTTTCTTTTTTTCAACCTTCGGCATTCATAAGTAAATAAATCCAATGTTATGTATTCATAAAAATTACGTTTGTTTTGAGTACGCATTTCTATAATTTGAGTTATGTTGCGTATTTAGTACGATTTTCTAACTATTTAATAAGTATTTTTTATGTGCCGCATCCGTTACCTGAACTACACAGTTAAAACTTTTTATTCGTGGTTTCATTACTTCCATTTTCTGTATTTGCAGATGAAGTAATTGTGACAACTTTCTTTATTTGCTGCTGAAAATTTGATTATTCGTTGATAAGAAAGTAATGTTATCGTAATTTTAACGATCGCATACCTATTTATTTTGCAGCTATCAAAAGGCAATTGTATATCCTTTGAGAGTAATTTTTGCCGCCGTCTCAATGCGTTTGAGACACATGCTCTTTGAAAGCCGCCTGCTTACATATGCCGCTCTGGCTTTCGATTACCCCTCTTGGGTCAATCGCCACAATACATTATTTTTGAGTGAATATCATGTGTCCTATCAACTCCTTGTTATTATTTCGACTAAAGGCAAAAAAAGTTATAATGAAGTCTTAACGGATGTATCGCCGGAATGTGTTGTAAAAACACCATACTTGGACGGCTGCCTCCGTCGTCTTCCTCACGTGTTTGTACAACGAAATCCGGTGATACATCCGTGAGGACTTCACTGCAATCATAAGCCGAGAAAATCTCCTTTCTTATTAAAAGTCGTTACGTCACTTAAAGTAAAACTGAAATGACAGTATACGTCTTGGTGAGTAGTTTCTTTTAATAATAGTGAATCAACTATAAGATCAATCAAGGAATCAGGAGACATAATAATGAATCACACAAGAACAATTCTTGTAAAACTAGGCCAAGTCTCGCGCTTGTGCCGTGACATAAAGTTATGAAATCTTGTTCTGAGCCAAGTCAACCCTTTACAGAGTACATTCACTTTGTGAAATAGAATGCTTTCTCTCTGTGTTATGGAACGTTCGTTTATTTAGAATAATAATAGTAATAAAAAACTCTGGTAACTTGGCCATTGTGCATACCATGTTTTTAAACCGATGTGATACATTGTAAGGCATGACCTAAGAGATAATATTTTCCATTATTGATTATTTATTTAAAAATTGGTTTAGATTTAAAAATAAAAATGTAAAACCAACTAAGGACAAACAAAAAAAAAAAAATTGTCATTTTGCCAATTAAAATATCGTTAACTGTTAATTTTTATTATTTAACGTTAAAATTGATTTATTAATTTAATTAACTGACGTTTATTATTTAATTTATTAACACTTTAAATAACTATGCAGGGGCGTAGCTACTATGGGGCTAGGCGGTGCAGTGCACCGGGGCCCTCACGCTCAGGGGGCCCTCACGCTGAGGGGGCCCCCAATCACACCTCAAGGGGCCCTAAGCGCACCTCAAGCGCAGTTTAGAGGCCCCAGGAGCCTTCACGGCAAACTGGCGACTTTTTTTTAGCTCTACCGTCGTCTAAGGGGCCCCTGAGAACACAGGAGCCCCTCACTAAGGGCCCTCGTTGCTCAGGAGGGGCCCCAACCACTGCTCAGGGGCCCCTAAAGAACAATTCAAGGGCCCCCATCCTCGGTTCAGGGGGCCCCTACCAGCACACAAAGCATTAAAAAAGGTCGCCCGTCTGGCCTGAGAGCCCAAAATAAATTTTTTGACCTAGCTACGCCACTGTGACTATGTTTTAAATTTATGCGTATAAGACTGTTGGCGCATATCCCGCTGGATTGAAAATGCTGCGGGATTGCAATCTCTTTCAACGACCGTCTGTCAGACTGTGTGTTAGTGGCGATCGAAGGGTCGCAGGCTGACGCTCTGACAGTGGCGTGACGTTGCCCACTAACTAGAAATATTTGCGATGGGCTCGGCTCACCGCATTCCAGGACTGTCTGTTTCCCCGCTAGTGTATTGGCCGCTATTGTCACCGCTCGGGGCAGTAACGGAGCTAATAAAAGAGGTTGCCGCGACATAAATTGCCGCCTTTCAAGCACGATTTTGCCGCCCCCTGAATATGCCGCCCGGGACAAGCACCCTGGTTTTTCTCCCCCCCCCTCCCCCTCATCCCCCTAGATTCGGCTCTGCCGGAACTTACTCATACCTTCGAATAAAATATACAGCTTCATTAAAGTAATAGAAACGCATGTTCTTCTGCTTTATCTATACTAATATTATAAATGCGAAAGTAACTCTGTCTCTCTGTTTGTTACGTTTTTCGGGCTAAATGGCCAATCTGATCGCGATGAAATTTGACAAGGAGATGCGATTTAGCATTAGGATGGACATAGGAAACTTTTTCTGTTTAAATAGTACATGTTGTCCTGTAAATTCGAAAAATTACCGAAACGAACATAGACCGACGGTAAGGATGTGTACTACTCTGCAGTACCTTAGAATATTGTTGCCTGGTAGCTCAGTGGTTAACGCGCTGGCTTACAAGTGCTGGACCGTAGTTCGCGGTTCAAATCCCGATGGAGGCAAATTATTTAAGAACTGTTTTTGATCGTACGAGCCATGCCTCGACGGTCAATCTTTCAGATTTCATATTAAACTGTAGATATCGCAAATTAAGGGGTGAAATGATTGGCAAATCGTACGCGGTCTAACAATTCTGTTGGTGTACACCTTTCTACGCTGTATTGATCACTCAGCCGTTGTTTCTCTTGCAGTGAGTGTGTGTGTGTGATCTGCAACAATAATATTGTATATGCAAAATAAGTCTCTGTCTTTTTGTTATGTTTGTCGTCTAATTGGCTATACCGATATTGATGGAATTTGGAAAGGAAATACTTCATATCTGTTGCAAGGACACACGACATGAATAAAATTTTTTGTCATGGTGTTTAGAGAACTTATCGAATGATGACAGACGGACGGATGCGTGTGTTAATCTGTAATGTTACGTCGGTTGCTCAAGCTGTGCTTCTCGCGCAGTCTGTTAGTGTATGATTTGTTAGTAAATTTCGTTTAGGGACAAAACGTATTTTGGTATGTACCATTACTTTGTGTCTGCCTAAAAGTTTCTGGCACCAGTTTATTTTGTCCTCTTCTTTGACATGCCTAGCGGGCGTAAACCTGGCCTAAGTGGTCGCTCTAACAGAGCACGAGCAACTAAAGTTATTACAAAATCCAAGAATCGTTTGTTAATGTTGAAGATGAAAAGACCAATCAGAAATAAAGCTGTTCTAAATTGAAACCCCCCCCCTCCCCAACCTTACCACATCCCCGCACCTTCGTTTGTCTTTCTGTTTGTAAATACGTTGGAAACTGATTCTCTTTATGAGACAGGTTCGACATTAGAATGATATAGTGATGTCTTTCCTGTCATGTTATGCCGTATTCGTATTGTTTGGGAGTAATCATAAGTTACTATCAGTTTTCTATATTCACTTCTTGCACTGAAATTCTAAGTCCACTCGTACGAAGTCGCGGGTATCGGCTAGTAACATATAAATTTGTTATTTTGACTGATAAATGCAACATCTTTTAGAACTTGTCATCAGAGTCGTAGCTGGAAGCTGAGGTAAACGTTTTATATCTTGATCGTTAAAACCACCATTTTTCTGCCATTATGTGCCACTAAAAGATTATGTTCTGATGAAATTAAATCTTTGGAGTTGCGTACGATGAAGGCGAGTGTTGCTAAAACGGTTTTTCTTATTGAACTCCCCCTTTCTCGCAACACTAGTTTCATACACAACGTTTGTAACGATTCTCATATGACACCTTAAAATTATTTTTCTGTTTGCGAACTGTCATGAACCGTTGTTGGTTGTGTTATGTGGTATTTTAAACAAACAACTCTAGTTACTCCCATTTGCAACCTCTTTCCCAATCCCTGTATTTGAGACGCTTAATGTGGGTCACATACTGACTCATTATACATAAGTACCGATCTGACAAGGTTTTTGTACCCCAATTATCTCCCATCTCTTGTACATCACCTCATCATATTCTCCAGTAAATACAATACTTCTTAACCTCTCCCCACTTCATCAAATATTATGGGAAGATATTTATAATTCTGAAATTCGACAGTCAATTTCTGTTCTACTTTATTATCTATTTCTCTGAAAATGTAAGTTACCTCTTTCTGGCATTTATCTCCTTTGACTACTCCAGCAGATATTCAATCCAGATCCCTCTGTAGCTGTTTATCAAGTAGCCTATGTAATATTTTGTAATCTGCGACCGAGAGTTGTGGGCGAGCGGTATCGCTCTGGCCTCGTATTTGGGAGGACGCGGGTTCGAATCCCCGTCCGGCAATCCAGATTTGGATTTTCTATGGCTTCCATAAATAACTATAGACGAAAACACGGATGGTTCCTTCAAAAGGCCATGGCCGAATACCTCCCCAGCCCTTTCCCTCGAAGTCGACGAGGCGTAAAGCCATAAGCAAAAGAAGATAATCTGCAAACAACCTAAATTCTTAAAAACAACGAGCAGAATCTTAATATATTTTTCTCGGGCTTCCAGCCGTGTTAAGATGTCACATTTGCGGGACGTTTGGAAGGCGTTAATATTCAACGCCGTGAAAAATTACGATCCTACGTAAACCAGCAGAATCATTCATTAGAGTTATCCCAGTACACTAACCTTTGGGAACCCTGTTGTTTCTTCTGTCTGTTTTGTTACTTCAGCTGTTGAAGGAGTGAATTAATGGACAAGGAGTACAGCAAACTGTTGTAACACAGAAATGTATTCTATCACAGTATAATGAACCAGGATGTGGACTCAGCACGGAAGACATACAAGACAGGGAATTATTCAGAGGAAAAATTGCGGAGGTAAAGGATCTGGCTGAATAAAAACCAATCAGGAAAAAGAGGGCATTTTTAGAGGAAGAAAAAACAAGAGTGAGCCAGAGAATGAGAGAGTACTGGTGACGGAGGAAGAAAACTCAGAAGAGGAAATGAAGTTGCGTAGTAGTAGTCCATAGATGGCTGAAACGAAAAGTTAAAAAAAATAAAAATGAACCTGGTACAGATAAGGTAGGTCGCAATTAAGTTTAAGGAAATAGTGTATAAAATGTACGTATGCAGCAAAAACTTTGAGTATGTCAAAGATAGAGGAGAGTAAAATATTGGGGTGAAGTTCTTTAAAAGAATTACAGAAAGAAAAAATGAGAGAGACAACGAGGATGTTACAATATTGGAGGTGAAAGGATAAATGGTTTAAATGAGAAGAATAGAAAGAATTGGATACGTAAAGAGAATGGAGGGGGAGAAGATACTAAGACAATTAAATTAAGCTTGAGTTGAAGGTAGTAAAAGGCAGACCTAGAGTAAAATGGATGGACTCAGTAAAGAACAGTATACGAAGAACGAACCTGAGTTTGAAGATGGTTATGGGGGATGAGTGATAAGCTGAAGAAGGGAGGTGAAAAAGTATTTTTCGTACTCCTACCCGGCTGAAACTGGATAAGGAATGAATAACTTTGTACACTGCAATCAAACGGTATGAATCTCGCTTTAAGTAAATGTTTACTTTATAACGTCTTTTAAATGTTCTATACGCTCTATGCTTATGGTAATTATTTTTATACGGGCTCCGTTGCAGCACTTAATCTTAAAAGAAACGAACATCTTTTCATAATTCACTTTCATTTACCAAACATACCTTACTTATCCGATCTCCTTCGTTCGTCTTGAACAAGCAATATGAGTTGAGATGTAAACATTCATTTTGTTTTTCCCTTTAAATTATCAGATTTTTTAAATTTTATTTTATGTTTAAGGATTCTCTCATTTCTGTAAATAAATTAACAAGTCTCGTATTCTTTGCGAATGTCATAATTATTGTTGTTACTGAGCCATGGTAGGTTAAAAATTTAGTATCCATTAAAGATAGAGTTTACATTTCCCGCTGACATTTTAATTTAATATTAAAGTAGATTTTTGTACACAAAAAATTCTAAAAGCAGTTTTTGTAACGTAAACACATAAGTGGATTATAAAGGATTACCTCTACAGGATGTTTCAATGCAAGCAATAATTTCATAAAAATATTTCTTCTTTAATACTGCCATTAAAAATAATACTCGGAGCAGATAAATCATGATTTTTTACTTCATTTGCAAAATGTTTTTAATACATGATTAATACGAATTGTTAGACCATTGATTTTATCTAAAACAAACTTGATGTAAGAGTGTTAGTGTGTCGAATATATGTTTTTCTTAATTTAAACAGTTGTTGATTTAAGTAGTTATTAATTTAACTTCTCTAAGTTTGGACTAAAAGTATTGTTACCAGCCAAAACCGACATGTGGTAATATCAACCTATTTTCCCACTATAACTTTTTAATAGAGTTCGTGGAAACTGCAATGTTCAATACAGCAGTGGATCAAGCAGGATTGTATTTAGATATTAAAAAACTCTCTACACTTGTAATTATAGTTATACTTTTCATAAACAATATTCAAACGTTAAAAATTTGATTTGGGTAACTATAACGAATGAATAATAGAAAACTGAGATGGAACTTATAAACTACGAAACGGTTAACAATAAAGGTAACGAAAATGGTATACTTTAAATAATAAAATACCAAGTAAATATACCGAGCTTGGTAGCTGAGTGGTAACGCTGTAGTCTTGCATTCTGGAGAACGCCGGTTTGAATCCCGGTTCGGCATTCAGATTTGGGTCTTCTATGATTTCTCCAAATCACTAAAAGTGAATGTCGGAATGGTTTTATCATAAGACTATGACCAAATTACTTCATGTTCATTGCCCCCGGTCCTTTCTCGCCTCTAATGTCATCGATGAAGCGTAAGGCATAAGTAAAAACAACCAAATAATAGACAAAGAAATCAAACGGATCAGGAATTTTAACATTAAGATAAATTAATTTCGCCATATACAAAGACGTGCGCTAAAACCTTGGTAAAATTGAAAAGTTTTTTGATACATACAGAAAACTTGAAAAAATAAGAACGGTAGTATGTAATGCATTCACTGTTTAGTACCAGAGGGTTTTTGGAAAATGGAATACTAGAGCATTTGTTCTTGCTGATGAAAAAATAATGAAGCTAAAAACATAGTAATGAAAATCTATATAGAAAAAAAATGTTTTAATCGAATCATATGCTGCAGTTGAAGGAAGATACAAGACAAGAAAAGGCATAATGATATTGCAGTGAGGGAGACGTAATTTTAACTATCATTGTTTTCTGAATATAAGTAGAACTTTTGACAGCCAAGAACAATAGAGCACTACCAAGGTATAGCTGTAAAAACAAGGAAAATTTCTGATGGAAATAAAATTCACTGAAAGAATTGAACGAACCATTCTGGCATTGCCTTATGTAATTGTACTCGTATGGAGTGAATAATAGATTACTGGGCAGTTTGACCGTACCGAGGACTGAACACACGTCCCTTTGACCGCTAACCATCTATCTATCACAAGGCTCGATAGATGATTGCGGATACGAGAATAACTTGGCAACAGTAAATTTTTCGCACCGGATAGTAAAAAAATAAAATTTACTCTCGTAGTATAACGTTACCCGAAAAAAATATTAACTTTTTGTATCCATTATTTATTTGCGTTATGTAATAAAGTAATCATGGAATTGATATTAATATTTAATGTTAGCAAAATATGGTAGTTGATCTGAGCTAAATTTGGTTTTATTTGAAGCTTACTTCAAACTAAATGTTAAGACCCTATGTAAATACAATTCTTCAACTGTATGGAAGTAAAAAAACAATAATAATGGGAAGTAGGAGAATATTTTCCGATTTATCATATCAGTTAGAATCAGCAATACAATATAATTACAAAATAAAATTTTAGTTAAAGTTAAGCACTTATTATATAGTAGTTCAAGTAAGTAACTTGTACCTTTTGGCGGTAACAAATAAACAACACGAATAAATATGCGGTAGATTGTATCTCCCGATGAATTCAGCTGTTTCACTGTTTCTTCATTTGCTGGTTTTCGCACAACGGCGAGAAAAGTTCGCAAATGCAAGCAAATTTAGTCGCCATTTCCACCAAATTTTCATCCTTTCCCCTAGGAAATAACACCTTTTATTTTTAAGCATTTCGCCTGTTCTCTTTGCGGCTGCGTCTATACTGCTCTAGTGCCGGTAAAGCCACGCGGCTCTCAAGAGGAATGCTGGCGCGCCATAGGATGGATGCAGGTCCATTACAGCCCATTAGTGCATTACACAGCATTTAACGAACGCGTCAAAAACAAGTGAGTGTCTTAAGCGCACTCTTAAGTATGTCCACACTATGAAATACGGGAGGCAGGACCATGTTGCATAGTTTGGCTAATGTGGACTAATGACACATGGCAAAACCGTACCACGTGACTTGCCATTTTTTTTTTTTTTTTTTTTTTTTTTACTTACTGCTTTATGCCTCGACGACAGCTAAGGTCATTAGAGGCGGGATGGGACTGGGGACAAGGAACAGGAAGGAATTTGGCAATGGCCTTTTTGAGGGAAGCATCCTGGCATTCGCCTGGAGTGATTTGGTGAAACCATGGAAAACCTAAATCTGGATGCCCGGACTGGGATTCGAGCCCGCGACCTCCCAAATGCGACAGGTGTTGGTCTAATTCAAAGAAATCCATGCCATTTCTGAAGAGAGTGGGTATTGGAGACGTGGCGCTGGGCCTTCGGTGGCTTCTACACTAAAGATGGAGTGGATTAACGAGAAATTCTTGGCACTAATACAACATTACCGCACTCAGTCTACTTTTTGGGATAGTGGATTAAAAGAATATAAAGATCGCAATAAAATGCATGATGTTCTCACGGGAATAGAAATTAGTTAACGTAAGGATAAGGAAGAAATTACCTGAAAAACATGGTATATAGTTGGAAATTTTTTACGGGCAAACGAAGGAGACAGTGCCGAATCATTTGCAGGAAGTGATTCAGTTTATAAAAGTCGGTGAGCAGGGTTTCTCGGTACGCGAATAACTGAAGGGAGGACGCGGGTTCGAATCCCCGTCCGGGCATCCAGATTTCGGTTTTCCATGGTTTCCCCAAATCACTCCAGGAGAATGCAGGGATGCTTCCTACAAAAAGGCCATGACCGAATTCCTTCCCGTTCATTGAACCAAGTCCCAGCCCCCCTCTAATGACCTTAGCCGTCGACGAGGCGTAAAGCCATAAGCAAAAAAAAAAAATCCTAATGAACATCAATAGTTAAACCCATATCTCACCTATTGTGCTGTACACTACACTGAATCTGCAAACCGTTAGATACACACCGAGCTCTACCTAGATAGCTGAGAATGTTGAGAATGTCCTTTGATACAAGGAATTATACGTTTAAAAATACCTCTTAAATTTTCCATTGTGGACTGTATTTCAAATCTTGTTCTTCTAATGATGCCGTGTCAGATTCCGGGTGTAGGCGGGAAGATGAGCTGCTATGGTTTCCCATTGCCTTCCCCAGCTTGTGTCCGGGTGCGTTATTGTAAGTGTGGCTGACCGGAATAGTGTATTTGCTATGTATAGAATTTGTAAAGAGGGATGAAGAACGGAGAGGTTGAAATATGGTGCATGCCCATTCAGGCCTACTCTTCCAAAAGACACCTTAGTATCCCATCAACAGTGTCGTATGCCCTCACTCCATTTACTCCACAGAGAGGTCTGGGACTTAATCCAGGACGTTGGCGCACAGCGTGGCAACTAGGAATTTAAAGGTAAAGGTTACGGGATTCCGACGGCTCCTACCACTTCTCGTAGGATCCAATGAGGTGGAACTCCGCACTCCGTGTACAATCTTTGGCACTAGAATGGATGTGACATGGTCAGCGCCACGCTCCGACCATTCAATACCTTCCCGCGGAGTTTCCTCCTCGGTACTCATCGGTTAGCATGCTGAATGGGCCCGGGGAGCCGTTGCAGACGTTGAGTTTCAACGAAAAATCCTCTGCTTCGTGGAGGATCGAACTCCAGTCGTCCAGGCCGCGGTCAGGCGCTTTACCACCTGGGCTACGCGGCAGTGCTACGTTGAATTATGTGCGATGAAAATTTCTTCCACAACCAGGACTAAAACCAGTTAAACTCGTGTCACCACCAGACACCATCACTGCAACCACCGGAGCCAATAGGCTTGTGTCCACTAAGAATAAATCGGACGAATACCAGTTTTTATTGATTAATCATGCTAAGGAGATAACAAAAAACAAAATTATTTATTATGAAAGATAAAGATTATTATTATTTTTAGAAAATAATTTTGGCAAAATCAGGCATTCAGTTACGTGACCGCGAACGCCAATCAGGAAGCATTACGTCATACCATCCCAGACGCCACGGTTGTTATCGACATTTTCGTGGAACAGAACTGGTTACTAGGTAAATTATTCGTTTGCAGGAACTTTTGTCACGCGAATACAGTTGTTCTCAGTTATATGCTGAAAGAGAAGTGTAATTCGCTATGGAACCAAGATTTAGCAAAGCAAACAGTAGCAATTTACCCAAAATTGACGCCGTAACACTTGGCAGATTTTTCGCGTCAAACATCGACTTTTGCTCATCGGAATTCCGCAATGTTAAAACGTAATGTAAGTATTGACTTACACACGTGTCAATTATACATTATAAATAGCGTTATTTCAGTTTTGTAGACAATATCCTATTGCTAAGACATACGTTTTGTGAATTAATTGATACTGGTATTAGGTTACATTAGCGAAGTATAAGCAAGTGCTAAATAGCTAACCCAAAAGGAAAACCTAAGCGAAATAACAATACATTTCGTTCTTCGCTTAGATACTATCCTTGGCGTGAATATTGTCATTGGATATTATTGTTGTTAGGTACTATTATTTCTGGGCTCTGCCCGTATCGTAGCTTTTCAGTTGCATCACGTCTAAGGTATGTTTCTTTTTGTTTTTGTATACACCTTTTCTAGAAAAGTAGATCCTCAAAAACAGGTGTGGCAAATTTTAAAGCTTTGGCACTGCCAATTTTCAGTCTGCTCTAAGCTTCGTATCAGCCTAACAACATAACCTTTCAGTTATGATATCTCGAGAACCATGAGAGGTATTACAAAAATTTATTCTTCATTTTCGATTTGTTTCATCGAGTTGAATCAGAACCCACCATCATATTGTGGCACCACGGTAATGATAGTGCTGCCAGAGTGTGTTTATTATATTAAACGTTACACTTAAAGAGAGATGATAAATCATAAAACCAAAACATCAACTCATACCTTATTATATTGTTAGTACTTGAAAAGTAGTGGTTCTGCAGAATTCATCAGTTTTGATTTAGATTTAGAAAAATATTGTGTACAAACACTTACATCAAAACGATCTTCACAAAAATAGATGCTTGAATCCGCAGATAAACTATGAGCATCTTCCCTCCTTGCAAGTTTTAACCACTTTTCCCATATCTGTTCATTGTTTGGAACATATATAAATCACTTGTTTGGCGTTTTTATTGTTGTGCTTTTACACTGGGGCACTACACAGTACCTATAAAACGAGGAATTCATTTTTAAGTAAAGAACACTTGACACCTGCCATATACATACACGACTGCTTTGTTTTATTTCGGATGGTGTGACGCCATGGCAGTCTTGAGCGTTTTAGCGGTAAATTTAAATTCGTTTTTTAAAATCCAAAATACATAACGTAAATGTCGATTTTTTTAGAAGAATAATACTTTTTTGAGTAAAATAGATACTAAGGTAAGGTATTAACCTATTTTTCAAATTTAATCAACTAGCCAATTATCATGTTAATTTCCCAGGCAATGGAAAACGCTCGTAACAAAAAATAGCGACCTTTTTTTTAGTTCCACTACTGCCAACCCTGAGCGATATTCACCACTGTATGCTTTTTTATTTTTTTATTTTTTTATTTTTTTTTTGTAACTGCTTTACGTCTCTTTTTAACATCGAGGTCTTTAGAGACGGGAAAGGATGGGGGGCAAGGAATGGGAAGGAATTCGGCCATGGCCTTTTGAAGGAAGCATCCCGGCATTTGCCTGGAGTGATTTGGGGAAACCATGGAAAACCCAAATCTGGATGCCCGGACGGGGATTCGAACCGCCGTCCTCCCGAATGCGAGGCCAGAACGCTATCCATTACACCACCCCGCTCGGTACCATTGTACGTGTTGTACGCTTGGATAGTCAGTCCGCCATTACGTAAATCTTGTCGCAAACCCGCTACGATCAACTGGCAAACCCCTATGGGTTGGCGTACTCAACTTGAGGAAACACTGCAGTCTAAACTAACAACAAAGACGTCATGGTTTGTCGGCCACATACGTTTCGTTTTTCCCCCTTTGCCTGAACAGAAACATCATCCTGACTCTCGTATTCTGCTGATGGGAGCTTTTTTTCTAGGTTTATGGTACTCGGTGGGGCACGTTACTTGTAAAACCATTAGCATATTCATTATTCTCTACGTTTGTACCTGGCAGAATTCCAGGAAATCCCTTATTGATCTTAGGTTTACAGTTTCTTGATGGTATTTGCTGTCCACGTGTTTACACCTTTGTTTCATTAACTACCTGGTTAAAGCCAACCCAAATGCCCCAATTTATTGTCGTCTTGGTAGCTACCAAGTCGTCTAGAACAACTAATCTCAGGGCAATGAACATTGTCGTGAAAGATATAGCTTCTGATAATTAACGCGCAACTTGTAAGGTTAATAGTTTCAACGTTTAGAAAATACCACGTTACAGAAACGCATCACTACGACAACGTGGGAAGCGATGTTGGTACTGAAGGGTTCTCCGTATTGAGTTAAGTATTTTTGTATTTATGATGAACTTGTCAGAAAGTTTGTCATCATTAAGCATTAGCTCAACTTCATGGTTCGTCATCGAAAAGTAGAACCTGTTTCCAAAGGAGTATCTTTTGTGATATCACTGTCATACAATCACGCGAAAAGTTATTAATTTTTTTCTTATGGCTTTACTCATGTCAGTAACATTAGAGGTGGACTACGAATGACGAAAGGAAAGGAGTTTGGCCATGGCCTTTTCAATGAAACATCGCGGTATTTCCGGAAACCATGGTGAATCGAAATCTGAATTGTCGGACGGAGATTCGAACCTGCATCCTCCCGACACGTCAAGGAAATGAGAGGTGAGGAAGGACTGGGGGTAACGAACGGTAAGGAATTTAGCCCCGGAATTTTGGAGGAACCATCCCGATATTTTTGGAGTCCATAATCAACCGAAATCCGGTTGGCCGGATGGGATTAGAAAACCGCGTCCTCCCAAATACGAGGCCTCCACACTAAGGGGTTACAAATGCTTTAATGCGTTTACAACAAAATAATCGTGTTATGGTTAGAACTTCTGAATCGAAAATCTCTTGGTTTCTTCGTTTGTTTACCTCTGAAATCTTTGGTCGCTCAGTTCTCTTTCCATTACATAAACAGATTGTTTTTCCAGTTATTGGTTCCAAAGGAGAATACTCTTTGGCGTTGAAAAATTAATAATGAATGCCTTCAAAACGCACGAAAAGGGTCAATTGACTCTACAGCAACCCGCCTCCTAGTCTTCATTTAGACGGAATGAAACCTGTAATATAAACCTGTAAAATATGTATATTCAATGGTACCGTTATAGCTTATGAAAACTCTGCTGGTAGGACATTAATACCACAGTAAGTAATGTATTATGATTACCATAACACAGATTAAATACTATTTTCACTTGATGCATGTTACAATGGCGGCTCATAACTTATACCAACAAATGTGCTCCATTGGTTCGTTTCCTTGTAAACCCTTGTGACCCGGCAAAGCTTCTTATTGTACACATCGAACCGGTATGTATTAACTAAACACAACTGAAACTTTGATATTAACTTCTGTCAAAATTAGATATTTGCATATTATTAATTTTATGTTTTGCATTACATAATTTATAATTACGGTTTTATTAAATTTAAAGTTAATTGTTATTATCTTGAAGTATGATGTTTTGGTGGATTTCATTTCGCATTTGCTTCACGAATTTGGCTGTTTTCAGCTTCGGGAAAAACGAAAAACTGGATCGGACGCAGAGAATGAAAATGCTGAAATTCCTTCATTTGCGCCCATTCAGCTACAGTTGAGTGTCAGTGAATTGCATTCTCCGCGAGCGGGTAAGAGTTACTCTCGATCATGAAGTTGCTCTAAATTGCAACCCCTCTTGTATTTTTTTTCTTCATGTTTTTACAGTCGACAAGGTTCGGGCGATGGAGCGCAATACGTTGCCTAGCATGAAAATGTGTCAGGCATTGATTTTTGAGCTAACCGATTTCCGTCTGATCTATCACATACGAGATATGTGATTAGCTACGAGGCTCGGCTTGCAACCACCAGAGGAATTTAACAAACTTGATTACACATTGTATGATTTGACTTATATTTATTGGAAATTGCTCTCGATGCAATCCTGTTACCTGAGTGGTCTTGAAAATCCCATGGTTGATTAATAAAATGTGTAGGAGAGGTTCCCGCTTCAAATTCCAGTTTAGACACACTTCACAAAGGCATTTATCCTGGCCATCACCCCGGACAGTGCCTCGTGTGCCTGAAGTAGCTAGAATGTTGTCCTGACTCTAACTACTAACTACTAGAACTCGCAGGTTATAATATCAAAGTAATTAGTGTTATTATTGATAATGTAATCCTCTGCCAAGTTAGCGAGAAAATCAATGGTAAAACTTGTGTCTCAGACCAAACATGAAACTAATATGTGGATATCCTCACTACATCCTGCATAGTGACACTAATGGTTGTAATCAGAAGTTTGTGTGCATACGAAGCAGTATTATCAATAGTTGCAAGAGAATCACTTAAAATCAGGCGTTTTTCACTAGACTTTTGTTCAAATTCCTTTAAATATACACTTGTTGAAGTATTTTTGATCTACAAACGCGCAACCAGACGACATTTAGTGTGATTTATATATCGATCATAAGTGACCTTTAAAATCTATTAAGCATACCAATATTTTTTTCTTTTTATTATTGGCATTTATGCTTGCACCAATACAGCCACTTTCATTTATAGATTAACATCTCCGGCATAACAATAGTAATATCATGCAATTAGGTATTTGATTTTGCAGAATAACATCAATAATATACCGATAATAATATCCTACAGTTACATACAAGTTATTTACAATTAATTTAGATTGTGGCGCCAATATTTTCCATGTGCTGGTGCAAAATTTTATAACTAGCATAATCTTCATATGCAAGGAGTGAGGTAATGCAAGTGGGCAACGGAATGCCTTCTTTCATGAGCGCATCTAGGAAGTGATCAATCAATCTCCATCTTCTTCCGTCGGCAGCCAAATAGCAGATGGTTTATGTCTTCAATTTCTCCACAAGTACAGTTTGGAGAGTCTATAACGTGTAGTCTGTGAAGGTGTTACTTGAAGGAACCGTGGTTGAATTTTAGTCTAGCAATACAGGTGCTAAGTCTCCGAGAACATTTGTGTACCTCGTGTACTGATACTGGGAGCGTATGTCTGGGTGAATGCGCCCGTAGGGCCTTTGATCAAAAGTGAGCTCTTCCATTTGGTGTTCCACTTTAGTTTTATGTTGTTTTTGATCTGACCAACTGCGTCTGGAACAAAAAACCGATACTGATAGAGTTTAAACATCACTGGTACCGTACAATTTTTATTTTTTAAATTAAAAAAAAATTTTCAGCCGGCCACTGTAGCATAGGGGCTAGATGGTCGCCGGTTCGAGTCCAGCCGAGCGCATGGATGTTTAGGTTGAGTTTGTGTTGTATGTGTCCTGTGTTGTCCTACAAATTGAGCGTTCACATGAAAAGTTGGAAAGCTTTATTAAAAACCATGATATATAAAAATACATTGAGTGGCTGAATGGCTACAGGCCGATTGCCAAAAAATACACAAAAAAACTTATGTGTCGTTGAAACGAAACATTCATTTGAATTACGGATGTTGGCTTTCTATTTGGTTTTTTTTTTCCCTACCATTAAGCTTTACGACCACTCGACGTCACATTATTAAAGCGGGAGAGAGTTGTGAACAATGGCAGAAGTATGATTTATCCTTTCGAAATAGCCTTTCCGACATTCACATTCACTTTTTTGCAGAAAAGACGCAAAACCGATATCTGGATAGCTTGATCTGACATTGAACTCTAGTCCTGAAGGATACCATACCTTCTACCCAGCAGGCTCTGCCTTGGAATTTGATTAACTAAAATCCATGTACCGTTACTCACTAACATTAAGTATGAAGTGTTGCTTTTTCACTGCAGAAACCTGTTTTGAGGCAGTGACTAGTTTGTTTTTGTTTAAAATTACGAACGCTTGCCTAACTTCGTTTAACATAAATTTAAGATCACAAACTCGTGAACTCGCTTGTGTGGTTTGCTTATCTTTAGCCACTGTTTTAACCCGGAGCAGGTGTCTTGTGTACCTAGGGAGTACGTTAGCGTAGGGTTAATCCGCTGATAAATCTTGTTATCACTGTTTACATTTAACTTTTATTATTTCGTTACGTTCATTAGTAAGTTAGATCTTTGCTTTTAAACGTAAGAAAACTTTCCGTTTCATAAATTTCAGGCGATAACGCTGAGCAGAGTACGAACAATATTTTCCGGTTCTTTGTAGTACTGACATCAAAATATCGAAAAAGACACGGCAATGTTCTACTCTTTGGCTGTCTTTAAAGAATTAACAATTTATATAAAAAAGGGATTTTAAAAGATTATCAACCTCATATCAGAAAAATACAAAATTATTCATTGAATAATGCGAAAGTTCTCTACTAAGCGTGTTGAGTGAGAGGTAACGCTCTGGCCTAGCATTCGGGAGGTCGCAGGTTCGAATCCACGTTCGGCCATCCAGATCTGGGTTTTCCATTATTTTTCCAAAACACTCCAGGTGAATGCCGGGATGGATTCTTTAACAGGCCATTACCAAATTCCTTTCCTCCAGTCCTTTCCAACCTCTAATGAATTCGACGTTAATGAACCGTAAAGCAATAAGAAAAAAAAAATGATAAAAGTAAAAAAAGTAAAAATGCGAAAGTACTAACCTTGTGATTCCAATTTTGTTGTTGTTGTAATTTTACCCCATTTTACCGTTTTGGCTTTTATATTATATTTGCTTCTAATTACTGGCGTTTGACGTTTCGGACTTCATTTAAGATTCTTCTGCAAAGATCACTGACTGCTTCCTTGTAGCGCGGAGGTATTCTATCCATGTAAGCGACGATATGAAAATTAGTTTATAAATGCTTATAAGTCGATTCGGTAATATCCACACTGTCTTCGAAACTGACCGTTAGTACCGGGATTCGTACCAATATTGTTACGTTCCAGCTGAGCGGTCACTTACTGTCTTGGAATTTCCGGTTTTGGGAAAAGGACATAAATAGTATAGTGCCGGGTAGGATGAGTAGGAAGTATAAGAGTTATTATTAACTGATGGAGCTTATGCCCCGGTGATAACTTACCTGCTCACCTGTTTTGTCATTCAACGTATTTCTTCTTTGTTCATCACAACATTTGGTGATTTATTCCAATCTGCGTCTCCTTTACCTATAACGGAAAACTTTCGGACTAGCTTTTTCTGCAAGTTATATTTTATGGCCGTGGTGATACATTCCCTTCCAACTATTCATCTTGTTTACGACTACGAAACTAAGTGTAAGATGGAAAATATGATCGAATTCAATGATACCGGTGCCAAATCAAAATGCGTTACGTGTTCACTGACTACAAACATTTGGAGCGTATTTCTGACAGGAGGAAAAATCTGATACAGGCACTAAGATGATCGAGGTAAATATCTCCCGAGTTTCAAGTATATTTTGGAATGAAAACTAACTTTAGTATACCTATGCTCAACGTAAAGTAATTAATTTTAAATCCTTCTTCCCTACTTCTGGCTACACTAATTTATCAACAGGATTTGTAGTGTGACTAACAAACCTTTTTTCAGTTTGTTTTATCTGATAAAACCAATGATGGTACTTGACATATATACAGGAACGGATTTTGGTTAAAGCGATCAGAAAATGATAATATGAACAATCCTTTTTATTGTTTTAGCTTTCCATTTTTCTTTTGCTTGGGCTTTACGCCTAGTCGATGGCGTGGTCATTAGAGGCGGGATGGGATAGGGGACAATGAACGGGAAGGAATTCGGCCATGCCCTTGTGAAGGAAACATCCCGGCATTCACCTGGAGTGATTTGGGGAAACCATGGAAAACCATTTCTGGATGCCCGGACGGGGATTCGATCCCGTGTCCTCCCCAATGCGGGGCCAAAACGTTAACCTTTCACCCACCACACTCGGTGCCAGTTTCCACATAGTTAAGTGCCACATATTGAACTTAGATGATGACATTACGCGGAAATCATTGAACTACCTACAGATCTTACGAAACTTAGTAAAAAAATATCTAAAATTATATAAGGTCTGGAACTAAACATATATACTCTCAAAATACTCTTATTTGTAAATTATGAACGCTTAGCTCAGTTTCGATGCTTCCTATATTTACTTTCAGATGCTACTAATTCTGAGTTATATCATCTACACTAATATTATAAATGCGAAAGTAATTCTGTTAGTTACTTTTCACGGCCAAACAGATCTTGAAGTTTGACAAGAAAATATTATGTATCACTAGGAGGACTTTTCGGGATAAATAAGATATTTTGTTATGACATTTTCAGAACCAACCGAATGTTGGCAGACGGACGAATAGCTTGTGTAAATCTCTGCAATGTTATATCGGTCATTCAGGCTTTCTTTATCTAACAGTCAGTTTGCGTATGATCTGTTCATGAATTTCAATATGCACATTTGCGCTACAGCAGACTGTTATTTTGAGTTTACCTAAAAGTTTTGGCATCAATATATTTTTTCTTCTTTTACGCAAGGATAGTTACATGTAGCCAACTCACGGATTTCCAACCCTTAAAGTAGTCATCTGTAACATGACGCGCTGTCGCCACGTTACAAGGTGCATTTTTACTATATATGTCATAATGTAAGAGTAATTTACATAAATCTTGGGCGACCACCTAAATAGATTTTGTTGTAATTTTATAAAGTACGCAAGATTCTAAGTGAGGACTGTAATGAAATGGTGAACATACAGTGTATTTTGGTAAAGCGAATATTAAAGAGTTATTGAGCTGCGTATACTTGAAGCTAATCGTGGTCTTCCCGAACCATGGCGACAGGACGTCTGGGGTTTTGCCGGCCCACACATTCTGCTCCCTGGGGATGGGTGGTGAACAGGGTCACTCACCTGGCGGGAAATGCTTGCCGCCAGACACCCGAATGTGATTTCACCCCGGCGAACTTAGCCGAATATGTCCGACCTCTGTGATATGAGCGGGGCAAATCACATATCGGGGATATCACGTGACATTAGGTGCCGACCTGAAGATCCAATCCAAATGAGCGTATAACTTAAAATCTTGGGAATTTCTGTTATATGTGAGCTTCGAGACTACAAGGGGCGGAGCGAGAAGTTTTCCTCGTGGACCGAAGAGCGAGGAGCTGGACATTCTGCCTGCGATTCTAGTCGAGTCTAGTCTGAGTTGGACTTGGAAAGTTGACTTCTCTCGCCAACTGCCGTTGTACGATTTCTGGCTGCCGCAGCTTGCCTTGCTGGAGCAGGCTTATCACGGCGACACCGCCAGTAATGCGATGATGCGCATTAACAGACAGGACGTGTCTGTAGCCGCCGTTTGAGATAATCTCATATCCCGTGGGTCATCTCCGGCCACCGCAGACATCAGACGCAGAACTACAATGGTAACTTATTACGACCAAGCCATCTGATTGTGCATTCCGTGAAACAGAACCCTTAAACGACTTTGAGAGGATAGATCCATGTTCTCACTTTGTAATTGTAAAAACCCCTGAGCTAGCGGTATAATTTGCCAGAACTAGTTATTTTCGAATGATATTGTTCATTCGTGGCACTCATGATTTTCTTTTTAACTGTAAAGTCACAGTATTATGATACCTTTGTCTGAGGTCGTTATAACTTATATTTTTCATTGTTTCCAATTGTCATTATTTCTTGCATTTTTATTCTGAGATATATTTAGAAGTAAATATACAATTGTTTGCTTGCTCATTACGGCTAATTGTACCTCTGAGCGTTGCTTTTATGATTTTGCCAATTTGTGTTAATGTTAACGGTAAATTCGCTCAGACTTGTAATCGCCAGTGATAAGAAAATAAATGTCATATTGTGACAATTTTTCCTAAATTCCAACTAACGTCGAGATTCTTGCAAATCCACAATTATTAATCATAAAGGTATGAAAGATAATTGTAACGTAGTTTGCCCACCAAGGCACCCACTACACATAATAGAGAACGGCTAAGCCAAAAGCGTTGTGTAAAAAAGCGGTATTGACTAAGATGTACCCAGGAAGTAACACAATTTTAAACCACAAACAAAAATCTGCAGGGCGAACTGTGGAAAGTAGTCTCCACACACACACACACACACACACACACTTAGTTTGTTACTATTTTTAAACATGCTGCAAACTGGTTCTCTCCATGAGACAGATTCAGTGGTAGAATGGTATGATGATAGTTTCCCCATTATATAGCATTCCTGTCTCTGTGCTTATTGGGACACCTTTTACATAACATAAAGCTTTCTACATTCAAATCTAGCAAAGAAAACTCCCCTTCTACGAAATATCGGGGTAAGAAATTGTAAAATCGTGAAAGAATGTAGGCTTTCTTGGTGAGTAAGTTGCATAAAATCTTCTCGGACTTTCCATCGGGATAGTGCGTCAGTAAAAATACAAAGTGACATTTTTTATTTTTACTGACGTGCTATCCCAGTGGAAAGCCCGAGAAGATTTTAGTAAAATCGTGTATCAATGGCGCAAATTTTTTTTGTTACAGTCAATTCAGAGTAAATTATCATAAATTTCGTGTGGTATGGTACCCAATATTCCAATGTGTAACGTAGTGTTTGTGTTGCTAGTTGGATTACAAGCAAATACTTTGGTAAAATTGAATGTTTGTAGATAATGGCAGCTGAAACAAAATTAAGTTTAACCATCTACTTACTTTGATTATATCTCCAGTGAATGCAATCTTAATTTTTATCTAATACACGGGTTTAAAGGTCAACATAACTTTATAAATTTTCTAGGTTTTCAGCCATTGATCTTACGATAGGAATAAAGATGAAGGTTTCCTGTTTCATTCTGGATCAGTTCTGCTGCAGCTATAAATAGAAGTACTAACACTTTTTCATCTTGGACTGGGTATCGTAAAACGTCTCCTTATTGCCCCACAAAGAATAAAATATCGCCGGTCTGATGGTAACTGGAAACGCATTACAAGATTGCTGCCATGCTACGAAGTTCCATTTGATAACATTTCCTATATCGACCATACTTACAATTAGCCAGAAATTTTTTATAATCATTGTCTGTTTCTATTTAGAATTAACGCTTTCTTTCCACTTATCTGCTTTATATTATTTCATATTTGTTGACGTAAGATTTCCGTTGTATCTTTTCTGAATCTATTTTCTCTGCAATATTTTTTTACGATAAATCTCATATCTCTTTTTATCACAGTTATGGAAGCAAAGAAATGGCACTAAATCCTGACTGCTAAAAGCAAATATTCCAGGTAAAATTATGGACCATTTTCATTACTCTGCAGCTAAACATGTAACTTCATTCCTGCTACAGGTATGCGATATCACAGTATTCCGCTGTGTGAAAATACTCCGACATCTAAAATAAAAAATAAAATAAAAAATAAAAATAAAATTAAAAAAAAAAAACCGGAGGAGTTCACATTAATTGCTTCTGTCCGAGACCCAATAAATGTCTATCTATTGCAACATCGAAATTATTTTTCTTTGGTAGCTCTGACTATATCTCCATTTTTGAATAATTGTGTCATTTCTAAACGACTGTAAATACTCATCGACTCTCTGAAAGGGAAATGTTTCACCTGGTTAGCGAATGAGAGATACCAGACGGCTAAAAAAACTTCGGAAGTGGACACCACCAGGAAGAAATAAACGAAAAAGACCATCGAGAAGTTTGAAAAAAGAAGTAGAAGAAGCCATGTTAAACAGAAGACTGCAGGACCACAACTAGTGTGTTCGAAACCAAAGGAAATCGAGAAGTGGGTAAATAACCGTGCATAAATGTACAGTACATGCATGTTGCCGAAAATGTATGAAACCTAGGAATTGTATACAATTCCTACTAAATGCATACAATACCGAGCTAATTTAGGAAATGTATAAAATAATTTATCAGAAGTTTTTTAATACATACATATCCTAGAAAACGTACATACGTATTTCCTAGACATTGTATGCAATTCCTACAATGGTACTAGGAAATGTATAAAAATTAACATTTTAGTCCTACCATAGAATTGATGAATAAGTAAAACAGAGATAAACTGATAGTCAAAATGATTTATTTATAGTCTATCATTGGCAATACGTTCCCGGATTTTTGGTATATGCGTATTGCCTGACGCTGTTGCGAACTCATTTAATATATTCCTTACTGCTGGTACGGTTTTCAGAGCTGGTGCTTCGATGCTTCTGTATTGTATTATTTGCCCTGAATATGTTCCTTGTTTTTTAAATATTTTTGTTTAAACCGCCGTGCGATCACGATGTAACGCATCGGTATCTCGAATTTAACACATTTCCGACTGCTGTTTAGGAAATTTATAGAATTCCTATAAAATGTGTACGATAAATTTATTTCGTAGATTTTTTGCCAGTTTTAGGAATTAAATACTTTTACTAGGAATTCTTAACAATGAAGCGTTGCATACATTTCCCATTACATATATGCGGCTGGATATAATCGCAACTGGCTGAAGTAAATCTGTTAAAAATAACAAAATACAGGCATTAGGATTACTTAAGGGGTAAGACGCTTAAACTTGATCACTACTTTCCCAGTTTACTTCTTGGTATACCTCTAAAGGGAGAGGAAACTGATAGCTTGTAAGATTAATGCCTGTGAAAGGAGAACAAGTGAGTGTTGCGAGTAAAGAAAGTTTTCATTGTTTCGTAAGTTCTTTCTAAGCAGAATGAGCCTGCATAGGAAACTTTTAGATAATTACTCATTTATCTTCATCCTACCTCGAAAAATTAATACAGATCAGCGCTGGAAAGTCTTAAGCCTCATAATAGGTGGCATGCAAGACACTGTAATTGAAGCCTGTTTTAATAACTCGTACGTATTTGGCGGTAATAAAAGTGAAGAGATTCTACTTCATTTAAAAATGATTTTAAAGCTGACCCTAAGTTTTATTTAACTGTAGAAACCTTTCAAAAATATCTTCAGTAGTTCACAGGAGATATGTAATATTTTGAGATGTTAAGTAACTTGTCGGTAATATCACTGATTTTGAGAATCATATGCAATCCAACACGTCTCCGAATTGTTCTGAGTTAAGATCGATTTGAATATGTGTAACCTTATTTAAGATCCATCTACAGACAGCGAAATCATAAGCTTCTTTGACCAATGCCATGATTACTTAAAGAAATAAGATGAGGTCATATGTATTCGACATGCGATATTTAAATAAACAAACACATTACGTCATTGCAATTTTTTAGATCATTACGATGGTTTAAACGAACTACTTCATTAATAAATTCTTAGTCACAAGCATCACCGCATGGATAATAGTAGGTTGAAATTAACTGTGTGTTATATTTTTAAGAACTGTAACATTAAATATGACTGGTATTTAATGATGTATTTCAATATATCTATATTATCTTTACTGATAAAATAAATTGTCAAAACACTGAAAGAAAGGAATTAAAATTAACATATTAATTATTAGTTTCTTATTACTCATTTATGTTTGTTTGAATCACGGATAGTGAAAAATAAAGATGTATCGAACCGGGAAGATTTTCAGTCAAGTTTTTATCGCAATGCATGACGTCACTAACATGCGATACAGTGAATGTATTAATTCGCGTGTGATTGAAGTTTCGATTTTCTAGAAGCAATATTAGTGGAGTTTGTTGTTAAATGCAACCTGGATCAGGATGACGAAGGAAATTTTTTACTAAAACACGAGTAATAGCACTGGACGCTACTTTATAACACTTCTATTTAGTTAAACATCTGCACGGATATGACGTGACCAAACACGTCGCTAAACCCGTCATTTTTGAAGAGTTTTGAGGTTGGTATAAGACATAAACAATAACAAGAAATGTTAATCACAATATTATGATAACTTTATTTACGTTGTGTGAATGAAAATTTAAAATATCTTATAACTTTAAACGAGAAATACCCGCGACTTCGTCCACGTGAACTTAGAATTTCATTGCCATAATTGAATATACAAAGCTGTTAGTAGTGTAGGATTGGTCCCAAACAACACCAAGGTGGCATAATATGACAGGAAAGCCATCACTATATCATTCTACCGTCAAACCTGTCTCATGAAAATAATCAAATTAAAAACAGAAAAACAAACGAAGGTGCGGGGTGTGGGGTTAAATAAGGGCAGCTTTATTTCAGCTTGGTCTTTTCTTCTTTCATCAACATGAGCATCCGAATCTTGGGTTCTTATAACTTTAGCTGCTGGTGGAAGAAACTATTAGGCAGACACAAAGTAATAGTACAGAGCACAGCAAATGGACATATACAGGGTGTTACGAAAAGGTACGGCCAAACTTTCAGGAAACATTCCTCACACATAAACAAAGAAAATATGTTATGTGGACATGTGTCCGGAAACGCTTACTTTCCATGTTAGAGCTCATTTTAGTTTCGTTCCCATGGCCCCCACGCTCTCCTGACCTCAACCCTCTTGACTTCCATTTATGGGGGCATTTGAAAGCCCTTGTCTACGCAACCCCGGTACCAAATGTAGAGACTCTTCGTGCTCGTATTGTGGACGGCTGTGATACAATACGCCATTCTCCAGGGCTGCATCAGCGCATCAGGGATTCCATGCGACGGAGGGTGGATGCATGTATCCTCGCTAACGGAGGACATTTTGAACATTTCCTGTAACAAAGTGTTTGAAGTCACGCTGGTACGTTCTGTTGCTGTGTGTTTCCATTCCATGTTTAATGTGATTTGAAGAGAAGTAACAAAATGAGCTCTAACATGGAAAGTAAGCGTTTCCGGGCACATGTCCACATAACATGTTTTGTTTGTTTGTGTGTGAGGAATGTTTTCTGTAAGTTTGGCCGTACCTTTTTGTAACACCCTGTATACTAAATAATACGTTTTGTCTCTAAACGAAATTTACTAACAAATCATACACTAACAGACTGCGCGAGAGGCACAGCTTGAACAACCGATGTAACATTAAGAAATAACAAACGCATTCGTCTGCCTGTTACCATTCTATGAGTTCTCAAAATTTATTGACTAAAACTGTTGTTCATACCGAAAAAAATGTCCTGTGTCCTTCCGACAGATATATTTCCTTGTCAAATTCCATCAATATCGGTATAGCCATTTTATTCGTCAAAAAGTAGCAAAAAGACAAATACTTCTCCATTTATAATACTATTAGTGCAGATCATATACATACTGCTAGAGTAACAACTCCTGAGCGGTCAATATAGCGTTAAAAAAAATTGTACACCTACAGTATTCCTAGACCACCTACTGTCTGCCACGTATTGCACCCCTAAATTTGTAGTATCTACAGTTTAACATGGAATCCGTACAACCGACCGTCCAGGGGTAACTCATAAGATCAAAAACAATTCTTAAAAATTTTTGCTTCCTCCGGGATTTGAGCCGCAGACCACGCGCCAGATATCAGTAGGCAAGCGCACTAACCAATGAGTTACCAGACCGCTATGTAGGAAGGTACTACAGAGACGTACACAGCCTACGCGTCTGTCTATCGCCGTTCAGAAATGTTTCAAAATTTTAAGACAATATGTATTATATATACAGAGAAAAGTATGCTATGTCCATCCTAATGGCAAATAGCACCTCCTTGTCAAATTTTATCACGATTTGATTAGCCGTTTAGCCCAAGAAACGTAACAAACAGAGAGACAGAGTTACTTTCGTATTTATAATATTAGTATATATATATAGATAGATAGCGTTTTGCTTCTCAAGTTCATATGAACAAAAGTCTTCTCTGAAAACAAGCAATTTTACCAAAAAAAGAGATTTTTTTTAATGATGTTTTATAACGCCATCTCGTAGAAGGTTGAGGTAGCCTGTAGCGGCTTTATACATTTGAATGAAATTTAATATTCATATGATTTTTTACTTTCCAAATTTAATAAAATAGGTTTCATCCTAAAAAAAAAACAAGGTCACTAAAAAAAAACGCGATTTTACAAAAAAAAAATCTTAAGTCGTTTTATAATGCCATCTTGTATAAGTTTGAGGTACCAGTAAGCCTGAAGTGGCTTTACATATTTAGATTAAATTTCATATTCAGAAAATGTTTTTCTTTTCAAATTGAATAACATAGGCGTCATCCTTGAAAAAAACCAATTTCCTCCGTAACGCCATATCTTAGAATTTTGATTTACCAATATTCCTACTGGTAACTCTGCACTACATCCAATAGCAACAATGAAATTATTGTGTTTACTAATGAACGTATCGTAAAAGTACTGATAACAAATTAGGCGTCAAGCAAATCAGTGTTAGCTAAGTTTTTCTGTAGTTAGAGCAAGGAACTGCGCATATAGCTAAATTTAATTTGTTACAAACGTCTTTAACGAATTTGATGAAATCTTGCATATAGAAGAGAAGTCGAAGGACGCCGAACGAAACTCGGTCACCGAGGTATTAATTTTGAAAGTGATTAATTTGCAGATTTTTATTTTATTTTCAAGTGAGAACCTAAATGAAGACACAGTGTGGCTGTTTATGAAATACTTCACTTGCTGGATATTTTAAAGCCTTTAAAGAGTTTAGCGTCTCCTACTCGTGCCGTGCCACCCTAGTCCCCAGCACCGCCTGTGACGTGTTAATCCTGTCGCACCGGCCAGCCTGCGATAACATTAGCAAACGTGTTAACGCTGTGTAAACAGAGATAAGTCACTGCACAGTTGGAGCTGCATCGCCCAGCGGTGGAAACTTATTTCTGCAAACCGATCATTCTCCGCGGTTTTTCTGTAACACGACTTACAGAATTGGGGTCTTGCAAGTTTCATAGCAAGACGTAATTTTTTTTTTTTTTGTAACTGCTTTACGTCTCTTTTTAACATCGAGGTCTTTAGAGACGGGTAAGGATGGGGGGCAAGGATGGGGGGCAAGGATGGGGGGCAAGGATGGGGACAAGGAGTGGGAAGGAATTCGGCCATGGCCTTTTGAAGTAAGCATTTGCCTGGAGTGATTTGGGGAAACCAAGGAAAACCCAAATCTGGATGCCCGGACGGGGATTCGACCCGCCGTCCTCCCGAATGCGAGGCGAGAACGCTAACCGTTACATCGCCCCGCTCAGTCCTAAACGTAAAGGCTTAAACTGAGTTTATACTCAGTTTCTTCGGGATCTGCACCTTCTGAATCCTTATCGATTCACTCATACTTTTAACTCCTGAGCCCTTTAAGACAGAAATTTGTAATTGCTCATTACCTTGGTTAGTTCTTACTACCCTTATCGTGACTTTAATATAAAATTTTGAAAAATACGAGCGTGTGATAATAATTGTAGGCACCCATTACCTCACTAAGAAAATATTTTGATTATTTAATATTTATGAGACTAAAACGATAGCTGGAAAACTTTATATACTTTATTAGGTAATTTTTTTAAAAAAAAAATGCTGCAACTTTTAATTGAAGATTAATATCAAAGTCAGAAAATATTTTTGAATATAATTTTTGACGTTTAGAAAGCTAATTAATACGAATTTATCTCAAATAACAAAATGCAAAACTAATAGCGGAACACAGAAAAATAATTGTACAGGGCGTTCGCCGGGAAACGCAACCCACTGTTAGCGCTACAAGGAAGAAACTGCTCCCGGCGAGCGAGCGGTCAGTTTCCGGCATTGTTCGACCGTCGGCCGCGGACTATTTCATAATAATTACGCTTCATAAACTTCATAAACTTGTATGTGCTAAGCATTTAAATGTGACGTAATTCATTAGCTTACCTTATAAAAGATGCTGGAAGTGTTGACCCTCTTGTGTAACGCACATTTCACATCTTCTGAACATATTTCGAGACACACGCTGCCCTAACTGACTTAATGATTTTTTGGGTGACTGTTCTAGTCGAAAAGCGATATCCTCAATTTTCTCCTCTGTGAGAATACGGTTGACCGACAGTCTCTTTTTGTTAAAAAATGAACCCGTTTCTCTTACTTTTTTAACCAGACGCAGAATTGTTGATTTAGCTGGCAGTAAAGCGCCAGGAAATTCGCGACGAAATTTACTGCGACACTTTTTAAACGACTTCTTCTTCACATATGTATCGTAGAGAAATATTGTTTGTTGCAAACTGTAACGTACCATAATTTTACTCACACTCAAACACGGTACAGATTAATAAGAGTATGAAGCCCCAAACCAGCCAAACCGCAAAGAAACGTTTATTCACAACACTGATTAATAAGAGACTGAAGTCACAAACTATCTACAATGCAAAGAAACCGTTCTTAACAATGTAAGGGTCACTGCACTGCACTGTTGGGGCAGCGGAGGTGTTAAACAGTGCGGTGATTCACGGTACCGTGTGGCGGAAACTGCTGGCTTCACTGATCGAGCAAGTTGCCGACGGCAACAGACTGGGAGGGTATCGTTTTCCGGCGAACGCCCTGTACTATGTCAGATTCAGCATCTAGTGTATAGTTGTAAATTACTTTTTTTGTGATTATGGCTTTACGCCTCTTCGAAGTTATTAGATGTGGGAAAGAACTGGAGCAACGAACGTAAAGGAATTCTATCATGGGATATTTGGAGGAACCATCCATTCATTCGCTTTAGCGATTTGTAGAAATCGTTTAAAACCCAAATCCTGGTGGCCGGGAGGTGATTCGAACCCACGTCCTCCCGAATGCGAGATCAGAAGCTAACAGCTAACTCGTCACTCTCGGTGGAAATTACTTACTAAAGTGATTTTCATGCTCCTTTGCTGGCGCCTCGTAATACTATTATATTCCGAATCTTCGACTTTTCTGCTTCGACCTTCCAGGGCGAAACTCACTGATATATGTTTCACGTGTTCTGTTAAACACATTCGCATTTAATACCAGAATACTGCTCCACCAGGGAATGAAGTAAGCTACTTGTTCCGTTCGAGGAAACTTTAGATTATACTTGCTAAAGTGTTATCACAGGGAGTGATTGACAAGGTGGTGTCCTCTTGCCTTTTCCGTTTTCTTGCCAACCATGGGTGATCTTACGTGGCACCATCCATCCATGAATATTAAAAATTGTGTTATTCACGATTCCTTCTAAATTGTTCAAGTACTGCGTATTTTTGAGACGTAGCATAAAAAAATAAAAAAAAACAATAAAAACTTTTGTTACTAGGCCACCCCATAGGAAACTCCCCAATTTTGATCCTCAGTCATTTAATTTGCCTGGTATTGTATTGTATTGTATTGTGACGCTTTAACGCTTTAGACTAAACTGGAGGGAACAAAAAAAAAACAAAAAAAAAAAACTGGAGAACAAAAGGTAGATTAAACCAGAAGCAGTTGAAGAAAATCCAGTACTATATTAAAATTGATATTTTAACTAGGCGGAAGGTTTGCTTTTCTTTCACAACAAATCGGATTCTAATCAAGCCATCAATAGTTGATTTAAGCGTGATGTCAATCGTAACTTGTATTATGTATGTGTTTATGTGTTCTCCTATGCATGACTGTATAGCTTGGTGCTTATTAAGCAAACGCCCCAATTGTTAAAGAAATTTTTAGAAAAACATTTTAACTGAAGACTCTTAAGATTTAAACGCAATAATCTTAACGTAATCAGATCTTGAATTCATAATTGGAAATGTTGTAACACTACTTTTATGGAAATCTGTATACTTTAACTGACATTATTTTATTCATTATTACCAAACCACATTTGCAGAAAAATGATGCCTATAACTATCAAGTCGGCTACGAAAGAGGCAGATTCGTACACCCGTTAAATTTTTCTTGTACTTCAAAATGTGTATATTTCGTAAGTTTCTGTATAAACAATAATTAAAAAATCAGTTTACTCTTAAGCTTACGTACGGGTTTCTTCAACAAACCTACTTGACGTAAGAGGAAGATGAAAGTAACTCGACCAGTATCCACGATAAATATCCTCTGTGGTGTTAAGTATCTGCCCCTTATCGACTCTCTCCTTGATTGAGTGCCTCTGTCCGCTCCGCTTTCTTCGATAGATCGGACAGATATTAGCGGGAGAGCTATCGATTATCCGCAGCCGATTCCGATTTACTTACACTCCAACGATCCTTTAAGAAATTAATTCGGATTCTTTTTGTTGAACGCGAAGGCTGCTGACGGGTGCAGAAGCTTCCGGATGGGATAGTATTTTATGAAACAAAGACAGCCAACTGGTGTTACGTTGCTTCTTAACCGAATAAATTCTTAAGAAACAATTTCCGCCACCAACGCTAAATCGGAACCCTTGATTAAAATCTGGTAGGTGGGGATATTATTTTTCATTGAGTAGACTACGGCGAAGGGTAATTTTATTTTGCCATTAAAGCGTGGAGCTACCATTAATCTTATTTGAACCCAATTAAGAACTAAATTTGGTTAATACAGGTCTCTGAAGTGAGTTTTTGCCACACAGCAAAACAGCATAAATAATGACAGGTTATGAAAGAGATTATTGATAACATAATAAGTTAACCATCGACGCCGTGCCTGGAAGATTAACTAGTTTAAACATTGGGACTATGCAGCGGAAATGCGAAAGTATACAGTTTGTTATATTTACTTATAGGTTTTCTTTTTGTTCTCCTAAAAACTATTCTATGCAGTAAGACTGGTTCTGTATAACATTAAATTCTCGACACTGATTCCCAGCTAAGCATCATGGTAACATCAAATGAAGTGATCTAAACAATCTTGGAAAATTCCTCAGAGAATTTTCCTAAAATTCGAAATATTATTGATTTACTAAAGAGCTAAAAATAAACCATTTCATCTTTATTAATCCATCCTTTGTCTCTGGATATTTCACGGTGGTCATGGTGAAATTTTTACCTACAGGAAGTAGCGGAGCAAATTCTGGGTACCAACTACATATCTCGTGTCCTTGTTTTATCTACAGCTCCAGAGTAAATTTTAACATAATTTAATGACTTAGAAAGTTAATATCTGTCAAGATAGATGTATTGTTTTGATTAGTTTCCTCACGACTCGCCTAGCAATCGTTGTCACTGGTTTGTCTTGACGCTTTTGCCCATGATTTGAGATTGATTCAATCGAGATGCAGGTAGAGAAGAAAGATTTTAGTAAACGGTACATGGCCAGATTATGCAACAAAGGGCTGGGTTGGATATGAAATGCTTCCGCAGTGCGTATGGAAAGAGGGTAACACCATTCATGACTATTCAGTATGGAGCGTCCATAAACCACGTTGCTCCATTTTGGCCTCCTGTAACCCCCTCTCCCCCCACGTAACAAGTAGCTTTTTTCCCTTTTGTTTCCAGAAAACATTTTGTTCTGTTTTCTCGTGTCAGAGTATTGTAAATTAAATTCGGAGATAATTAAATGAAGTAAATAAGTATTCACAAGCTGTTATGTGTTCTGTACCTGATTTTAATTGTGAAAAGTGATTAGAATGGAAAGCTACGTGGCCTGGCTGGGAACCACCCTTCCCCCCACGTAGCGCAGCTAGCCTCCAGACAACCCCTGCACCCCCTAAACCAAGCCACGTAGTTTATGGACGCTCCCATAGTATGACGGAATAGTTGAACTGGCAATCTTCTTGACTACCTTCATAAGATGTCATCTGTATGTGTCGGAATTTTGTTTGACCAGATTTTATCTTTCATTAGGTTTTCCTAGATTTAAAACACTCTAATAATGCAATACATACTAAAAAGGCAACGGGAAATTATCAAAATAAATTCTCCGGCATATTGCTACGGAGGGATATCTCGGAAATGTGGCACGACACTAATTTTATTTTACTGACAACTTTATCACGTGCCAAACATTTAACGAGAGAGATGTTTGCTGAGTCTATAACAATGTTCTGGCGAGTTATAACAATTGAGACTGCTTATAGCTTTATGCCTCGTCGACGTTGAGGTAATTAGAGACGGATAAGGACTGGGGGCAAGGAACTGGAAGGAATTCGGCCATGGCCTTTTGAAGGAAGCATCTCGACATTCTCCTGGAGTGATATGGGGAAATCATGGAAAACCCAAATCTGGATGTCCGGACGGTGAGTCGAACCCGCGTACTCCCGAATGCGAGGCCAGAACATTTACCGTTCACCCACCACGCTCAGTGAAACATAGAAATTGCAGCTACATTATTCTCCTCTAAAAATTTTGAACAATATTACAGGCAAATGGCTCAGGAAGTGTCTCAATGTTGGAAAGGAAAAGTGCCTAAATCGTTAGAAAACTTACGCAAATAACAAACCGAAAAACACGTTGGCTGCAATGAGGACTAGGGACTACGTATTGAGAACAAAATCGGAAATAAAAAATTTATCTGAATAGTCTAATTATGGAAGCGAACAAAATGTAAGCGGTACCGCTGATGACCAGTCTTCTACATCAAGATAAATTCATAAAATTTAAACTAAATCCTTTGCAAATGTAAAGCGCTGTCGACTCAAGCGATTTAAAGATAAACATGCGCCAAAAAATTGGAACGAAATAAATTTCCGAAATTGATGGTCTTGCGGCAAACGATGCAACAAATTTTTATCCTCTGGCTCATAGCTCTGCAACCTTATTTGGCCTACTACGCCTAACTTTTAAAAAAAATGTACTCATCGCTCCTTCTAGAAAAAAAAAGTCCCAGGAAAAAAAAAAAAACAATTACCAGGAAAAAAAAACAACATACTTGTATTCTTGTAATAAATGTAACCCATAATGCTCCAGCTTATTTGACACGTAACCCACTTTTTGAAACAGCGATTTGATGGCGCCCCACTTAGGTGAATTACACAGTGTCATATATAGAAAAACAAGGACAGATTTATAAAATCACTTTATTCTACATCTACATATGTACTCTGCAAATCACAAAACTGTGGGTGGCGGAGGGTGCTCAGCACCAAACCTAATCTCTTTGTTGTGCATTCCAATCCCTAATTGTACGAGGAAAGAAAGAATTCATATAAGAATCAGTGCGGCACCTTATTTCTCTAATCTTATCTTTCCTGTCATTCCGACCCAAATAGGTTGGTGGACGAAGTATTTCACTACACTCGTAAGTGAAAGTGGTAGTACGCATGTTTACCAATAAGTTTATACGAAACGTGCGTCGTCTATCTACCAGAGACTCCCAGCCTAGTCTACTAATCAGTTCTGTAACGCTTTCATAAGGACTGTAGCAAGCGGTCACGAATCGAGCGGCTCTTCTCTGTACTTTCTCTACTCTCAATCAGCCACTTACGAAACGGATCCCAGATGGCACAACAATAGTCCAAATGTGGACACACAAGAGATTTGTACGCTATATCCTTTGTTTGTTCATTACAATTTTTCAAAATTCGACCTAGGAACCGCAGCCTAGAATTAGCTCTACCTACCAACGTATTAATATGTAACTCCCATTTCATGTTCCTTTGTACTGTTACTCCCAAATATTTCATAGAATCGACCATATCAATAACTGAACTGTTTACCTCGTATTTCTGAACAATCGGATTCTTTTTGTTAGTTATGCTCATTGTCTTACAGTTTTTACAATTTAGTGTGAGTTGCCACTCAGCGCACCATGCCAAATTACAGCTAGATCACGCTGAATTACTGAGCAATCGGCCAAATTCCTTACTTCCCTATAAATAACTGCATCATCAGCAAACAATGTAAAAAGGCCTTCACTTTGTCTCCGAGATCGTTTATAAAAATTAAGAAAAGAAGTGGTCTTATTACACTTCCACTTATTAAAAGATACTACCAATATTGATGTATTGTTTTGTTCAGTTTGATCAGTAGAAACACCTTACGAAAAGTATTGTTAAATATATAGCTGAACTTGTTGTAATGACACTAATTTTCCGATATTTGGTGCCTTATTTGTCGTCATGAATCTTAAATCACCTGTTCCACTAGGAATAACCTGTTTATTTTCTTACCAAATAAATTTCTGACTCCGCTAAATCCTATTTTGGCTATATGTGATCATGAGAACGCAATTAAAAACTTCTTCGATGCAGCCCCTAAATCCGGATATAACACTGAAAAGCAAGGGTCGGCGATTGGTCCCCAACGCCTCCTAAATTTTCATTGACCAGAAACGTCCCCTACGATGTCCTCAACGGCTACCCGTTGGCGGTACCGTTCCCGTTTGGAACCATTTCTCTAGTTTGTAAACCATTTAAGAAATTTGTATGCTTCTAAAATTATACCATTTTTTAGACAGCAGAAATCTTTCAAATAATTTACAAGTGTCTATTTGGTAGTAGATCGGGCTGAGGATACTGAGAAAATACTGAATGGATTAAAAAAATACTGGCGGAAGAGTATCAAAACAAGGCGAAAGTGATGAAATGTAGCAGAAATGATTCCAATAATAGTAAGTTAAATATAAAAAGAGCGTCGGATGTGATTGCAGAATTAAGTGAATTCTGCTTCTTGGGAAGCAAAATTACAACTTATGGCCAAAGTGGGAATGATGCTAAAAGCACTAGCAAAATGAGCCTTCATGAAATAGATAAATCTGTTATTTAAAAATATAAATCTCGAACTCAGAAAAAATGTTTTAAAACTGTGTGTGGAGCACAACCCTCTATCGAAGCGAAGCATTGATTTTAGGAATAAAAGAAAAAAGGAAAACTGGAAATGCGGTCCTATGAAGGGATGCTGAAAATTAAGTGGACAGATGAAGTACAAAATAAGCGTGTATCTGAAATGAATGGTGAGGAAAAAAGTTTGTAGATGAGTCTAACAGAAAGACAGAATGGTGGAACGTCTTTAGAGACATACGAAATTTATTAATTTGTCAATGGAGGTAACAATCGAAGAAACAATAATAGAGGAAGACAGAGATTAGAATATATGAAGCAGATAATTAAGGATGCGGGTTGTAAGGGGTATGTTAACATGACATGTTGGAATGAAGAGTTTAGCACAAGATAGGAGAGATGGAGGATAGCATCAAACCAGTCGAGAGACTGATGACAGGAAAAAAAAAAAAAAAAAAACAGTAGGCCTATTTACGAAATCCGCAAACGGTTGGACTACCCACAGCCTAACCCTGAATTATTTTATAACTTTACAGGACGCTGCAGAGGTAGAATAACGAAATTGATAATTGATTCTTCAGCCATCCATATCACGAATAACTTCTACTGTTAACATTCTCCTCAAATACGTACTGTTCACTTTTCTGTTACGTGCGAGGAGAAATGTAAGTAATAGATCACAGTATACAGCTGGCATTCTGCAGCTGACGCCATGAATACTGATACCGACTTTTGTCTAAAAATTTCCGCTCGCAGTTTGGCATCCTGGCAGTAACTCTGGCGTCATGTTCGACCGGCGAGTCTTCCAATCACGGTACATTGTCGCCCGGCTTTCCGCTGGGCGGGCACCAAACCTAGTTACCAAGTTACCGCGGCCTCACCACGCGCGCCTAATACAATTACCGCACATTCCGCTCCACACGCGGGATTCGGGCATATCCTACAGGTCAAACAACGAGTAATTGGCTTGTGTTCAACACGGCAGCGGATACCCTGCCGATAGCCTGCGAGGTGGGACTAACAACTTGTTGTTGACAAGCAAGCGAGATTGCATATTAGATTCTCATTCAGAGACTACGCGACAATGTTAATCTAATATACGCGTGTGGACGGGAGAATAAGACTATTTTCCGATAATGCTACTATTCAATGTGGAAAAACAAAGCGAGGTCTACTGTGCTCTGTTACAGGTAGATGTTGTTAAAATAATCTCCTGATACAAATACAGACTGTTACAGCTGAACGCTAAAAACTGCCAAGTCGTATATATAAGTAAAATAGTTACACAATGTAACCCTGAATAAACGATTACTGACACTGTACTTCCAATGAAGTTTCAGGGATGTACCACCGGATTTTGTTGTGAAAGCACGACATTTCGACGAATAACTCCATCGTCTGCCTCAGATGTGGAGACATGTGGGTCAATATCGTTCCACAGCACAATCTGGCGGTACACCCGTGAAGACTTTATTGCAATCGTACGCCGGGAAAGTCTCCGTCCTGATACTGTGCTTAGTACGCTAGTCCTAGGGGTAACAACTCAATAAAATTCGTTGTGGGATGAACATCCGGCGAAGATAATTGGGAAAGCAAACCATGTGCTGCGATTTCCAGGTCGTAATTTAAAACAGTGTACACAGGAAGTTAAATCGATTGCATACGAAGCACTGGTGCAACCTCCCTAAGAATATTGTTGTTCTGTATGGGGCCCCCATTAAAAGGGAACCCAATGGAGACACTGGAGAGGGTCTAAAGAAGACCCGCCCTATTCGTGACAAGTATATGTAACTGAAGGGAAAGCTTAAATGCAATACCGAACGTGGTGGTTTAACGGATAGCGTTCTGGCCTCGCATTCGGGAGGACGGCGGTTCGAATCATCCCCGTCCGGGCATCCAGATTTGAGTTTTCCATGGTTTCCCAAATCACTCCAGGCAAATGCCGGGATGCTTTCTTAAAAAGGCCATGGCCGATTTCCCTCCCATTCCTTGCCCCCATCCTTTCCCGTCTCTAAAGACCTCGCTGTTGAGAGACGTAAATCAGTTTTTTTAAAAAAGTAAATGCAATGTTTGAAGGACTTGGATTTGGAAGATCTGGAATTCTGGAGGCGATGATTTCGTCGTAAGCTAATTGAAAATTTTATGACAGACTTATTTCAGGATGACAGCGAACAAATTTTACTATCAGCAACATTAATCTGTAGGAATAACCGGGAAAGTAAGATCAGAGAAATAAGGACAAGAGCTGATTCTCTTGTGTACTTATTTTTCCCACCAGCGATTAGAGACTGGAGTAGGAGGGATACATCGAGCGAGAGAGAATCCGACAGTAGTAGATTTCGAGAAATCGTGCCGGCCAACATTATCTTGGTTTGTCCATGGTTTAGCTTCAGTGAACTCCGGGATGATTCCTCAAAATATTCCGTGGGTGTTTCCTGCCTTATCGCGTAATTCCCGTTCCATGTATAAAAGATTACACATTAGCATGAGTGAAACGCACCCTTCACCGTCTACTATTAGTGAATCGAGGAGTAATAATAATAGTTGTAATAGTAATAATAGTGTCATAAAACATCTAGGTAAGAGATTGTACAAGCGATGTAACTTTTTCTGTCACCGAGCGTGGTGGTGTAACGGATAGCATTCTGGCCTCGCATTCTGGATGACGGTGGTTCGAATCCCCGTCCGGGCATCCAGATTCGGGTTTTCCATGGTTTCCCAAATCACTCCAGGCAAATGCCGGGATGCTTCCTTAACAAGGCCATGGCCGAATTCCTTCCCATTTATTAAGGTTCTTTATGGTGGTTTAAGAACTGCATTAATTAATTTAAAAATCCACCAAACAGGTTGTTTTTGAAGATCTTTGTTTATTCTGAATCAAAACAAGTCTGCGATATTCACTAGTATAGGTACAATACAGAGATGCACAGTCGCAAACTCCACTGAATACTGCCAACTAAACTGACTTACTAACTGAATGCATGAATGTCTCTGTCCAGGCGATCTGTTTATATAGAGTCTATCGAAATTACGAGAATTCTTCAAAGGCATCCGCCCGATATTTCTCGATCATTAACAATCACTCAAACAATCTAACATATTAAAAACAATCGAAATTAATACAAAATTACTTAAAAACATTACAAAATGATCAGAAATGGTAATTATAGATACTTAAATACAAAATTATTTACAGAAATCCTTTCAAACGGTAGAAAATTGTCCTGTAGACACCGTAACTTACATTAATACATAGAATTACCAACTTTTAAGAAATTCTCTTGCACCATTCGGTTCTTAAACATATTAAATGGACTTTAAATAATTTTCTTACATAAAATAAAGTCTATATACACTGATTTACAAGAATTTACAAAATAAACATATCAAATCACTTTCAAGCAAACTTTGGCTCACTACAAATACTTCATACAGTATAATGCTATTCAAAATTCAGGTATAAGGGCTGTTACAACCCCTCCCCAGGATTCACTTAATTTTACACAGATAAAATTGATTGAATCCCTCACGAATCTAAGCAGGTTGAATGTACACCTAATGCAGACACGAACAGATTACAATCAATCAACCATAATGACTTTTACAATGAACAAATACAGTTCTTCATTACATACAACATCTGCACAAAGTCCATGGCACTGATTTTGGTTACAATAATTGTCTTTTCTCAGATCCAATCATTTTATCAGTTACTGTTTTTACACAACAAACGTTCAATGCCATCACCTTACGTTACAATTATTTTCACTCCAAATTACACACTTGATGCCTGCTTGTTAATTACACCAGTCTGTTTACATTTTACAGCTGATAATTTGTCACCACAATGTAGAAAGTCACAACATCATGAAAATACCTAAAGTTTCTACACAAATTGCTTTATACAGTGAAATGCTTACATCTTAAACATTCAGTATTATTACATCTGCATCTGAACTTAAGTACTCACACAAACTATTTACATGCATCAATTGACAAACTTATTTACAAATTAGATATTTACAGGTTGTTGACCTCTCCCCAAACCATGCATTCAAATTGATTCTCATAAGTGGGTTCCGAGATTTCTCTGGAAACCCAAAACCATGTAAGTTACTTTTTCCTAACCTTCCAATTTTCTTCAACTTTTGTATACACATCTAATATTACATTTCTATTCACACAAAGCTTCACTATATACATACAGAAACACAAACTTCCAATCATCTCAGACAACAGACTTTGGTACAACCACGCAACAGCTGAGACATACAATGGTTCTGTTTTAGCAAATTGATTGTCACTTAAAAGCAATGCTGTTGACTCAACTGGTAATACAAATTTATTATTCTCACTACTGCAGTTTAGTCCATCATTACTCCCAACCCCACTCTTCATCATCTGATTACTACTTAAACTTACCAAATTATCTGAATCAGTACCTAAAACTGTTTTAACATCTGGCTTACTGACTTCATCCACCAAATAATTATTTTTCTCAGCAACTACTACTTCACTATCAGCTTCCACATCAAAGAGGGTACAAAACATAGTGTTATCTAAGTCACATTCTGTACAATTTTCCAGATAAGAAACTGGTTCAGATAAATCCTTACTCCCACCCATTTCTTCACTGTCATCATCTACACCAAATAAAGAGCTAAATAACGTATCAGCTAGGTCAAACTTAGGACATTTTTCCAACTTAGGGATTGGTACATAAGGCTTTTCAACCTCTTTCTCTTCAGAAGACAAATACTTTGACTTACAATTCTCCTCCTCATCTGGGTCTCCTATCCACACCACTGTATCACCTTCATCTTCAAGAGATCTGAGAAACTCCTCGATTTCAGCACTTCTACAAACTTCATTACCACCTATACAAGCCCACATGGTCCCAACTATGCCATTCTGGATCTTACAAGTTTCCGATAGCCACACTGTAGTATGCACTATAAATTCTGTGCCCCTTTTTGTAATTAAGCTGTGACCATTTCGAAAATTTTCTACATGAAAATTATTACTTTCGCACACTGATTCTAGTGATAAGGTACTAAGGTGGTCCCCTTCCCGTTTTATCTTATTATCAACCTTTACATCATCAACATCATTAATCACATCTATCATAACCTTGTCCTGAAATTCATTTGCTGCTACCTCCACCTCTTCCAATAAATCTTCTCGGGGATTATTCATAAAAATGGTATTAACGCTATAGCAGTTGGTACCTGGACCCACATTCTTGTCCACCACTGCGGGGCCCATCACAGGGGTGGTCTTTAGTTTGTCTGCCCCTCATGCTGCCTTTCCCTTTCAGATTGATGGTTCTGTTCTCTCACTCCCCCATTATCATTCCTTCTTGCGTAATTATCACGATCCCGTCCCCATAGATCTACCATCCCTTGACCTATTACCCCTTCTAGGTGGACTCCTGCTGCCCCTCCTATGGTATTGATGGTGGTAATGTTGTTCATTGAATGACTCCTGGGCATCCAAGCGTCTCAACAATTCGGAAACTCTATCCACATTTACTACATCCAAAGTGGCAATTAAATTTCTTGTTTGCTGAGGTAGCCTAGTTCCTATCAAATCAGTGAATTCCTCCTCTCCATAAGGATGGTCTAAATACTTACAACGGATCCAACATTTATGAAAAAAATCATGTTGAGTTTCCCGACCAGGTTTATAGGGCCTTCCAGTCATCAACTCTCTCTTTTCTTGAATCTGCCTGCTTGTCGACCAAAAATGTTTCAAAAAGTTTTCTTTAAACAGCTTGTAGTCAGTCACTTCCCTAGCTTGTCTATCACCCCATGCCCTAGCATAAGACTTTAGATGTTTACCCACAAGTGCAATTTTCTTATTGTCGGGTAACAAATTAAAATAGTCTGATCTTTCAAAATTATCTATAAATTCAATAGTGTGAAGCCTCCCACTATCATCATAGAATTCAAATTCTTCCTTAATATCAGCACTGATAACCGGACTACCTGTTAAGGGAATCTGACTTAACTGAACCTGTAACCGAGTAACCTTTTTTTCCAACTGATTTACATTACTTTCTAATCCATGCGCTAACTGTTCCTGTTGCTGCACCAATGTATTAACATTTTTCCCTAAACCAACCACTTCCTGTCTCAACTCATTGACCCTTTGAGCAGCTTTACTATCACTGGCTTGGAATAAAGTGACATACTCCTCCCTCATCTTATCACAATTTTCACTGACTTCCTTCACCTCTTTATAAATAAAATTTTCACATTCAGCCTTATTGTGTTCACAAAATTTGGTAACCTTTTCAAATTTCTCCTTACATTCTGTTACTGCCTTCCCCAATTTTGAATCTAAATTATTAATATTCTCCTTGAATTGAGAGCTAAAACCCTGAAATTGCTCTGCGATTTTAACATCAAAACATTTAGTCAAATCAGAGAATGTTTTATCATTGTTTTGTTGCAGTTGAGAAAACTGATCATGGATTACAGCAAACTGAGAATTAATTTCAGAAACTTTGGTGTCAAGATTTAACTCATTTTTAAATTCTGAAAATTTGTTATCCAATTTGGAAAACTTACTATCAGTATCACTTATTAATTCATTTCTAAATTCAGAAAATTTATTATCGAATTTACCATTGATTTCTGCAAACTGAGAATTAATTTCAGAAAATTTGCTATCGAATTTGGCTACAAAAGACTCTAGAATTGCTTGTAGGTTCTGACTATCAGCCATTTCTAGTAATTAGCAAAATCAACATAAAACCCAAAATTAAGGAAAATTAAAATCTTTCCAATCTGCCACACAATAACATGCAAAATAAATCACTTGAATATTCAATGCAGTACTTACAGTTCTTCCTCAATTTTGTATCATATTAAATTTCACTTAGAAGCACTTATTTAACCATTAAACACCACACTAACTTCAAACACTTAACCACACTTTTCACAATTCACAGTAGGAAGACGATTTTGAGGCCGAAGAAAATCCACTCGTCGTCGGAAGATTACAGCCAATTCCCGATGAAAAATCTCCGCCTTAGGCCGAAGAAGGTCCGCTTGCCGTCAAATCCGTCTCGCCTGTATAACCTCTACGTGTCGTAGCCGGTCGAAATTTTCTCGCAGGTTATGTTCGCTTATCGCCGATAATTCGTTGCAATTTTCTGCAGATTCTTTTTAGAAGATAAACATCCCACAGATGTTTAAGAACTTCTCGTCACTGTCAACGGTCGCCATATTAAGGTTCTTTATGGTGGTTTAAGAACTGCAATAATTAATTTAAAAATCCACCAAACAGGTTGTTTTTGAAGATCTTTGTTTATTTTGAATCAAAACAAGTCTGCGATATTCACTAGTATAGGTACAATACAGAGATGCACAGTCGCAAACTCCACTGAATACTGCCAACTAAACTGACTTACTAACTGAATGCATGAATGTCTCTGTCCAGGCGATCTGTTTATATAGAGTCTATCGAAATTACGAGAATTCTTCAAAGGCATCCGCCCGATATTTCTCGATCATTAACAATCACTCAAACAATCTAACATATTAAAAACAATCGAAATTAATACAAAATTACATAAAAACATTACAAAATGATCAGAAATGGTAATTATAGATACTTAAATACAAAATTATTTACAGAAATCCTTTCAAACGGTAGAAAATTGTCCTGTAGACACCGTAACTTACATTAATACATAGAATTACCAACTTTTAAGAAATTCTCTTGCACCATTCGGTTCTTAAACATATTAAATGGACTTTAAATAATTTTCTTACATAAAATAAAGTCTATATACACTGATTTACAAGAATTTACAAAATAAACATATCAAATCACTTTCAAGCAAACTTTGGCTCACTACAAATACTTCATACAGTATAATGCTATTCAAAATTCAGGTATAAGGGCTGTTACACATTCCTTGCCCCCATCCTTTCCCGTCTCTAAAGACCTCGCTGTTGAGAGACGTAGAGCAGTTAAAAAAAAAAACTATTCTGTCCAGCTTTAAATGGTATCAGATCACTTCGGCGTTAACCGGTCTAGTGGTTCAGTTGTTTAAGGCACCCCAGTGGAAATGGAAAGGTTCTAGGTTTGAATCGCGATATAGCCCGGAATTTTTAGGCCCTCTTGAACTTACTTTCACCTCTGGAAAAGCTCTGCTTTGTTCATGTGGAGAAACTCATATTGGTCCGTGATTCGCATTTCACTTAAAAGTTCGGTTTACTCTACCAGGTAGGATTACTAGGATAGGTTAGAGGCGAATTGCGTTGCAAATTAAAATTGTCACTAGGCGATCGAAACCGGGAATATCCTAGCTAGCAACGCAATACGCATTAGGAACTATTAACTTAAACCAGAAAAACGTGACGATATCTCCACATAATTTTGAGAAATATAAACATTCCAATAAAATCTGCCATGGATGTTTCAATCGATGGTTATAATTTTTATATTTTTGTCAATATATTAACGGTGAAGTATTGTTCACATAACTATCAGTAATAATTACAGGTCATGAGATGTCGACGCAAAGTTTTGATCTGATTTGCTGGCGGTCACGATTGTTTTTCCGAGGACTTACGATTTTCTACGACTACCCGCATACCTACGTTCAGGACTCATCAATAGAATGTAAGTCTGCAGGTTCATTTAAAGGTTTATTTTCCTCAAGTTATGTTAAAGTTTGTATTCAGTGCAGTTATTTTAATTTATTTAAAAATCCGACGTAAATGCTATATTCATCCATTTTAACAAAATAAACTGTGAAGGAACAACTCTGATTTGTTGACATTTCGTGACACAGCTACCGGAAACGTACTGTGAGTGATGAACCATGGGCGATAAACTGCAAATGGAGACAAATTGTGTTGTGAGGTGGCGATTAGTTCCGATGGAAATACGAACAATAAAGAGATTAGACTTTTCGGGATAGTAAAGCGGGAGTTTTGTCGTCTAAACCAGTGGAGCGAGTAAGCTGTCATGGCAGTGTTGCCATATTCGAGCTATACTTTTCATTCGATGACGGCGTGTGTTTTTAGAAGAGATCAGCCGAATTACTCCTCTTTCAACACACGCAAGCCATTAGCTCGGATAAACAAATTGAGAGGTATTTTCACATAATCCGGAAATAAAAAACTCACTGTTCAGGTCGAGATATTACTGATTTTAATTTATATCATATCACAACTTTTAATACCCTTATGTTACACTGAAGCAAGCTTCACATACATTTACCAATCTATTATAGCTTGCGTGCGAAAGTGCTGGGCTGGCGCTATACAACCATCTCCAAGCGTCACGACACACACACTATGCCCCGCCTTGCCTTGGTACAATGCAGCCGCCGAAACCAAAGATCGCGGACAGCACAGCTGTGCTACCTAGCGTCAAAGATTGTTACACTACTCAGATAGCAACACTATGCTAACCCGTTTTACTAAACAAACTGTGGAAAACCAACATTATTTCAAACCAAGTTACAAACATTAATACAGTTATAAATGAATGCAATTTTTCTCGGCGTTGTTTATTTATAAACTTTTCTCGGGAAACAAACCGAGTAATATTATTATTGATGCACAATATTTCGGCGACTTTACTCCGTCGCCATCTTCAGGTGTTTTCAAACAATACGCTCAAGGCAGACGTCAAGGCTTACAACTGCACCTGATGAAGGCGACGGAGGATAAAGTCGCCGAAATATTGTGCATTAATAGTAATATTACTCGGTTTGTTTCCCGAGAAACGTTTATGAATTAATACAGTTATTCAGGATACTTATAATTAATAAATGCTACATAATTCAATAATACTAATAATAAATTAGCAAATTAATAACAAGGATAATTGGTGGTAAGGGATAATATTACAATGGTAGTTCACTTTATTTCGTTATTTTTTCTTATGTCTTTACGGCTTGTCAAAATCGACGTCATTGGAGCCAGAAGAGAATAGGGGCAAGGAACGAAAAGGAATTCGACCATGGCCTATTTGGAGGAACCAGCTTTCAAGAAACCATGGAAATCCGAAATTAGAGTGGCCGGAGGGGGATGTGAACCCGTGGCCTCCCGAATGCTGGACACTAGCGTTCATCCGAAAATACCTGCAGTAAGACGTCACGAACAATTTTTAGAAATACCACCATAAAACAAAAGTGATATTTATTTACTATAATTATCAGCATACTATCTGGAATAATTAATGATAAATTTTACACTGCTCCTCACTACAAGAATTTATTGTTGAATAATTAATAACATACACGATGTAAATTTGATATACTTTTGATCTCTGGCTGATCGATTAAACAGACTCAACCCCTCATCAGTAACTATAGGCCTACATCATTGTGTGGCGACAGCAAAATCGCTAGGTGAACTGAACAACCTGAAAAAATAGGTTACTCAATCACTAGCTTGTAAAGGACATACATCATGCCACTTGCAAGTGCGTATATAAATGCAAATATATTTTATTATATGCATGAGTTGTCATAAATACAAATATTAATATTACCACTTTGGACCAGCGTTGACTGCAAGGAATAAAGATGGTCACAGGAGACTTGATGTCAAGTAGATATTATTTTATAACAAGAGATGACTAACAGAGAGAGATGTAATGGAAGCAGCATGAGACGAGCTGCAAAGAATGTTGAACTTTAAGTATTTAAAAAGACGATACAGTATCATAAAAAGATAAGTTGAGTGCAGTATTATGTCTGTGAGGCTGCAGAATAAATGTGCATTCAAATGAAACTTGTAGTGAGTAATATTGGTCAAAACGTTGATGTATCTCTTTAGGTAGACCAGAGAAAGAAAGGTGGTGTATTATTTTCCATTTTAGCTAAAATGAAGTTCTATCGATATAAATTATGACAGGAGAGCGTACAATAGGTGTCGTCTAATGCGCAACAAAGGACACAAAATGTTCTCTCTTTGACAGGCGGAGCCAGAGAAATCGATAAATTATAGTATTTGTAACGAAAGACGATCTGAAGTGGTAATTTATGCATGATAAAGGAAAGCTGACATAGGTAAGACTTGCAGCCAGAGTAAGAACGTTATAAGGTCATTTGAAAAGTGTTCTGGCAGCTTTGTGATGTTTGTGTGGGAAATGGAAGGTGTTTTCTTTTCCACAAATTTTTGTGGCCAATGAATCTGACCTTCACCTCTGCCGATCTTGGTTTATGTACGTAATGTATACTACAAACGCTTCGATGTTAAGATTCGGTGTTAAACTGTACGTGTCTTCTTGTCGGTGATGGAATGCGTAGTAAATTAAAACGCTTCTACTAGGTCGATTAGACCACGCAATTTTGCTGTGCCTTGGGATCAGTTTTTTTCGGGGTGCTATACTATTAACACGTAAGTCTAATTTAACACCATTCTTTTGAGGTAGAAACTGTTCTTTGAAGTCATCTGCTTTCACGACTTGCTAGTGATAATTTGAGTAAACGCTTTGGCCTAGTGTCAACCATCCAATTAAACAAGAAGGGGCGGTAATTAATTACCTGGATGGCAAGGAACTTCTCCAGGTCTGTGCACATTGCGAGCTTCTTGCTGAGTTTACTACAAGGCTAAGACTAAGGAAGTGCTTAAATGACTGCAAAGAAGCTCTTCAACTTCCACAACCATGCGAAACGGATGATGAGATCAAAATACCTTTATCCCCCATTTTTGCTTTTTTCCTTAGAACTACTATTAAGAACTATCAAAGTGGTTGCGAATATTTCTGTCTGAGAATGTGAAGTTTTGCATATATTTGAGGTGTGAAATAACTTTGTAACGTGTGATTTCTCATGTGGAGACTGGGCAACACCGCACTATTTGTGTTGATGACGACACAAAACTCGTATAAAATCTCGCGAAAGTCGGGCTTGCAGACGGAAATCGAGTTCAGTTTTAAGCCTCGTTGTCATTCCAGAGTTTATTAAGGGTGCTAATAACACAGTCGTTGACGCGCCAAAAAGCAGCAACAACCGACGCAATCATTTAATAGAATAATGATCAACAATGGTATTAACGGCAAAGCTATCCCATAAAATTACCTACTATTTCTATTAATTTATTTATAATGATCCTCTCGCTGAAGATTTTTTTTTGTGTAATGTGTAAAATGACTTCTGTTCTAATCCCTACTCGGATCTGCGACTCGTATAATTAGAATTTTAAATGTTGTTTACTATGCTAACTTCTTTCCCCGCTGTTGGAAGGACAATATTTGTTGTAATAATTACAGTGAAACACATGAAAATGTGATATCAACTGACTGCATTTATTCTTAGTTTCTGCATATGCACCCGTTTCACATCTTCCTCTGTTCATTCTTCTTTCAGCGTGGGATCTCAGATCATATTACTATATATTACAGGGCCGCATTTAGGATCTCAGATAGGTCCCTATGCTATACCCGTGGTGCGGGTCCTTTAAGGTCTGTATGCCTCTAGGCTATAACTGTGGTGCGGGTCCTTATACGTATATATAGCAATATCGATTACTTATTATTAAACTAGCGGAGTTCCCGGCCTTGCCCGGTATAGTTGGCATAAATTTACCAGTACCCTATTTTTATTCCCTCAATGAAAAACATTTGTACAAAGTTTCATAAAATTCGCGCTAGCTTTTTTCAAATTAAAGCAAACCTAGATTCACCCGCTCCCTACCAAGAAACGGTTGGGTTGGAGTTTATTTGCAAGTACACTATTTTGTTTCATCCCAAAAGATTCATGTATATCAGGCTTCGTTAGTTTGGTTAAGAAATTGCATTACTACATTACTGAACAGCGCTAGATTATGTTAGAAACTCACATTTGATTCAGTTGCGAAGTGAATGGATATGTTTTTGCTCGAAACGCCAGATCCTTTGACTCCGCAGATTCAACATTTTATACAAATATAATACTATCGTAAACAGAAGACTAATGCTAAAACCAAGTGGGGTGGGTGAACGGTTAACGTTCTGGCCTCGCATTCGGGAGGACGCGGGTTCGAATCCCCGTCCGGGCATCCAGATTTTGGGTTTTCCATGGTTTTCCCAGATCACTCCTTCAAAAAGGCCATGGCCGAATTCCTTCCTGTTCCTTGTCCCCAGTCCCATCCCGTCTCTATTGACCTTAGCTGTCGAAGAGGCGTAAAGCAGTAACAAAAAAAAAAAAAAACTAATGCTGAAGGCCAGAGATATTGTCCAGAGATCGTGCTAAAAGAAAATATCTGTTATTTTTACGGCTATCTATGGCGTTTAAAAATTGATATCCCGAATTAAAGCAAAGAATACTTCATGTTACGGCTATGTATGGGGTTCAAAAATTGAATCTACCGAATTAAAGGAAAGAATACTTAAACTTTTGTTTAGTGTGCAAAATTGTTATTATTGTAAAGTTATCTTATTGCCTTCATTAAAGGATATGGTCAGAGACATTTTGTCTAATCCTTCCATTTTTGGGATTTGTCATCATACACTGAGAATTTTATTTAATGCTTCTTCGTTATTTAACGTTGAAACATACGACATACCAAACAACTGAATTGAGATTCTAAGCTTTAAAACGGTGAAAACCCCATCGAAATCTGCTCCGTAGTTTCCGAGTTTCTATACGACCAATATGTCCGGTTTTCGTTTTATAGGTATAGATCAACAAACCTTTTAATACAAAATACTGAATAATGTAATGATAGTAAAAATATACGAGTATAACTTACTGAAGAATCCAAAGTTAGAAACTGTATCGTTTGCCAGACTGAAGTGAACAAGGTTAGCAAGTGATTCTTGCAAGTTCAATTTTTCGACTGATGATTGCTAGATATGATGCTTCCTATTGTAGTTGTGTTGTTGCAACCAAACATCGCCAGCAAAAGCCCGCAGAATCAAAAACTCAAAAGTTTCAATAGCAAAATGAAACAATACGCCTACATATTAATATAAAACAAACGATAAAAAATGATAAAGATCACCAAACCACGCAATAGAGAAAGATTAAAAATACAATATTGATTATTAACAGACGCATATATATATATATATATATATATATATATATATATATATATATATTTATTGAATGTGGTGCGGGCCCCTAGGCCACAGCCTTCAGCCTAGGTAGCCTATGCCTAAATGCGGCCCTACTATACTAAGGTTTTGAAGAGATTATTTTTGGTGTTTTCAACCAATTTTTCTTGTGGATTCGACATCAGATTTCTCGGCCAACGTCACAGATGGAGAAGTACAACGGTGCTGTGGAAGCACCGGGCGTGTAATAGCGGCGAGAAGAGGTGTTCTGGCGTGGGTGGAGCGGCTGTGCGGAATTGGACGGGAGGTTGTTTACACTCGGGGAGGGAGACTCAAGAAACTAAACGACTTCCCGCGAAATCCTGTGTAGTTAGAGAATTTATATCTCACATTCGATTTTGTTAGTACTGGTGCACTGGCATCGTAACTACCGCAGAAAACTGGCTTATCTCCAGAGATATAATTTTAAGGAATATTCATCACCAGCTTTAAGCATCGCTATTAAACTAAGCAGAACCAAGTAATTTATTGGATCGTTATGTAACAGACGCTTTACGAAATAATGGTGCTCAAATATCATACTACTTTTAAGGAGATGAATTTTTCAGGCGCTGTACAGCCGTTTACAAAGTCTGTGTTCAGAAATGCAGTCAGAAAAAACATTAATTGTTAATGAATATTACATTCTTGCCTGGATGTTCTTGAAAACAATTATTCGGCAATCCATTACTTGCGTGAACTGTGGCATGGACACTAATTGAAAGTACAACGGCTATAATAGTCCTGAAATCTGATGCACTGCATAAAACTGGTATTATAAGCGAACTTATACTGTAGTACCATTAGTAAATACTGTACCTTCGTCGTCTTAATGACAGAACAGGTTACGGAAGCCACGTTTTTGGAATAATCGGAAAATCCAACTGTTTAATTCTTTAGTAGAGAAGCAAAAATATTGTGCGGATTAAAGTTAAAAACGAAACGAACCGGAAAAAATTGTTTGAATAAATAATCATAAATGATGAAATATTTCTCATACAAGAAGTTTTTTTTTATTGCTTTTGAAGAATTTCATTTAATTCTGATATACAATGAAACAACTTGAATAATTAACATCGCATCACTTGTACATCATTAAAACTAAGTTTTTTTCTGTTTTAAATATTCCTTAACGCTCTTAACGGAAACCTTAATGGAAGACTTTCTATTTTCTTGTAATCTGGAGAGAAGTTGAGGCAGTGAGAATATTAGGCGCAGCCTGAATCCGTGTGTTATAGTAACAAAAGCTACGATTGAACGTAAGAAACTTTCAAATAAGTTACACTCTATAAATGTACAGAGTCATCAACAAGTGTCTCATCGAAAAGTAAGTGAAAGTGAGCTAGTATTGACGTGCCATGTTTCATGGGGAAACTGCAGTGAAATATCATAACACTTAAGTATGCTGCTTTCCGGGTGCTGTAGCATTAAAGATACGCTTACATCTGCTAAAAACTCAGAACATATATCAGGGTTTGTGCCAGAACTCATATCGACAGTTGCATTGGAACTTGGATAAGGCATTCATTGATTTTTATGAGTAAGAATCTGGCGTCTACGTCTGTATACAAAAATATCAAAACTTTTGTGGTACAAGTGTCATTATTTTCGTCTGCATTTACATCTGATGAAGAAAGTTTTATTTTATTTTAAGTGTCTGCGCGTACATACTACTCAAAATAAAATGAAACGTAGATGGTGGAAAAAAACTACCTGGACAAGAAACAAATGGTGCTCATGCCAAGCTAGTGAAAGAAATAACTTTGGAAGATGGATCTTGTTTTAAGATTTCTGTGAGAATGAACCTGACAGCTTGTAACATACTATTACATTTAGTTCAACGAATTATTGAAAAAAAAAGAAGGCACTAAATTTCGAAACGCTCACCAGCTGATCAGTTAGCAGTAACGTTAAGATTTTTGGCGACTGGTGATTCCTTTTCCTCTCCAACGTACAGTACAATCACAGAATTTCAAAAAGTTCTATCTGTTTAATAGCTAGAAAGGTGTGTGGAGTCATCATTTCAGTTTTGTCGACGAAATAAAAGTAAGTACCTTCTATTTTATTGCTAACCTTGAACACATTTAAATTTTTACAGTTTTGGTAAATTACATAATCTGGTGGGCTATGATATAAAAGTCTCGGAAATGCTGGGAATTTCAAACCCTCTTTTGGAGATATTATTTTTCACTTGAGGTTTAAATTTGTTATTCAATATTGAATTGAATTGCGATGGGGCACATGCGTGGGTGGCAATTTCCTAATAATCTGATTATCACTTTCTTATTTTTTTATTATTATTATCATCTTATTTAGTTTGAGTGTTAAATTCCTTGGGTCTACAGAAGATCGAGATACCTTTAGTGCACCCTAACAGCGCTCGAATTAATTTCCAAAGCAATAACAAGCATTACATTGCATTATTATGTCAATATTACCCCACACAGCAGAACGTTTTTCTTGTATCGCGAACTCCAGTAAGCCCAGTTCTTCGACCCATCTACTTTTTCCATTTACGAATTTCAATTTTTAATTCCTTCAGCCTTTTTTGTAAATTGTTTATCACTTATCTTGGTAATTTATTCCAATCCTTGAAACCCTTACCCAAAAAAGGATATTTTCTCCCTCACTTACGCATGAAGTCGAATGTTCGTTACCATCTTTTCCTTTTCATACACTACTGGTAATTCTTTGACCATTTACCAACATATGTCTTGTACACTCCCAGCATTATCTTCATCCTCCTCCTGTCATCCAATTACCCACAGTTCAGCTCCTTTAACACATCAATTACTAACTGGGCCCTGTGGTAATTGCCACTGAGAAATATAGCTGCCCTCCTTTGCACTCCCTTCAACTCCAAGATATGTGTGAACAACACACTGCATATTGAATTTTGGACAAACAAATGTAGCTGCGCTCCTATTGATGTATTTTTTAGATATAATGTAGGTCCCAAACTACACCACCATATTAAACCAATGTTCTGACCAAAATTTTGTGACTCAATTCTCTCGCTTCTCTTGTACGCTATCTCATCACTCTCTCCAAGAAATGGATTTTGTAACCTTTTCCTACCAACTGTCAACTGCGTAACAACTGAGGATAAAAGGAAAGGTTTAAAAGAATTAAGAAAAAACATAGTTGAGAAACAAATTAATTTAATTTATTACTTTTCAATTTAAATTAAAATATTCTACGAGTTTACATCATCTAATTTGGCAGCTTCGATCTTAGCCAGACTTCTGTTTATTTTTTGTTTATCTACTGCTAAAACCTTTCTGTGCCTATTTTCTTCCATCAGTCGCAGCTGACTGGTAACATATTTACCAAAAGCAGAGAACTGATCTTTGATCTGATTGCTGACAATGCTTTGGGCATAAGAAGAAATAGTGCGAATAATATTTTCAGCATCTAGTTTCCTCTTTTTCCTCTTCGACCCTTGTTCCATGCACTCTGAGGACATTGAGGTATTTATTGCTCACACCCCTCATAACATGATGGGTCATCAACCACATCCACCAGAAGCTTGTCAACTGGTTCCTTAAGAATAAAAAATTAAGAAAAGCAACAATAATTTAAGTAGCAGGAGAATGTTCGCAAAAATGATTTAACGAAAATTTTTTGTTCTCTTTTATTCAATTTTGCAAATAATATTTAAAAAAATATAGGGATGTTTTTATTTTGTTTTCAGCTTCCAAGGAATGGTTGACAGTTGCAGGTGAATATAATGAAAAATGGTACTTACCTAATTGTGTAGGTGCAATGGATCGGAAGCACAATGAGGCTGAAGCTCCTCCAGATAGTGGAAGTACATTCTTCAACTGCAAATAATCACACAGTATTGTGTTGTTGGCTGTAGCTGATGCTAATTACAGATTTCTATATGCAAATATAGGATTCCAGGGCAGAATTTCAGATGGCGGAGTACTGAAACACATTTCGCTGTGTGAAAAACTAATAAAGAAGCAATCAAACATACCGCAGCCATGACCTCTTCCAGGCAGAAATAATTGCTCGCCATGTGTGTTCCTGGCGGACGAAGCATTTGCCTTGGAAGAAAATGATATTAATCCTTACCCTGGCTACCATTTGAAGAATTGTTTGCAAAGAATTTTCAGTTACAGATTGAGCAGAGCAAGCGGTGTTGTTGAAAATGTGTTTGGTACACTGACTGCTGTGTTCCGAATTGTTAAAAAAATTGCACCTTAAACCGAGTAACGCTGCAACAATCACATTAGCAGTAATGTATTTCCGCAATTTTTTAGGAACAGGAAATCTGTCTAATATTCACCTCCTGGTTCATTTGACAGTGAGGATTGTAATGGATCTATTGCACCTGAAGCATGGAGAACAGTCCACTCAAAAGGTGTACCACTAGTGTCATTAACAAATACAATTGAACAGAGAAGAGATCCTGCCAACCACGGAGAAGAATTTGCTGAATGTTTCTGCAGTATTGCATGTTTTGTCATGGCAATATGAGCAATAATTTGATTCAGTGTAAAAAATAAACATCTAATAGATTAACAGTAATAAACCATTTGTATTTTTGTATGTAGTTTAAAGGTAATGTATATATGTGGTATAAATTAAAATTTTAAACAAATGTGTAACATGTCTTTAACTTACACTTATTTCAATTGCTGATGAGGTTTTTTCAGTGTCCCTGTTTTCCACAGGTTAATACTGGTCCCTTAGAAACTGGTGTCCCTAACGCATACAACGAAGGTGAATATACCTCTTAAACTCCTGTCCCAGATTTAACACTGACATATATCTTGCCCAGTTCCATACTGCACTAGCTTCTCACCTTGTGCCTTTAGTTGTCAACGTCTATCTTGTTTACCTATTTTGTAAAAAATAATAATAACATAAGACAAGAAATACGGAGTGGGAATTTACGATTATTGTGGCGCCGCAATTTTATGATGGATTCCTACGTAACTTGTCGAGACAAATCGAAAGTAAAGATTTTTTGTTTTGCTTTGTTTTGTTTGAAATCTCGCTTACTTCTCCAGATAGAGTATCTTAAAATTGAGGTGGTTAGGTTGAGATGCGACCTGTAACAGAAAAAAAAAATCCCCAAAGGCACAAGAAACTACACCCTGGACCTGCACAACAGGTGTTTCTTCCTAGTGGTTAAATACGGCCTGGATTTACTTTCAATTTCTTTCGCGCATTTACATAAAAAATTCATCAACAAATTACGGCGGCACGGTTATGAGAGTGCTGCCAACATAAATAACAACAATCCCAGCAAAAAAGGAAAAGTAAAAAGAATGGGGAAAAATCTGCAGCTTGTTGGTGATTTATAAGAAAACGTCGTTCCTAATATTTATACTTTTATGTTGTTTGGATCGGGTATGCCACATACCTTTTTCTCTAATCAATTCTATCATCCGAATCAGTTTTTCCCGTTGCTAGGACGTCAACTTTTATCTGCGATTACGTTAGAAAAATGTTGAACATGTGCTTCATATGCTATCTCAATTAAAATAAACTTTTCACTATACTTACTTCTTTATATTAAATTTAACAGATGAAATTCAAGTCGGCAAATACACGACGTGGCAACCTTCCGCTTACGGTAAATATCACTGACAAAGTGTTTGATTCAGCTAATGAGCATGCGCGTGTATGAGATGCATGTCAAAGTCAAAGGTAAAGGTAAAACGGGCGTATAAAAATTGTCTGAGGGATTTGTACGAAATGATCCTATCTTTACCAGATGTATGAGGAAATGTGCCACGATTTGTCAAATACACAAATCCCCATGCAAGTTCCGTCACAAGTGTCCAAATGTGGACGTGGCTTTAGAAAGGGTCTTACAATATACTAGTGCTCCTAATGTTGAAATAATAAGATCTGCCAACTAACTGTATGATGAAGTGACACTAAAGATTTCGTCTTTCAGTACCTGATTCTTGAAACTGCGACATTTATTTGTATTTTTGGTATGTCTAAGGGACTAACATGTATACTCAACATAAAAATATCTGTGATCTACTGAGCCACGCGAATGTTTCAAGAATTAATTTTGCATGCTATACCAGAGTAAAGTTCTGATCCCAGCTGTCTTTTTCGTGCTTGCAGTAGTTTCGAAAATTGCCACCGGAACCTGTGCTCCATTGCAATTAAATTAAATTTTTCTAAGGATAACATATATATGTTTACCTGGCTAATACGAAATAAATCTTGGAAATATGTTTAAAGATAAAATTTGTAGAAGGCAAATGGAGGTGGGTGCAGGATAGGATGAAGATGGGGGTGTGGGGAAATTGCCACCGGAGCCTGTGCATTCATTGTAATTAAATTAAATTAAATTAAAAATAATATAATCTACATTAATAAACTAAATATTTAAATGATACGGGAGATAAAAAATATAATAATCGGAAACTTAAACCTAATTCGCCAAATGTAGACCGTTATTATAGGTTTGTTATTTATTTTTCTCTATTTAAACAAGGGTCTTGGGACTTGTCTGGGCCCTCATTTCCATTATTATGCATGCATATATAATACTATAAATACTAATAGTAATATATTGGAGGATCCTAGACAGATATGGAGTCAAGCGGGCAGTGGATAATCCGATAGCAAGAGGTAATTATAAAACAGAAGAAAAAAATATGAAAGAGGCTAGAAATGTGCCGATAAAAGATGCCGTATTGAAGAACGTTATGTTACTAAAAGGACGCATTTAAGAAAGATCGTAATTGCTGCTCCTGCAAAAAGTTGTACAGTTATGTATAAAGATATTTTGATTGCATCTAATGTATGTATGGCTGTAAAATAAATGCGTTTTTAAGTGAACATTGGCGTGATTAAAATGAGAAACAAATGGAAGAACCTGTTGATGTAAGCGAGAGGAATGTTGGAGTACGAGCTTTCAGCTGAAACGGAAGAGCTTACATTGGATGACCTTGCATTCGGGAGAACACGGCTTTGAATCCCCTTTCGGCCATCGAGATTTGGGTTTTCCATGGTTTCTTAAAATGCCGGGATGGTCAAAGCTAAGGGCGAATTCCTTCCCGTTCCCTTGCTCCAGTACTTTCCCACCTCTAATGCCCTCGACGTCAACACGATGAAAAGCCAAAAGACAAAACATAAATAAACAAATAAATAAAGAAATTTTATTCGATGTTGTGTAAAATAAAATAGAGAAGGCCAGAAGAAACAGGAGGAAGAGCTCAAAGGTAAAAGTAGATTACAGTATTTGTAACGACGCTCAGTTTGAGAACCTAATTATACTTAGTTAAAAGAAGTAAGAAAAAGTGATCGTTGTCAATGATCTTCTACCGTCATTCCTTATTTGAAATTGATGAGCTACAATAAATCACAACTTCTGGAAATTAATATTGTTTGGGGGATAATTCGAGCTAAAGCATTTCATTTTAGCATTATTAATATAGTAAAAAATCGAAGCAATTTTTTAAAGTGAAATGCTTGAAAATATAAGAAGAAAAATCAGAAAGTTATATCTCTATTTACTCACTATGCTATACTTTAATTTATTCTTTAATACTCCGGTCATAGAATTCACACAAAAATTGTCACAGCGGTTATGCCAAGACAAAATATTTCATAGTATCATAAATGTTGCATACATGTCGAGGAAGCAAAACTGAAAACTTTGTTTTTTCCCTGCTCTATCACACATAATGTATACAGAGCTAGTCAAAATGATTGCAGCGATTTCACGATGTTTGTTTTTCCTGTCCTATTGTAGGTACGATGATGGGGTTTGCTGTTATAAGACAAATGGCTCTCCAAGTTTCGATTCCACTAAATGCAAGCTTCCCACGGTGGCCGCTAGAGCGCTAAAGAGCAAGATGGCTGAAAGTGAGAAAGCGTACGTTGTTATTGAATTTCATTCGACTCAGTCTGTGGTAACTGCTCAGCTACACTTTAAAACAAAGTTCGGCAAGGATCCCCCGCATGCTAACCCCATTCGACGTTGGTATCATCAGTTTAAAGCCACGGGACGTCTTTGTAAATGTAAAACAACGGGTCGCTGAAGAAACCGCTGAACGTGTGCGCACCAGTTACGTTCGTAGCCCACAGAAGTCTATTCCTCGAGCGAGCAGGGAATTAGGTATACCACAGAAGACCGTTTGGAGAATCCTACGGAAGCGACTGTGTACGAAGCCTTACAGGTTACAGTTGCTCCAAGCACTGTCGCATAACGATGAAGTGCGTCGTTTTCAATTCTGCGCCCAATGTCTAGAACAAGACGAAACATACGCAGAAAAACTTGTGTTTAGTGATGAAGCCACTTGTGAGTGGAAAAGTGAACAGTACAATGTGCGCATTTGGGGGATCGAAAACCCCCATGCTTATGTGCAGCACGTTCGTGACTCTCCCAAAGTGAACGTGTTTTGCGCGATCTAACGAAAGAAACTTTATGGACCTTTTTTATGTAATGAGGTGACGATCACAGGGAAAATCTATCTGCAAATGTTGCAGAATTGGCTCATACCACTTCTGGAAGCTGAAAAAGATTTAATTTTCCAACATGACGGTGCTCCACCCCATCTTTCTCTAGTTGTTCGTAATTTCCTCACCACCAGGATCAGAAACAGATTGATTGGTCGTGCTGGGGATGCTAATCGTCAGCTGATGTCACTGCCTTCTCGTTCCCCTGACCCAACCTCCTGCGACTGTTTTTTTTTTTTGGGGGGGGGGGGTGAGTTCAAAAGTACACAGTGTTCGTGCCACCAGTACCAGTTGATCTTCCAGATCTGCGGGTTCGCATCACCAATGCATTTGCTCTCATTGACAGTGACATGATGTATCGGGTAGGGGAAGAACTTGATTATAGACTTGATGTGTGCAGAGTCACTAAAGGTGCACGTATTGAGCATCTGTAGATACTAAAAAAACTTTCACAGTTTGTTCATGTATCTGTGAAATCTTGTAAGTATATGTCAAATAATAAATGTGTAGTAATTTTCTGAAATCACTGCAATTATTTTTACTAGCCCTGTACTATAATACTTATATATACTATAATATAAACTATTATTCTTATTATATGCTGAATTTCATACCACAGTACACAGAGAAAATAGAAACAGTTCTAAAACCAATAAAACTGGCACTACACTTTGAGGTCAGCCACTGTCCTGTGGCTGCACAGTAGTAGCAGTACGTCACTTGAGCCATGTGGCTTACGCCCCCTTGTCCTGCGTGCGGATGTGCTAACTAGGCACGCAGCAGCTGTGATGCTCCATGGGCCGTGATGCTCTGCGCCTGCGGTACCTGCTGTCCCGCTCAACAATTAACGAAGGACGCAGTCCACCGCATTGATTGATGTACGGAGCTGCATACACAGCCAGGCGTGGTGTCAATGACGACTCTGATTAATTTCAAATAATTCTCATTGGAAGCGAATTTTTGTTTGGTTTTCAAACAATACAATCTGTAGAAATACGATTCAAACAAGTTCATTATTTTATAGTTGTAGAGAGTTTTAAAACTTTTTTTATATTAATAAATAAATTACGTCAAAGCAATTGACTTTTTTTGATTTATTGGTCTCCCGTAGGCGTTTCACTTCTTTTACAGAAGCATCTTCAGCGGGTTTTTTCTGTTAAGTACGTTCAAAAGTTGTAAGTAGGTTATGTTGTGTTTGGTACAGTGGGATGAATTATTATCTAACTTATAATCTACTTACATTTTGTGGTCTATTGCATTTCTTTCCGCTCCATTCTCAGCATCAGTGCTTTTGCATTTTTAGTGAGAAGTGTCTTCATTATTTCGGATTCACAACACTACACTTTATTGCACTGCACTAGGTGTTTTTACTTGCGAATGGTCGTTCTGTTTTGCTTACTAAGCATCGAGTATGTGTAGTTATGCGGTGTTGTTTTGTTTTTTCAGTCTTCCATTATTTGGCGTTTTTTTCAGATATAAATGATTTTAGTAGTTGTGGTTTTGTATGTCCTTATTTACTGTTGTTTTGCTGTGTCGATGTTTCTATTTTATTTTAGCTTCAGTGTTTTGTATAGTGTTGGGTGTGTGAGGTTTGTGTATTCATTTATTACTCGTTTTACTTCTGTTAGTGCTTTTTGTATGTGATAGTTTTCTTGGAATGTTAGTACAACAACAAACCAAGAAAACTATCACATACAAAAAGCACTAACAGAAGAAAAACGAGTAATAAATGAATACACAAACCTCACACACCCAACACTATACAAAACACTGAAGCTAAAATAAAATAGAAATATCGACACACTAAAACAACAGTAGATAAGGACATACAAAACCACAACTACTGAAATCATTTATATTTTGAAAAAAAAAAAACCGCCAAATAATGGAAGACTGAAAAAACAAAACAACACCGCATAACTACACAAACTCGATGCTTAGTAAACAAAACAGAATGACCATTCGCAAGTAAAAACACATAGTGCAGTGCAATAAAGTGTAGTGTTGTGAATCCGCAATAATGAAGACACTTCTCACTAAAAATGCAAAAGCACTGATGCTGAGAATGGAGCTAAAAGAAATACAATAGACCACAATATGTAAGTAAATTATAAGTTAGATAATAATAATTCATCCCACTGTACCAAACACAACATAACCTGCTTACAACTTTTGTACGTAATTAACAGAAAAAAACCTGCTGAAGATGCTTCTGCAAAAGAAGTGAAATGCGTACGGGAGACTAATAAATACAAAAAAATGTCAATTGCTTAGACGTAATTTATTTTATAATATTATCAGCAATTGCGGAAAATGATCCACAACATCCAGATATTTATTTTATATCTTGTAGACTTGTTGCTCAGTTGGTATAGACTGCTTCCGATGTGATTTTCTGTCGTACCTTGCATATTTAATTTTTCTGAGCACAATGTGATTTATAAGGCATTTGAAACAATGAGCAATAAAATCTGAGTGGACGAAAAAATTATTTTCTGGATAGAGGAATTCTTAGAAGGAAGAACGCAATTTGCGAGAGTAGGAAATGCAGTATCAAAGGAGATAGGAATGAATCTCGGAGTGCCACAGGGTAAAGTTTTCGGACCATTGCTATTCATAATCCTACAGAATGATTGTGTTGATGGTTTACAGACAGAATTTAGGTTCTCTGCAAATGACATAATAAGATCAAAACGGTAGAAGTCTATGGACAGCGGAAGAGAGATCTGGACCGGATAGCAAGCTGGGCAGGCGAACATAGGATGAGGATAAATGTAAAATAAGAGTCAGCGTGTTAGGTACACAGATAAAAAATTGAGGGTTGATAATAATTGTAGGGTGGGGACAGAATTGCTTGTTGAAGGTTTGAAGTGTAAATATCTTGACGTAACACTTCGTAATAAATTCAGCTGAGCAGGTGGTAGGAGTAAGTTTCAAAATCCATCATTTATTGGAAAGAGTGATGAGAGAATGTAACAAAGAGGTGAGGCAATTTGATTAAAAAAATTGTTCAGATCATTGATTGAGTATGGTGGTGTAGTTTGGAACCCACATTTTTGGTATCAATTACAGGAGTTGGGGGGCGTGCGAAAGAGAAATGCTAGATTTGTTTGTGGAAATTACCGCAGGACCCAATCAGTAATCGATATGATAAACAAGCTGGATTGAATGTTACTTGAAGACAGAATGTCACATAACCTTACTTACGTCAGTATATTCTCAAAAAAAGTTTAAAGGGCCCTTAAAACATTAAAACCAACAGAAAGTCGTTTCAGAAGCATTTTACAGTTATTTGAGAGTCGGAAAACATGTTAGTAAGGAGGGTTTGAGCTATTTTATAAATTTTCGAACTTACTATAGAGAAAGTTAAAAATTTTTTAGAAGCCTTTTGGCCACATTCATTTTCAGAGGTGTAAAAACAGATGACAATTCAAATTAGGTCTACCACTTGTGTTTTGGAAAATTGTATTAAAGAGATATCGTGAATTTTGGTATATTGCAAGCACACGGAAAATATTGGATAAGAAATTGTTTCCAATTAATTTTTAAGATGCAATTAAGATTCATAGCTCAAAATGTTCACCATAAGATAATACGCGACACATGAAAAGATAGAGTCAATAAGTAACAGGAAAGTATGTTTTTTAGACAAAATAAGAGTTTTCGCTGACTTTGCAATTCAACATTTCTGTGGAAATAAGGGTCTGAGGGATTAGAAACCACATTCAAATTAAGGAGAAGTCTTCAATGAACACATGGAGAAATTTTCGTAAAGATTCTGACAAAAGCCGTAAAAGGAAAATTAACGTAATGGCTATTACAAAGCATCATTTTGGAAACAAAGGATTAACATTAAGAGAAATAGATAATGAGGAAATAATATTACCATCAGATAGAGAATCAAATTTAGCAAAGTTCGAAATATATTACAGATCGGTAGCACTCATATATTTGGAGATAATCGACATCAAAGTTTTTAGCTGACTTTGCACATATAGTCAAAGTCGATTTTCACTCTCAAATACCTTTGAGATCTGGACCAGTTATATGTCAAAAGTTGAGGAAATTTTTATATAATATTTGGTAAACTGAATCATTTCACAGACTGAAGAATTGTAGGAATGATGACAGATTAAAGCCTTTACAACTTTAACTGGAAATCCACAAATCCTAGGGGAAAAACTCTCACAGCTAAAATTGACATTTAAAATATGCTTCGCAACATATCAAAATTTCAGAATGATCGGAATAAAAATAAGGTTTCCTTTGTCAAATCAAGCGTATGCTGAGTTAGCTGGCCCAGTATGAATATAAGGAGTCACCGCTAGCCTAGGCGGGCAGCAGTAATCCGGCAGAAATTGGATTGAGAGGAGATCGTATTGGTCGGTCGTGGAGATGTAGAAAATTTTAGTAGTGACGCAACAGTGGTGCCGGCTCACTATTCCTTCGAGATGAACATTTAACTTTCATCCAGGGGTTAGTTGTTTACTGTGAGAGGATGGTTTAACCTGTAATCATTTATTTCGAATAGAAGTCTGATGCTTTTCTATTCGGCCTACGCTGGTACCGAGTTTATGTAAAAACTTTTGGAAAATATATAATTTGGAATTAATCAGGAAGTCTGAAGTTGTATTTTGAGAACATACCTTTATCTCTTTGGGTATTTTTATTTTTTATTTTACGAGGGATTGGCGACCACAGGCAAAGAACAAATAGGTACCAGGACACGATCATAGTTAAGACAAGCTGCTGTAAGCTACAACCCCAATCAAGCAGAATGTTTTACAAGAAGAAGGGCGAAGAGAGCGATGGGAGTGTAAATGTGTATGTAGGTGATGGGGCTTAGAGGGATACTGGTCGAAGAATTAAAAGTAGTGCGTGGAAATGAAAAGACTAAAATGGACACAAGCTGGCACTTGATTTCAGGCACAATGGAGTGGGAAGGTGACAGGTATTGGAATAAATGGCCAAGGCAAGTGATGAATAATTGACCAAAATGGCAAAAATAGATGGATGGAGTAGTTTAGTGCTTAAAGTAAGTATAATAATAATAATAGGAAGAAGAAGAAGTAGGAGGAGGAGGAGGAGGAGGAGAAGGAGAAAGGGGTAGTTATATGATTCAGGAAATTTCCATCGTAGTATTCACTCCATCACAATTAAATTAATTTCAATAAGCTTAAACAAATTTTGCCACTTAGGGTGCTCGTTTTTGATGTTTATTATTTTATTTAAGATGCAGTTAGAGATCTGTTGCTTCACTTTTCAAAACGCTTAAGCTTCAACAGTTAATCTGATAATGACATATGGCTGAAATTCAGATGGTATAAACATTGTAACGTTAACGAATGACGTCTCATTAGCAAAGTTTTGGCAGTTTTAGCAATGTTTATAATTTTCCGAAATACGCGAAAGTCTTTCAAATCTAAATAAAGTTTATTGATAAAATAAGAATGTAAGTATTTCTATTTTTATTCCACCATGCAACTGACTAAGACTATTGCAATATTGTTATATTATTTGGTTTTTCAGTTATGATTATGAATTGTGCACCATCACCTTTCCTACCTTGCCGGCAAAGACCTGGTGATGAAAATTGCTTTCATCATCAGGACTTGAACCAGATAACCGCGTATCAGCGCTGCACACCATCACGGTGCTGCACCCAAATGAACCAATGGAACATAACAGAACAAATGAGATTATAGCACCGTGGGATGTTTACAAAATTTGTAACTTTAAAACAACTTTGTGACTTCATTTTTTTTAATGTTACTTTCAACAAACTGGACCAATTCTTCAAAAAACTGAGACTGTTTGGTGGGAGACAACGTTCCGGCTAGCCAATTAATAGAAGATGGATTCGATTTCCTCTCCTGTCTCGTTGCTTTTAGTTATACAAAATTTTTACAGTCACTATAGGCGAAAGCTGGAATCATTCGTTCTTACACGTCGTACATGACCGATTCTTTCTTGTTCCTTGTCCCCATTCATCTCCGGCTCTAAGGAACCCAAGGAATAAATTTTTGAAATTCCTGCAAGAGCAGTTGTTAGCGATGAAGTATATACGATTTTTTTTTTTTTTTTTTTTTTTTTTTTCACACTTAATTCTTATTGAGTAAAGGGGATGCATGAAGAAAAATGAAGATTTTATATATTTTGTTCACTGTATACAGGTATATAATTGGCTTTATAGTGATATGTAAATTGTCAGTTTGTTTGAATCTTCTACTTTGTTCTGTTTGTTGATTTATACCAATATTATTATCCAACAATTATTCATTTCGAAAAATCATAAGGATAGCTTCTGTAGTTGAGACCAGATAGTAAACAAGGATTGTTCTGCAATAACATCGAGAAAGTGGCGGAAGTTGAAGTGACGTTTGCACAAGGAACAGAAGGTAATGAAAGGCGTTGGCTGCTAGAGAGAGTTAATTAATAATATTATAATTAATTAATAATTTCTTTGAACGAATCGAAGGCAACCGTCTCTCGTCGAGGAGATGCAAGTTGCCTGCCTTTGTTCTGTGTTGAGATCCTTGGGCTGTTCTCTACTTCTGTGAACATGCCTTCAACTCTGGTGGTGGTGTTGCTTTGTTCGAGTCGCTGTAGTCGTCTGCATGGAAATTAAAACAGGCTTCGGCGCTGGGGGCGATCAAACGGTGCAACTGATAAGGCCAACTCTTTGAACCACACCGGAGAATTTCCTCGAGCTTTGTCATAAAGTCCGCTCTTTTCTGCGGTTGCAGAACTTCACCTCTGAAGAATCTAACGGGACTAGATCTTAATGTTTCTTTAGTATGTATTACTTTCTCATAAGTGAATAAACACGAAAAGATTATGATATGATGGTTAATGACCTCGCACCATGATATACGTTTTGGCTCTACATTTCCTCTCCAATGACGAGTAATACAAGAGAATCATAGTATAGGATAGCAGCATAAAATACCTGGTAAAGTATTAAAATTGAACAGGATAGTTAGTAACAAAAAACTTAATAAATATTGTGCTTTATTCTGCCTTCTCTACATCACAGAGCTCACTAAACACTTCATTTATTTTTGTTTTTATCATAAAATCTCTACATTAATCTGATGTAATTATCGACCTTTTCTTTCCTGAGATATCTCTTGCAACCTTCGTTTTTGGCTATCTGTTGCATACATTCTCATCTTTCTGTTCCCCCACAGTTCTTTTCTTCGACTTTTCCGTTCACCTATGAATTAATTAATCTCACAAGTCTCAAACTATGGTCAACTATGTCTCGACATTCTGCGTGACTCTTCCACAAACTTCTTTCCTTACCCATCAGTATCAAAATACTTTTATTTCATCATTCTTCTACAGAACCAAATTTTAAAATGCTCAAATTTACTTTCTTTATGGTATTTCTAAAAACCCAGGTTATTTTCTAGAAACTTCTGAGCTTGTTACATACAGTTCCAGAAATTTTTTCGACTTCTAGGCCAATGTTGCAAAGATTTATCCTTTAAAAAAGACGTTTTTCATCAATACTTCTTTTCAAGAAGACTTTCTTTAATATTGCTATTCTGATTTAAATTTTTTTCTCGCTTCTACCATCAGCTGTAATTTTGTTTCATAAATAACAGAATTCACTTACTTCTCTTATTACATCTGATTCTTAGAGTATGCTATAAATTGTTGTTGTGATATTTTAGAATAATTGCAATCGTTACCTTCCTCCTGGATAAGAACTTCCATTCCAACCTTGGGATTTTCTCCGAGAACCTTAACTCAATAAAACAGATTAAAAATTTACTTTTTCAAACAGAATTCAGTAGTTGTAGAATGTAAGCAACACAGTCAGTGATGGTTGAACACGATGCAATGTAGATGCCGTAAGTGAACCTCGTCTGGTGCGCCTCATTTTCATCAGATCAAAATAGGAGACTGTTACACTGTACAAAGGATATCTTTAGTAATTAATTGTTCAATACAATCCAAGCATGGTTCTCGCTTAGGATTTATTACATGGTTGCTTTGTTTATTTGAGTACGCCAGGACGTTCCGATTTTGCAAATTTAGAAATTGCCTAGTAACTAAAAATCGAATCTCATATAACAGGATTTGTCTGTACTTAACAATTGTTTTTTTTAATTATTATTATTCTGAAATATTGTGTCAGGGCAAAATCTCTTTGTTACTCTTAGGTTCGATACCATTAACAGATTTCTGTGCTTTAAACAAAGTGTAATAACAACAATTAGGGAAGCTAAGTTACATTGTTATAGATGTACATACCATTATTTACGGTTAAAATAGAACAACTGTTACGAGGGTACATAGAAACGGATACCCTTTAAATTTTTCATATATATGATTATATTCTATTGATTCTGCATTCCAATGAGAGCGTTTACATTCGGCATTCGTAAGGAACTGTGTTTTGTTCCCGGTCGGACTATTCAAATTTAGGCTTTTAATGGTTTACAGAAAGATCTCTAGGCCAGTATGGGGAATGTATACATGTCGATATATGCCGACTTCCCTCCAGCTGATTACTAAAAATTTTACACTTGGTCTAATAACCTACAGCAGATTAGCCCTAAGGCTGTAATAAAACAATAAGTAATTTTTTAAAATAATACTGAATTAGTCACTGATTGATAAAATAGTTCTTAATCAAGTTCATAAAAAATTTCTGTTAATATAACATACACGGAAATTAATAAATTATGTTAGTTTGCGCCTAAATCTTATGTGCGCTAAGTTTTGACGCCTTTGTTCAGTATAATGTTTTAACATTTAAATTTATCTTCTGTCCTATGCTTTCAACAATCCACAAATCAGAATTCTAAAGAAAGTTTGAAACATTACGTATTTATTTTATATTAACAAACTGGTTACAAAATCACTTTTACTCCTTGTAATATTATAAATTCCTACTTTATTTGATTAACTGAGTTGGAAAAAGGATTATTTATCCAAAACAGAATTCCTCTCTTGAATTTATTGAAGCCATGTAGCAATGATTTTGTTTTTTTACTTCCAGTAAAAGCTTAAATGTTATCAGCTTTTGCAATAAAAATATTACCTAAATAATATTCAAGATTATTAACATAATATTATTATTCCTGCAAACTGCTATAATTTTTTCCAGGTATCAACTGTCAAAGTATTAATATTGAGTAATCGCTCAGTGGAGGATCTGTAATCAGCACCTTAAAAGTGAGGGTACGGTTTGTGAAAAAAGCATCCAGAATCAAGGTGGAAGTTATTTTTAAGGTCTATTACAACTACGAACTTACGGACATCACCATTAATACCAGTATAGTACGTTTTTTATATCCTGCATGTTACGAGTACCATTGATATCTTCATTACTGAGTCCGTGTTTATTGCAATAAATAATTGAGGCACTGAAATTACGTTAATAAGAGATCAGCATCATGCGAATTTTTAAACTTATCAGAACATATTTTGCAGATTATGGTGGTTAACTATAATATCTAAAAAGGCTTGTGTCCACTAACAATAAATAAGACGCATAATAGTTTTTAATGATTAATCATGCTAAGGACTATAATAAACGGCGAAAGAGAAAAACCTATTACAAACGAATTTCTCCTCACCTAAGTGGAAAGTGATTTTACGATTTAATTCAGGCTTATACGAGCTCCTTGATTTCATCTTTCATCCAAAGTATCAAATTGCCTGAGTAGTAGTCCTACACATCCCATCTGGGATCCGTTCCGTAGGGGGTTGACTGACAATATATAAAAAGTACACAGAAGAGTCGCTCCATTTGTGACTGCTTGCTACAGTCCTTATAAAAGCGCCACATAATTGATTCGAAGATTGAGCTGGGAATCACTAGTAGACAGACGACACAAATTTCGTTAAAAAACTTATTGTTTAACATGCGTACACCCACTTTCATTTACAAGTACAATTAAATACTTCGCCCACCAACCTATTTGGGTCGCAATGACAGGAAAGATTAGAGAAATAACGCGCCGCACCAATGCTTATACGAATTCTTCCTTTCCCTTGCGCCATTCAGGACTGGAAGCGAAGAGATTAGTTTTGGTGCAAATCGCTCTCTGCCAGCCACAATTTTTTTAATCGTATAGATGTAAATGAATTTCTAAGTATACGGCTTATTGAAAGCTACCTGTTCGATTTGCACGAAGCATACCGGGTTAGTTCCTCCAAAAGCCCATGGCCGAATTATTTTTCTTACCCCTTTTCCTCTCCCGTCTCTATTGAAGGGGCGTAAAGTCTGATTTTTTTTAAAAAAAACTGTATATTAATCATTTCTATCAATTTTCAATTTTTTTTTGTCTTCCCTCATATCTAAATAGGCTGGTGTCCACTAACAATAAATAAGACGCATAATAGTTTTTAATCATGCTAAGGAGATAACAGAAAACAAAATTATTTATTATAAAAGATAAAGATTATTTTTAGGAAATAAATTCGACGAAACGAGACATTCAGTCACGCGAACGCCAATCAGAAAGCATTATGTCACGCCACGCGAAACGCCAAAGTTGTGCTGACATTTTCATGGAACCGAAAAGGTTACTTGGTAAATTATTCCTTTGTAGAAACTTTTGTCACGTTAATACAGTTGTTCTCTGTTATATGCTGACAGACAAGTGTAATTCGCTACGGAACCAGGGTTTAGCAAAGCAAACAGTAGCAATTTGCCCAAAATTGACGCCGTAAAACTTGGCAGTTTTTTCGCGTCGAACATCGACTTTTGCTCATTGGAATTCCGCGATTTTGAAACTTCGATGTAAGTTTACATAAGTGTCAAATATACATTATAAGCTTAAATAGCATTATTTCAGTTTCATAAACAATAACCTATTGCTTAGACGTACGTTTTGTAAATTAATTGATACTTGGTTTGAGGTTACATTCACGAAGTATAAGCAAGTGCTAAATAGCTAAACTTAATATCATGCTCAAGAGCATCATAAGACCATACGGAAATTACAATTTTTTATATTTATTTATATATCGCTTGGTTCGTGAGATATCTTTAACGACAGGTGATGTGGTACTATCTTTGGCGTAAATAATGTCATTGGATATGGTTGTTCGGTACTATTAATTCTGTGGCGTATCGTAACTTTTCTGTTGCGTCACGTCTAAGGTATGTTTCTTTTTGTTTTCATATACACCTTTTCTAGAAAACTATATCCTCAAAAACACGTGTACAAAATTTTAATGTTGTGGCACTGCCAATTTCCAGTCAGCTCTAAACTTCATATCAGCCTAACATCACCTTTCAGTTACGATATCTCGAGAACCAAGAGAAATATTAAAATATTTTATTCTTTATTTTCGATTTGTTTCATCGAGCTGGATACGAATCTATCATCAGTTGTGGCACCACGGTAATGATAGTGCTGCCAGAGTGTGTTTATTATATTGAACTTAACACCAAAGAAAGATTTTAAAACAAAACCAAAACAATCTCAACTCATACCTAATTGTGTTATCAATATTTGAAAAGTAGTGGTTCTGCAAAATACGCCAGCTTTGCTTTAGGTTTAGAAATATATTGCGCACAAACACTTACATCAAAATGGTCTTCACAAAAATAGATTCTTGAATCTGCATATAAAGTATGAGCATGCTCCCTCCATGCAAGTTTTAACCAATATTTCTGTATTTGTTCATTGTTTGGAACATATATAAATAAATTGTTTGGCATTTTTATTGTTGTGCTTTTACACTGGGGCACTATACAGTACTTAAAATACTAGGAATTCATTTTTAATTAAAGAAACATCTGTTACATACATACATGACTGTTCTATTTTGTTTCGGGTGGCATGACGTAATTAAAGACGCCTAAAATTAAATGGAATTGTATTTTATGAATCATTTGTAGTGAGCATGAGTTGTTGAATATGATCTTGTATTTTTGTTTTGCAATTTCCTATAAATCAATGTATATAGAGTTTGTTTTAAGAAAAGAAATTATTTAAATGCCTTTTAATATGTTTAAGAACAGAATTGTACAAGATAATTGCTTAAATGTTTGTAATTCCAAGAATTAAGGCAAGTTACGATGTATAAAGGACAATTTACTACAGTTTAAAAAGATTTCTGTGAGTAATTTTGTGTTTAAGTATCTGTAATTTCCATTTCTGACCATTTTGTATTAATTGTAAATGATTATGTATTAATTCCAATTTTTAATATGTTTCAATTGTTTACGTATTGTTAATGTTCGAGGAATATCTGTCGCAAGCTTTTGAAGTGTTCTAGAAATTTCGATAGAGTTTATATAAAGCGGTCATCCAAGACAGAGTAGTAGTTTTTAACAGACTCTATTTACGACTGCGAAGGAATGTATTGTTTGGATTGTATGAATGCATGTAACCAGTATCTTTGAAGACGTGCTTAAGAAAATAAACAAGTTTATATTGAAACGTATCGTGGGCTACTTAATTATTCTATTAATTAAACCACCAACAATCTATCACAGTCTTGCGCATTATCGAGGTAAATTTAAATTTGTTTTTAAAAAAGCAAAATAGATAATGTAAATATTCGATTTTTTAAAAGAAAATAATGCGTGTTTTGAGTAAAATAGATAATAAGGTAAAGTATTAACCGATTTTTCAAACTTAATCAACTAGCCATTTAATCAAATGATTAGTGTAACTTGTAAGAGGAAGAATACATTTGTAAAGTGCTGAGTATGTTATTCTACGATTACAGGCAATGTAGGGAGCTGTCGATGTGAGAACATCACTTATCGAAAAGAGCGCGGGAGGCGTCTGAAGTGGACATGGGTCGATCGAGATTCGAGTGCTCGCGTCGACCTTTGAGGTCCGCTGCCATCCCATCTCGGCGTGTTTGTCTTCTGGTTCACAGCGCGCACGGCTGGGACCACTTAGGACAAGGCAAACATCACTCGTGTGAATGCTCGGCGCCCGTCAAAACAGACCGAGGAGCGTGCAAACAGTGGTCCGGCGCGGAAGTGTAATAACGTATATCAAACAAAGAAATGTACCAGTGCTTGAGGGTACTTACTAAAAACTGTAGCAGTCAGAACACGCTCAGGATAATACCCAATTTTGGGTCTGACATCAGTTACCGCTTCGAAATTCAAGACTGGAATGCATGTCTTAACGATCAGTAATGACACCAGCACCTGGTTTCCGTTGTCACTTTAATAGCGACTAGATGCGGCTATTCGGCGTGTTACTTGATAATAAATTAACAGGAAAATTCTTATATTTCACTTAAATATTTTGCCCACACTAGTCTAACGAACCGATAGAATTAGAAAGTAACTGGCATTTGGCGGCAACTCAGCCCAAATATACTTCACATTTTTCAGATGTAAACAATAAAACAACAATTTCTTGAAGTTGTGCCCTTACAATACACCACGAATTCAGAATTAATAATACAAATTGCTTTCAGGAGTGCTGTGTTACTAAATAACCTGGGTAGATATTAATAGATTTCAGGGAATTCTGTGTATATCCCTGATGTAGTGTGATCTTTGACGCCTTTCTGTTCAATTTACCAACACTCGTATTATTTCATTTGCTGCGCCGTTCACCGTTCTTGTAATGAGTTTATCACAGTTTTTAAGTTTAAGGCTTGAGAATGTTAAAATTCCAGCCATTTCGGTTTGTAAGCTTTAGAGTGATGAGTCAACTACATAATTTCGTAAGTTCACTCTTTCACTGACCTCGATAGCTATTGGCTGGAGAACGGTGTCACGTGTCAGACTTCGCTCACAAAATAGCGACCAGAGATACCATTAGAAAATATTCGTGGTTATGTCCACAATTTAAAAGCAGCTGCTATCAAATTAATTGCTATAATACATTCATTAAGTTGGCTTTTCGTATCGTTTCATAGTTAAGAAAAAGTTGATAATTTTGTTGCTGAAAAAAACGTTGATCTGCTTTTCGGTAACATGTTGCTAATGAAAGCAACTTAAAAAAAATTACTCATGTTCTCTGCTATAACCACGAATGCCAATTGTCATTCAGACTTAGGATAAATTTCAATTTAATTAAAACTTTCACTAATGTTGTTGCTTGACCAAAGTTATGCACTACGTTTTATTTGCTTTCGTTGATGGTCTTTGTTCACATTCCTTGCACGTTATTTTAAGTGGACATCAGACTAAATAAACTGTTTAATAATATGGAATGTGTATTAACATCTCTGGCCATTACAGATACTATGACAAATGATTACATTATTATTGTTTGCCCTGTCTCAATAATAATAATAAAAAAACAACGTGATGCTTTCGAAGCAAACAGGAATTTTTAAAATTTTGCAGAGTGAACTTTAATGGTCAAATACAAGCAAGTTTGTATTTAAGCAATTATACGATTGCGCTTTTCGAACAAAAAATTATTCATCACTCCCCTTTCATGGGGGGGGGGGGAGGAGAATACACCCAATCCTATCTTGTAATAAAAAATTTACCTCATAGTGCTCAAAATTTTTTGACTCGTAACCGATTTTTG